>CM043111.1:61205051-61523842 GCA_023701765.1 Hylyphantes graminicola | reverse complement strand
AAAAATTTGAAAAATTTCCTGCGAATCAGCTGAAAGTTAACCCAATTCTGAATGATTTTCGAACGTGCTAAACTCGAATATCACCTTAAAAAAATGAAAGTTAGCTCTTGTTTTTTTTTGAGTTTACGGTCGTTTTTCCTTCCTTTTTTTTTCATTGCATGGGCTATCGGCGAAACATGCATGGGGCTGCAACCAAGCACAAAATTTAATTTTAAGTCAATTTTGTTCACAAGAAACCCTCCTAATTTTTGCTGGCTTAACTGGTTTATATTTTATATTATCAACAGGGGGGGGGGGGTGATAAGAAATAAAAATTTACAAGTAGCATTTTTTTCACCCAAATTCGCAAGTTTTTAATACCCACTAAGCAACACAATGTTGCTCTCCACTTTAAAGAGGTGCTTGGAAAAAAACCTAGAGATTTAAAATAAAAAATCCTCACATTTCTCCATGGTTGTTTTTAGAAGCCTTACAGCATATGTTTAGCAGTCGCATGGCCTTTTATCTCATGAAAACTATAAAAAATTAATTTTAAAAAATAAGTGGAGGACTTTTTTATGTAAATAGTGTCGTGTCCGGACGCCCGAGTTGAAGGAGTGTTAGGCTATTTAACTTCTATCTTTTTCTAAAAAAAATACCACCTGATTTAACTGATCAGATGATGCAAAAATAAGTCATTAATTCTGATTTGTTGGTTCCTCTTAGTCTTAAAATGTCATTTCCGTTTTGTTCCATTATATGGCATTATTTTTTCTTCCCAGCATACGGTACTAATCTGTTCTCCCAGATGAAATTTTTGCCAAGTGGCAAATTTGCTACACAAGTTTAACTACATACTTGAGGAGCCCAGAAATTAATCCTGGTCTCCTATCTTGTACCAAAATACAAATGATAAGCTTCTTTTTCTTTACTTTTGCAGTGATGCACTTTTTTTTGCAAAAAAAATGCATTTTGCCCCAAATTAACCGAAGTTTATTAGCTTCTATTAATGCATTTACAAGGCATTACAGTTATAGATTTATTACTAACACTAATTTTTGATATTCAGCTTTCTAAAAAACCAAGTACGATAATACAAGGAATTTATTGCTCTTTATTCTGCACCTCTTAAGATGAGAACAATTACATTGCCCAAGGTTAGAATAGGGTTTACAAAGCTGCGAATATGGTTTACAAAAACCTTGAAGGTTATCATTTCCTCCTACCCCCAGGTTGATAATATGAAATAAAATTTGTATGAGCCTCAAATTAGGAGGTTTTCCTTAAACAAAACTGACTTTAAATAATTTTGCGTTTGGTGCGCCCATGCATTTCGCTGTATCTTATGCAATGAAAAAACGACCGTAACTCAAAAACAAGAGCTAACTTTCATTTTTTAAGGTGATATTCGTGTTTAGCACGACGAAATCATTTGGAATTGGGTACTTTCATCTCATTCGCATTTTCACTGTTGACCAGTGTAATCATTATTTTGACCACGAATATATTTAACGTGCACCAGTTCCATATGTTTAAGTTTGGTCACAAAAAAATCGATGTTCTATGGCAATAACCTGAATAGCATATCTGAATAATATCTTAGTTCAAACGTATGTTAAATTAAATTCATATTTTTAAATTTCAGATCTTCTTATAACACTTTTTAAAATTTTGGACTTGGGAATCTTGCATTTTAAAACATGATACTACTCTCTCTAGGGTTTTGAATATTTTATACAAATAATTCGAACATTTTTTAAACATTTTTTTTTTTTGTCATTTGTTTTAATATAAAATCATCTTTGAAAGAAAGACTTCTTTAAAAAATAATGGTTTCAAGCATTTGGAAACAGTTGCTAACGTTTATTAGTTAATTAAAATTTTAAATTATTAAAAAAAATACTAAAAAATAATAATTATTAAAAGTTATAAGTTATAGCAAATCACCCCCCCCCCCTAAAAAAAGTTCGGATTACCCCTCTCTCCCCCAGAAACTGACCCCCCTCCACTCTTCAAATATTTGGCACGTCCCTGATATTACGAATCAAGAATAAATACTGTAAACAAAAAAGTCAACCCTTGCAGTTGGTATATGTTCAGTGTTTTGCCAGAGAATCTTTAATTTGTTGATTTTTAAATTTGTGACTTACACTTTTCAAAAAAATTATAAAACTAGATATTTATTTCACAGGCTTTATATTCCCCGTTTCTCGTGTGTATACCCACAATATCAGTGACTTATGCATTATTAAAGTTTTATTTTGTGTCAATTACATCAGCACTTAGTCAGCAACCCATCAGGATATTATAGTCACTCCACATGCTGATATCAGCATTTTAGGGAAAGATGTTCTACAGGAATCCGGACCTTCGAGGTTCGGGTGTTTCTCCGTACACAGGGTGTAGCGTCAACGTATTGGTCCTTGGCCCTCTACCGGCCAACTTGGAAGCAGTCCCGTAGCAGGGAATAAGAAGAGAACTATTTTAGACACTGAACGGAAAAGACATAAATTTAGGGGTGGTCCTAAGTGGACGAGAGGTCATCGAAAATGAACGAACTCCGGTTAATTGATTAATAATTCTAAAGTGTTTTTGTTAAATAAATAAAGTGTTAATTAAACGAATTTCGAATCTTCTAAATAAAATTATCATCGCTACTAAGTTGGATAATTTTTTTTGTGTTCGAGTGTTCCTGGAGTATTCTGGTCTTGTATGTTGTTACAAGACCTCTAAATGGTGGATTGCGGTGACATTTTCGAGGATAACAGCATCTCGTCACTTCTTTTGGTGAGTGCCTTTTGCAAATTTTGTCTTTTGCCGGTGTCGAGAAAAAAATAGTTGCATATAAATTAAAATGTCAATACAAAAAAATTAGTTTGGGTTTTCAAAAATAAAAACCCTTTAACTCGTAAAAAAACTTAATAAGGTGTAGTTAATTCCTTGGAAATTGAGTTTTGAGTTGTTTTTGAAATGATAAACAGAAAGTTTTGTATTAATTACTCTAAAATAACTATTTTTGTATGATATCAATGTTCGTAACGTGCTTTAAAAGCTATAAAATTCTATTGAAAGCGCCATTATTGGTAACAAGTGATTCCTGGATACAATTGTGAAGCTTAAATACTTATGTTATTTGCTTGAAAAATATTTATAACTTAGTTAAATATTAAGCATTAAGTAGCTTATTGTTGGAATTTAGTGTTATTTTGAGCGTAATAGATATTTGTTGCGAAGTAGTCTATATTTTGATATCAAGAGTGAATAAATATTTAAGAATTTAGTGTATTCAAAAACTCTTTCATTCTTTGAATGGTAGCACTGTTAAAATTCTTGGGAAAAATATTTTTACATATATTTGAATGGTATAAGATAATTATACAGTTAAAAAAAATCTTGTGTCTATCGAGTTTCTTGTTAACGAATAAAAAATATATAAGAACCTAAGTGTATTCAAGTATAAATATTTGAATGACAGCACTGTACAAATTCTTTGATGATATATTTGAGTGTTTATTCGTTAAGAATTATTGTATGAACCCAATTACATGTTAAAAAATTATTTTGTCAATCGAGTTTTCGTTTTGAGAAAATGTGTTCGTGGACAAACATGGCGGATGGGTTGGCTTCTTGCTAAGAAAAAAAATCATAAGAATATCGAAAGCTACTATTGATTTTTTGTTTAGTTATTAACAGGTGGATTTTGAGATTATTTTCTGTGGTCGAAATAAAAGACTGGATATATTTTTGATGTTTTTTTTAAGTAAGAAGAAAAAAATACATCTGTTGAATAAGAAGTTTATTTACCATATTCTGTTTCTTTTATTTGTTATTGGAAAATAATTTCGTGGTCACATTTTATTTCTTTTTTAATGCTTATTTTGAGGATATTTGTGAAAGTGATTTTGATATTTCCTTGCATTAAAAATATATTAATATAGGTGAAAATATTTTCTTATAGAAAATTTATTGCAATTTATTTCTTTTTGCCTTATTCTTGTGTTTAAGCATTGAGACATTTCTTTTCGAATGTATTTCTTACGTTCTTAACGTTAATACGTTATCATAATAAGTTCTTATTGCTTGTAGAAAATGAAATTAAACCTTGCTATTTATCTTTAAAAAAAAAAAAGATATTGTATAATTTATAAAGGTTTATGATTATGAAAATAATACTTTTATTTGTGAATTTTAAGATATGTTATGAAAAAGTTTTATTGTATATGAAGTCTATTAAGAGTGTGGATTCGTCTCAGACATTTAAAGAAACTTTTTAATATCTTGTCGGTAAAAGTAGTTAGATATTTTTTTTAAAATAAAAATGGCTATTTGGGGAAAGTGTCGAAAAGGGGACTTATTAAACCTCGCTACGGAAATGAACATTGACATAGATGCGAATTCGACAGTTTTAACTTTGAAAGAAGCCATTAAAGCTAGTACACATTACGAACAAGAATTCGTAGAATCATTTCTTCAAACTGCTGTTGAAGAAAGGAAGCAACTAGAAGAGCATCGTTTATTTCTGGAAAAGCAAGAGTCGGAAAATAAGTTTCTTCTTGAAAAATTAAGATTGGAGAAAAATGGAACAAGTGTGGCTCCAAGACATAGAGAAGACATACACCATTTGATGACAAAATATGACTCCAAATCTGATATCAGTTTATACTTAGTCCTTTTCGAAAGAACAGCCAAGAGGATCGGACTTCCAGAAGAGCAATGGGTGTCTCACCTAACGGGACTCTTGCCAATTGAAATGGCGCAGCTCATCGCTCGGGAATCGGAAGAAACATACGAAGATTACGAGGCTATTAAGAAGGTACTTCTGAACCGATACAAACTCAGCCCAGAAAAGTTCCGTCAACTTTTTTATAATCACCATAAAGGACCAGAGGGAACTTGGAAAGACTTTTTGTTTGAGCTGAAAAACTATTTCTACGAATGGATAGGAGGGTTGGAAGTGAGAAATTTTGAAGATTTGTGTAATTTGATTTTATCTGAACAAGTAAAAAGGAAAACCAGTTTGGAAATTAAAAATCATTTTATCGATGAGTGGACCCAGATGAAAAATCCAGAGAGGGTCGCAGAAAAACTGGATGAGTATGAGAACGTAAGACTGCTCATAAAAAAGACATTTCCAACAAAAGAAAAAACGTTCAAACCATGGAGAGGAAAAAATCAATCTGAATCAAAGGCCCCTCTGAATGAACCAAGGGTTGAGAAGAATGAAAATGATAGAAGTAAAAATAATGAAGCCTTCGAAAAACGCAGAAAACCACGATGTTTTCGTTGTAATTCTACTGAACATCTAAGACCTGACTGTCCCTTGGTGAAGAAGACTGGTGGAACTTCAGACATCAACCGTCTTATAAAGAAAGGAGACGAAGACGTTATGTCCCCCTATACGTTCATGGCTGAAGTAAATGGTTTCACTATGCCTATTTTGCGAGATACTGGAACCAGCATCGACGTTGTGTGCCGCAACAGAATCACTCCTAAAATGTTAACTGGAGAGAACATTTGGGTACAACAACCGTTGGACGAATTCCCAGTATGCTTGCCGTTGGCAGAAGTGGAGTTGAAAGGAAAATTCGGACATGTAATCACAAAGGCAGCTGTCGTGCCATGTCAACTAGACAAAGGAAGATACTTGCTGGGTAATCAAACAGCAGCCTTATTAGATACAATGAAAAATGAAGATGTTCCTCACCAGATCAATGCTATAGAAACAAGAGCTCGAAGACGCAAAGCAGAACAAGAGCAAGCTGTCGAAGACCTAGTTGAAGAAGTTGTGGAGGAAGAGGAAAATGAGAATGATGAAATAACAATTGAAGAAGATGATCTGTTTTCATTCCCACCTAAAGAAGATAACTATGAGGGCTTGGCGTTGTTGAAAGTGGATTCTAAAACTTTCTCAGATCAACAAAAAGAATGCCCCGAGCTAAAATCACTTTTGGAAAAAGTGCAAGAAAACCCAAGTGAATCTGCTGGTGGATTAGAAAAACTAGAAAATGGAATACTCGTGAAGAGAAAGATGGACAAGACAGGAGTGGAGAGACTGTTACTGGTTGTGCCTAAAAAGTATCGAAATGACTTGAAAGCCTTTTGTCATGAGGGAACATCGGGACATTTAGGAGTGACAAAGACGAAAGACATCTTTTCCAGACACTTCTTTTGGCCCCAGTGTTATAAAGAAATCGAAGACTACGTTCGAAGCTGCGACAGATGTCAACGCGTTGGAAAACCTCTGGACAAAAAGAAGGCTCCTATGAAGATAGTTCCGGTAATTCAAGAAGTCTTTTCCAAGATAAATGTCGATGCTTGTGGACCTTTGCCAGTCACTCCAAGTGGAAAAAGATACCTGTTGACTGCGATGTGCCTATCATCTAAATATCCTGATGCCGTCCCAGTAGAAGATATAACATCTGTGACTGTTGTTGATGCCTTAATGCAAATCTTTAGTAGAATGGGATTTCCAAAGGTTTTGCAGTTAGATCAAGGAAGCTCTTTTACCAGCGCACTCAGTACTACTTTTCTTGAGAAGTTCGGGATAAAGGTAGTTCACAGCTCTGTCTATCATCCACAAAGTAATCCAATCGAAAGATTTCATCGGACAGTAAAGAGAGTCTTAAAGGTGTTGTGCTTGGAGTCTGGGAGTGATTGGGAGCAAGCTATATATCCAGATCTGTTTGCCCTAAGAACTGTTACCCATGAAAGCACTGGATTTACTCCTGCTGAACTGGTGCATGGCAAGAATCTTCGAACACCTCTCACTCTGTTGTATGAAAAATGGTTGGACGTGGAAGAAACAGAAGGTGAGCCCGTAACTGAATATGTCTTCTCCTTGATTAACAGAATGAAGCGCTGTCAAGAACTAGCAATCTCAAAGATGGAAGAATGTCAGCAAAAGAATAAAACTTGGTACGACAAGAGAGCAGTAAAAAGAGAATTTCGAATAGGAGACCTAGTGCTGATTTTTGCTACATTTAAGAGCAACAAATTAAGCCCACATTGGACAGGTCCTGGAACAATTCTAAGAAAACTCTCAGAAGCCAATTACGTTGTGCAGTTGCCTGGTGAGAAAGCAACTTCAAAGGTGTACCATGTGAATATGCTGAAGCCATACTATAAACAACCAGAAGAAGTGAATTATTTGATAAGTGATCTTGATGGAGAAAATGACGAGGAACAAATGGAAATACCTTGTGTGGACTCTAACCCGAATATATTGGACCTTGAAGAGATGTTTCAAGATTACGGCGAATATTCAAATATGAATGAGGACCAAATCGCTCAAATGAAGAACCTAGTTTGGAAATATATGAAGTGTTTTTCAAACATCCCAGGAAAAACCGAACTCGTCATACACGACATTGAACTTAGCGAAGAACAGTCCATTCTTTCGAAGCCTTATCGAACATCGCCAAGGCAAAATGCAATTCTGAAAACCGAAATACAGAAGATGCTGGATTTGAAAATCATAGAAATTGGTTTTTCAGATTGTACTTCGCCAATGATTCTGGTAGAAGCTCCTGGTAAGGATCCGAGACCTTGCATTGATTATAGGAACTTGAACAAGATCACTAAAACAAAGTTCTTTCCCCTTCCAAATATAGAAGAAAGAATTGAAATCGTGTCTTCTGCTCAGTACATAACAGTTCTGGATTTGTCTAAAGGCTATTGGCAAATTCCCCTTACTGAGGGAGCCCAAAGACTGGCAGCATTTGTGACTAACTTTGGCACTTATAAACCCTTAAGGATGCCATTTGGTCTAAAGAATGCTCCTTACGAATTTAGCAAGATGGTATATCAACTCAGGGGCGGCGGCAGCAGGGGGACTAGGGGTGCTTCAGCACCCCCGTCGGGGAAGGCTAGCCCCCCCCGTCGGGGAATTTTTAAATTTCGTCGGGAAAAATAGTCTTAATGGGTTTTTTTTGTTTTTTTTTTTTTAATCTTTCATTCTTATGTTAGCTTGGTTAAAATGTCGGAGAAAATTTTGTCGATAAAACAACTTTAAGAGTTTTAAAATGCAACACTACTTTGCATATTTTAACACAGTCCTGTTTTGTGTGATCGACCCCTTATCGAAATACGCCCCCTCCGCAAGATTTTCCATTCCACGGGGGCGAGGAATGCGATATCGTACACCACACCACCGTTCTTCATGGAGTGGGGAACCCTTATCTTCAAACCAGCGGGAGATTGTACTGTAGAGAGGTATCTGAATTCAGTTCGCGTTAGTTAACTCTTCGTAACAAACTCGTAAATTTTCGATAATGATACGGATGCTGACATGTTTTTTTTTCCGGTCTAAAATGTAATTTTACCCGATGTGTTGAAGGGATACCAAAAAAAGGGGGGTAAACAATTCTCAGAAAAAGGACATTTTGGTGATCTTCTGCTATTGGTGAAGACAGATGTGTCGTCTGTCGTCAGAATAGAGGGTGAACTATTGGGAAAGAAAAATGCAAAAAAATAGTACCATCCGACAGTGCAACAGTATTGTGAACCTGTTCGCGCGTTCAACCAACGTTCATTTTCTTTTGGATAAAAAAGTGTATACACTTTTATTTTGCGTAGATTTTTTGTGAATTTTAGCAGTAAAATGTATACAGTAGGTTGCTCAGCTTTTTAACCACAAATTCGAAATAGATTTTGTTTGTTTTAATATTTTGGTTATAAATAATAAACGAGGGATAAGTTCACGTTTTAAGGTTGAATGTTGTTTATGTGCAAACAATTTGACAATGACTATGTAAAAAACACACAGCTTTTGAAACATCAAGATTATGAAAAGCAAAACAGGAATATTCTGTTCGTAGAAGTTGGCGTAAAAAAAAAAGGAAAAGTCTATGGGAATCGCTAAATCCAGTGAAGACGATCAAAAAAGATCTCTCTAAAACCGAAGGTACGTAAAAAAATTATAATACATTAATGTTCGTATTTATTTTAACGTATAAAAATGGTTTAATTCTTTTCTCCAATTTTAGCTTTCACACTACGTTTATAACGTAAAATGGGGAAGGTATTGTAATAGTTCAGCCCGTCTGTCTCTCACTTTCATAGCCCAAACAAGAAATCTACACACAAAAAGATTCTTTGATTGTATGATGATGATATGAAATGTGTTCTTCCTATTTTAAAGCGTGCAATATTCCATATTTATTAATTAAAATATAAATTATTCTAGCAACCGATAATAAATTAATTTCGAAATAATTACGATAAATTTCGAAAAAAAAAAAACTTGTCAAACTAACAAAAAAATAATTTTTAAGATCCAGCGGGTAGGACCGATTTTGGAAGGTACACTGAAGAAGGGACTCAGCATGCCAGTACAACTTTTCCATTTTTAGCGATTTTGTAGATGTCTGTACGCTCGGACGGACGGACACTTATCTAATGTCTGTCGGCAAATTAACCTTAATTAGTATTGAAATGTAATTTTACCTAATTTTAATCCGCTGTTACCATCACCAATGGCACAAGGAACTTTATTTAAATATAATATTTGAAGCAAAATTTATTTTTGTTATAAATCAGTTTGGAATGGATTCATTGATTGTTCATTATTATTAGTTTACTAAGAAAACTGCTAAGAAATTGCATTATTTATAAATAAAAATATTTTTAGTTTTATGTTATATTTCTTTTTTATTAGGGCACTTTAAATAAATTTCATGTTTTCCTCGCAATAAATATTTTTTAAAAAATCAGGTTTTTGAAGATTTTATGTTGGATACATATCCATTAAAAAATGTAAAATAATTTTTTTTAGTGAATTTTTGTAATTTGTGAATTTTTTAATGCAAATTTAAATTTTATATTATGTATGTAGTTCTACTTATGTATAATTAAAGTTTAATTTTATATATTGAATTGAAACGTATTTGACATATTTCTGATTGATCTCTGGCATAATTTGACAGCTAATTATATAAACTTAAGGTAGACCAGTACCTTGGAATTGAGGGAATTTTTTTGTTGCACAATACAAAAATAGACATAGTGCAGAAAACGTATACCAGATTTCAAAATTCTACTAGTTTGAAAAGCGATCCAATTGTGCTGTTTAAAAATCCTTATCTTCGAAATTTCTACAGTTGACACTATGTTAAAATGCTTTATGTATCAAAATCTTATACATATTTTTTTTCATTTCGTCACAAATTAAAAAAGTGTAATGCATTTTTATTAATTTGCATAGATTTTAATAATTTTTTTTGTAATACATTTAGCATATTTAACAGAACCAAAAAATGTTGAGTAAAGAAGTCTAGTTTTTTTAAATTAAAGTTTGGAATTGAAAATTAAATTTTTTTTACATAATATGTATTAAAAATTAAAACTAGTATGTATTTAAAAAAAAACAGCATTTTTTTAATATCACCATTACACAGTTGTAAAATAAAAAAATTTAAAGTTGTAACTTAAAAGGAGTAGGATTTAAAAAAAAATAATTACCCATACAGCCACTATTGTCTACTGGATATCTATTAGTAATCTACAAGATCCATTGGACGTTCGAGATGTCGATTAGACATCCATTACAGATCTGTCTACAAAATCTAATTTTGGGATATCTATTAGCTATCCCCGTGTAAACTTATTTAGACTTAGATATTTGGGACATCTAATATTTGTGCATCATCTCCTATTCATTGGACATCGATATTCTGGATATCTGATGGATGTGCACGTCGTTATATTTTCCAACTTACCAAAATGTGATTACTATTATTTTTCTAAATCAAGGAGTTCAAAGATATTTAGTCGTTGTGTTAGATTCGTCATGTACCCACATAGCCATTTATTATCCAGTAGACATCCATTGGACGTTATTAGGAAAATCCACGATATCCATTAAAGTTAGAGTTTACCGTCTATCGACGTCTACTAGACATACGAAGTTTCCGCCGACATGCGTCCAATGAAAGTCCATTTGACGTCGAAATTTTAGACATTACGGACATGTTCTAGAGATTCCGTACGACTTAGAGATATGGGAAACGTCCTTTAGAAGTCCTCAATGTCCATAAGCGGTCGAATGTATATTATGGATATATATTAGACATCCGCAACAGCATAACATAGATCGAAGAAAAGTCTACAATATCTATTAATTCTACTAATTCTAGATATCGTGGCATATCCGCGTCTATATAACGTGTAGAAATGTCGTATGATGTCTTCAAATTATATGACATGCTCTGGAGATTTCAACCTATATCAACTTGTAGTCTATTTCAACTAAACTAAATCTATGACGTCAATAAAAACTCTAAAATCAATTACTAATAGCGCCATACTACAATTACGTATGCATATCTATTAGGCGTCTACTACAATCAATTTTTGAAGATTGTAAATTCCATTTTTGATATCCACAATAAAAAATAATAATTAAAATAACTGTGTAAAATTGAGTAATGATCTTTAAAAGAAGTAAAATTGATTTTAAAAAATATCCATCTGCAAAGTGTCTGTATTTTCCATTTTACGCTTAAAAACGTATTTTATAAGAGAACCAATAACTATAAATATATTAATTACTATAGTTGAAAATACTTTGTTGTTTTTCATATAGATGGCAGCACTAAAGCTCCTTATAATATAAAAACTATTACATCTCTCAATCGCGCCAATACCTCAAAAAAGAAACCAGCTGTTTTGGCAACCCTGACCGACACCCCTGACGGCAGATGCACAATGGCTGACTGATAAAGATAAGGATGTCGTCTAGCCTATGTGCTGACGGGCAATTGGGGGAGGGTCGAAACTGCCCCCTTTTACCATGTGTGATGTTTGAACAGGAAAATTCGGGAAACGAAGGGCAAGGGAGTGTCCGGGGGGGGGGGGGGGGGGAGTTTTTTTTAGTTAGGAAGTAACAGATAAAAATAAAACAAAGTACAGTACTAAACAGTATTATTTTACAAGATATATTGTTATTTTTTTTGCAACTTCCAATACAACTAGTTCAAAATGTAAAGTTGAATAAAGTAAAAATTGTTGAGTTGAATAAATTTTTGTGAGTGTGATAGCGATGAGTTCACTAGTTAGAAACCATAATTACGTGTTTTATGTTAAAAGTCCTATATTAGCTTATTTTGTAGTCCTTTAGCATTGAAAATTCTATATGGATAACATACCTTTTAAGATTTTGCTCTTTTCAAAGGTCCAAGGCAATGAAAATAAAAAATGTTAAAAACTAGCAATTTAAAAAAAAAAAAAAAACATTTCCCTTGTATTTATTTTGATAGATAATTATATGTTATTACACAAACTTAACTGTAGTTAAATCATCTAAAAAAAACAGTTATCGCAATGAAAGATAAATGAAATAGTTTGAAGGGAGTTATGAATCATGATTTGCGAAATTTTTTTTAGCTAATTTCAATAATGAGAAAAGTGTTTATTCGTCATGCAATGTTTTACATATTTTGTTAATGCTTTTTAACATCTTACCAAAAACCAAGAGATGTATAGTTATCAATTGAAGATATTATTCTCGGTTAACTTAGTAAACTACGTTGATAGATTTTTGTAATATTATTTTGGTTCTTGTAGAACTGTTTCCAGTCAAAATAGTTCAGTGCATGGTGTAGCTGTAGAAGACTATGGAGAGCAGAGCATCCGATATTGTCAATTATCTTGATTAATATCTTACTTTTAAAAACAAATAAGAAGGTTTGGAAAACAGTTGTTGTAACCAAGAATCACTTAAACACACGATATTTAATCCTTGGAAACAAAATCGCAAAACACATTCTGTTTAAATTTAAACATTTAATTATTTTCAGTTAGTTAAGCCAGTCAGTTGTACTAATTGAGCAAATCCCCTGCTAATACCAGCATTGTTTTTTAGCCTACTTTTCTTTTTTTTAATTAGAAGAATTTAAAAAAAAGTAGGTATTGACAGTACTTCAATTTTTTAAAAAAGCTTCAAAATTTAATGCTCGTTTTAAATGCAGAGGAAGCCATTTTTATTAAAATTAAAACACCATTGCCATCGCAAAAATCGCTAGGGAAACTTTAATTCTTTTAGAAAATAAATTAAAATAAATTAATTTTTTTGACATCGATCAGTTTGAAAAAACGTCAAATATATATCACTTCTAGATTCTTTGTATGTTGGTATGAAATGTTTTCATTATATTTAAAAGCGAGAAATATTGCATATTTAGTCCTTGAGATATAAATTTTTGCAAACAATTCAAGTAATAATTATTTAATTTTCGAAACGAAATGAATGCAACTAGCCGAATTTAGCTAATAAATGTTTAATATAGAATTAATGCTGTGTTTGGCGCCATTTTACCTGTTAAACACAACTGTTGTGGGGAAGCGGGTTAAGTGACAGATTCTGTTACAAACCTACTTGTCAATTTACATTTCCTATTTAAAGTGCATTTTGGAGTAGTTTTATGGTTTTTTTTACTCATAATTAAATATTTATTTATAACTGCAAATAAATCTAGGGGCGATAAGTAATATTTATTTTATTGGCGAAAGAAAATTAATGAAAGTATAGATTTGGCTTTAAGAAGTTGAAATTATAGCTGGATGCTGTGTTTAGTGAAATTTATTCTAATGTATATAAATTTAATGTAGAAACGGTTGTTGATGTCATTTACTGTTGCGAACCAAGTTTTTTTTTTGGTTTTTTTTTAGGGCACTCTTCTATTGTACATAAATATTCCTCGATATTCCCATATTGTTCATTTGTCAACAGTAAAATTAAACAGCGACCTCCAGAATTATTTAAAGTTAGGAAATATTTTTAGAATCAAGTAGAGTAAATTTGACCAAGCATTAAAAACGAGATAAAGATTTCAAATATTTAAAAAAAAAAATCTAACAATACTGTTCACATTGAAATCTTATCTATGAAACTCACGTGCTTATTTGTACTTCTCATTAATTTTCGCTCGCGTGAAGTTCCTTCGTAATAAAAAACAAGTGATTTTGTTACAGAATCTGTCACTTTCACCGCTTCCACACAACATTTAA
Source organism: Hylyphantes graminicola (assembly GCA_023701765.1). Lineage (NCBI taxonomy): Eukaryota > Metazoa > Arthropoda > Arachnida > Araneae > Linyphiidae > Hylyphantes > Hylyphantes graminicola. The sequence continues at coordinate 61,509,859 of CM043111.1, read as the reverse complement.
GCTCAACAGGTAACACACTAACAACACCTCAGAAAGAAATTCGTCAAACAGGGCCTTTAGCTAGTTCTAATTCAAACTTTTATAAGCCAAAATTAATAATTTTCTTTAATCTTCTTTTGCAGATTTGATCATTAATCTTTATATCGTTTGCTAATTTTTTTGAAGATCGAAGAAAAATGATTCAATATTTTTTTTAATAAATATCTTTTAGTCGTCACAATTGCCATTTACATTAATTTTCTTTAGGTTGCTTTAAAAATAAAAGGGAAACTTCATTTTTTTATGCAAAATTAAAAATTTTTATGCATCCTTCTTCATGCATACATAAAGAACCATCAAAATAACTTTATTGTGCTATTACAGCAATCAACATTGAATTATATCATAAAAAATAAATATACTTTTCAAGAGTTTTACTTTTATTTTAAATAAAGTTTCTCGTACGTTTGATAACGGGCAGACTGTCGGACGGACGGGCTGAGCGATTATAACAACCTTTTGCTTTTTGCGTTATAAACGTAGTGTGGAAGCTAAAATTGCTGTTAATCATAAGCGTACGACAATATACAATGCTATTCCTAAGAAAAAATCGTCCCACATTGCGTTTCAAGGCACGTTTCGGATCGAATTTCGAAAAATGTGTGCCTTCTGTATCAAAGGAATAAGCTTCGAAAATTTAGAATGTGTACCTCCAAAAGTTTTGACTGGACTGGCTGTTAGTGCGCGAACCTTTAAGTTAGCACTCATTTTTCGCTATAGATATGGATTAGCTTGTTTCATGTGACAAATTTCATTCCTGCCTTCCTACTATCGATTCTCTGTTCGTATGTGACATTCATTCACCAATCGAAAAAAAAGGTGCTTTCATTCAGCATTTCTGTTGCCACTCAAGAATGTAGCAATGCCAATTAAAACATACATCTTTCTCCAAAAAAAAAAAAAAAAGAAAGAAACTTAACACACTATCAAGCATCGTTCTATGGCTTTATTTAAACTGGATTCATAGCACAAAAATATCGATTTTTATATATTATTTACATTTTAAATTAAGTTTCTCGTTCGTTTGATTTAGTGGCAACACTGGACACATAGAACAAAAATGATTTTTTTTCCTTGTAATCTCTTAAATGGAGATTAAATGATTCGTTTTAAATTTTAAACTTTACTTCCAATTTTTTTTATTTTCAAATGAAATTTGGGTTATAGACTAGTCTGATATTTTCGCCTAAATATGATGTAACCCAATTGTAAGTGAACTTGCGATTCTTTCAATGAATTATGGGTGACGGGCAGACAGACATACTGAACAATTAAAATACGTTATACTTTACACAACCCGGCCACCCCTTCCCAAAGTCCATTAGTTTATATTTGTACTGCAAAATGTAGTGTACTTTTTGTGATGGTTAATGCAGGCCTTTTTGCATCCCATACAGCCACCATTGTCTACAAGATATCTATTGGCAATCTACGTGATCCATTAGCCATTCGAGATGTATATTGGACATCTATTGCATATCTGTCCCCAAAATCTATTTTTTGGATATCTATTAGCTATCTCTGTGTCGACTAATTTAGACTTAGAGATTTGGGACTTCTAATAGATGAGCATCAACTCCTATTTATTAGATATCGATATTCTGGATGTCTACTAGACGTCCTGGTTGTTATATTTTTCGACTTACCAAAATTATATTTCTATTAGATGTCTAAATTTAGGAGTTCGAAGATATTTGGTCTTTGTGTTAGATTCGACATAAGAAGATAGATTTTCGAGAGCTTCGCAAAGAATTTTGTCAACTTTTCTTCACATGAGCATATCCACGATTAGCCGATACGAGGGTACGTCTTCTATATATCTTTCGTATGGCCTCTAGAAATTAACATGCTCTGGACATTTTAACTTGCACTTCCACCAGTAACAGTAATCCGTTTAAAATGATATTAAAATCTATATAAGCTCTATATAAAGATACTAAAATCAATTACTAATGCACATCTAAAGTATATATACATATATCTCTATTAGACGTCTATTACAACTAAAAAACGTCTTTGAGGTCCATGTTTGCTCCGATTCCAACTTCTTATGGATATGAATATGAATACCAAAATAAGAAAATCTGTGTTAATATGCACACACACTCAGCCTTATTATTTGCTACTGTATGTATTTTTAATGTTTGCTAGATATAATTTATAGCAATAACTGAAAACATCTTTACTTCATTTTAAACCTATAACCATATAAAAAAAAGGTAACTTTTTTTTAAATAAAAACTTTGTGTATTAAATCCGTCAATGAACGAAATATTAAAAATAAATCTGAGTATTTGATAATTGATTTTTAAACGGAGTATTATTTACAATAAAAACTATATACCACATAATTATCCATTTTTTCCTTTACGCACGTTCAAATGTATTATCTTATACTATAATACGAGGAATTGGACCCAAGTCGAAAATCGCCCCAGAATTAATAAACTCCGGTAAACTTGGGGGTCTGGGGTTTTTGGCCACGACGAATTGATTGGCACAGGTTTTGAAGCGCTACGGTCAAGCAGTTCGGAGTTACAGATAGGATATTTTCAAACTTCATTAGTTCGCCATAATGGCTACTTTCGTGATGCCATCTGCTAAAGCTATAAGCCTCTGCTTAAGCTATAAATGTTTAGTTAAGATTTTAATTTTTCAAATTTAAATAAATTCAACCTTGCTTTAAACTTTATTGAGTTGTACAGAAATGGTAACATGAATATTTTTTTAGTTCCAATCAGCAGACGATTTTAGTTCTATTCTGTTCATTGGCGATTTTTGGCGATCTTGAAAATTTAACGTATGGTTGCTATACCTATCGAGTTGAATGAAGTATGAAATGGAATGTTTACCACATTTCGACATTTTTGTTGCTTTTCAACGAAACGCCAATTATCAACTACATTTCATTTCCTATGACTTTTAAAACTTTACCTTTGTATAGAATAGTTCCCTTTCCAAACTCTAACTTTGTTTACAATGGTGCACTTTAACTAATGTGACCAGACGTCCCGCTTTTGGCTGGACAGTCCCGCTTTTTTATAAAAGTCCCGCAAAGTCCCGAAAAACGAGGAAATTGTAAATAAAATAGACTTTTTTTTTATGAATAATCGTTGTAAAACGCTATGACGTCTTTAGAAATTGTTAAATGAAGCTAAAGTCATCAACAAATTGGTGGAGTATGGTTTCTGTTTGCCTGGAGCCACTGCTGCTGTTGAACGCGCCTTCCTTATCTTTTCTTATACCAAGTGTGTCATTGTGTGAAGGGACTATTATGTGCTTAAAAAAATACTTAAAACATACACCGGGGGGGGGGGGGGGTGATGGTTTGGTTTGGTTTGAATTATCGTCGCACTAGAGCTACACGAGGGCTATTGGCGACGGGCGTCGTATTTTAGAACCACAGGGGGGGTGATGGAGTGTCCCACTTTTTGATTTTGAAAATCTGGTCACATTAACTTTAACCGGTTATCTTTTCACCAATGGTTTCACAAACTTTCTTATGGTATGATTGTTTTGATAAATCACAATTGAAAATTTAAATCTTCGATTTAGCTTCGATACCTATTTTCCCCGAGCAGAGCTCGGTCACCCGCTGGTTAAAATGAAAATAAGGAGTTTGCATTAAAAAATATACATATGGTATAGTTCTTGTATTTTTATTTTTATTTCGAATATCAATTGTTGGACATTTATATCTATTTAAAAAAAAACGGTTAAGAGACTTAAAAGCTTGCTTAAAAGTACTGAAAGTCTTTTATCGATTAATAGCCAGTATTTTATTTAATAATGCTTCAACAAATTATTTAACTAATATACAGATGGCAGCACTAAAATATCTTTACAATATAAAGTAAAAAGATTTCTTTATATGAGCCAAACCAGAAGAAGTCTATCCGTGAACAAAGCGCCAAATGTGTATTTTGGCAACCATGTAACATCTCGCTTGGGGTACTATGTGCTAGACGAGACCATCAGGCAGGCATCAATGCATGTACTGGATTGAGATTGATTAGATGGGGTCTCAGCAGGAGGTGCGCAGCCAGGGGCCAGGGTTATTTCAAGGATGGGGCAGAAGGGAGGATCTTCATTTCTCGGAAAAAGAGAGGGTTTTTCAAGTGACCCGTACACAAGACACCAGGGGCCATAATGACCCTTCCATGTGTTAAGAACAGATAAGAGACGGAAGGTAGCCTTAATTTGTATATTCGGACAATTCGTGAAAATGGCATTCTTGGTACAGCAAAGGAACATGGAGGAGGAATTTGTTCTAACTTTGCAAGCCGCAGCACAGTGGCGGCTAAGCCGCAGCAAAGCGACCAAAATAATATTCGAAGTGTCCGCAAAATTCAAACTAGAATTAGATTTTAATTAATGGAAAGATGAAGTGAAAGCTTATTAAACATAAACCATTAAACATATTTTTTGATGCATTTATAGTTACGAAAAGTCAACAGATGAAAAATAACTCGTTTTGAGGGCGCCATATTTTAATGGAAAATTCAAGCTATTCAAATTATTTAAAGATATATGCTTTGCATTTATTAATGTTAAATAAAAGTGTTTTATAAAGTTTAAAAAAAATTAAAAACAAAACTTTAAATTTGTTTTCGACTCAGGTTTCTAAAATATCAGGTTTTTCACTTATATTTTAAAAAAAGTGCAACAATTATGCCCCAAAGTATTATCAATTGTGAACAGTTATTAAAACAATATACATTTAAGATACAATGAAAACCCAGTTGCCACCATCTGTCACAGCTATATAGTTAATTTTTGCTTCTGGATGTGTAAACAATAAATCCCAAAGTTTCAATAAGTTTTTATAAATTAAATTAATTTTATGCAATAAAAAATTTAGCAGTAAGATGACAAATGTGACTTGTTGCAAAGGCTTTTGGTGTTTTTCAAATTAGCTGTAATCAATACTTTTCAAGCAATAAAAATTGGAAGTTCAAAAATAAAAAAGTTTAAACTATCAAAAATATAAATGCACAGCTTTTTTTATTAAGATTCTTATCTTATTTTTTTCTCTTATTAGTGATTAGTCGGGCTTAGAATGGTAGTCTTCTAACAACTTTTAATAATTTATTACTTTTGAATTAAGGTTTTTGTTGAATAGTGCAAGTGAACAATGATTTTTAACTGTTTTCAAAATGCATTAGTTTCCTCTGTTTGTAATCAAAGTTCTACTCAATTAAACATTTTATCACTCAGCTTAAATCTCGCAATTTTCATGCAGCGGATGATTTTTTGTTCACAACCGGGAATCTGACTCGATAATACCTTACGTAAATTTGTAGCCTCTCCCCTAACGATTAAAGTTGTGCAGGAAGTGTTCCTTTTTAAAAAAAAAAAAATAGTAATAATAATAACTATTAGATTTAAATAATTAAATTACCAATTCGGTAGCCATTAAATGACTTTTTTAATCGTTTTGAAGTGTAAAAATACAAATGTCATATATCCGATAGTGATTTTATGCGTTATATTTTCGTAAACTCAATTGTAATGTAAAATTAGTTGATTCTATAAACCAAATTATACGGTCTAGATCGACTCAGAAGGGTATAATGCCGAATTTTGAAACGTTTTCATTGAGAAATAAAAATATGCAAGAATTTTGGCCGTTTTTAGGCATTTTCCGATATTGTGGATTGTCCGTTTAGTCAGTCGTTTGCAAGGCAATCTGTGTCAAGTTATTCAATTTGTAAATTGATTATGAGCAACGTTTTTGGCTCTGTTTTCTGGGAATATTTTGAAAAATTACTTTTCTTGCATTAAAATACACTTTTGTCGATTTTTAAAATTGCATAAATTTAAGAAAATTAATGTGGGCGAATGATACGTCACAGTCGACGAAGGGGGTCTCGAGTTCCCCTAAGCAATAAATAGTCCAGGGAATAAGTAGTATTACCATACAAACGATCCGGTATCGCTGATATTTTTATATGTTGCGTGTGACGCCAAGGTAGTAATAAATGTGAGTTTTCGTCATCCTAGTTCTATTGCTTTTTCTGACATATTGAAAAAACGTTCGAAATTTCGCCCATTTTCCAGTTTTTGGCAGAAAACTTTTCTCCTAAGTATTTTTAAATTGAACTTTTCTACGCAAAGTTGTAGAAAACAAAATTTTCTTCAAAATTGGTATGAAAAGTGTTTATGTACGACAAGTAGTTATAGAGCTAAGAAGCAGCAAAAGTGTGTAAAATCGAGTGTTTCGAAAAAATATGCTCACATATAAGACTTCATTTTTGCAATAAAATAGAATTTTACAAATCGTAGGAGATTTAATTTTCTATAAAATACAATTATCAAAAATCAGTTTCTTATAGATTGCATAAAGAAATATTTTATTTACAGAAACACAAAAAAGGGCTAATTTCACACGACGTTACAATGTTTCATCTTTAACCTATAGCTCATTCAAAGTGTATTTTTCAGTATTTTTGTGAATACAAAACTTTTGTATAAGATCATATTTTTCTATAAAATGGTTCTTTTGTGTGTTTCATAAGATGAATTGTAATGTAACTTAGTTATATAGTGCCAAAAATGGCGTAAATATTGATTTTTGCCAAAAGTTTTTCACCTCTTAAAATCCCAATAATAATTTAAAAAAACATTGTTGTAAAAAGCTCTTGGCGAAAATCAAGATTTTACAACATTTTTAGCACTGTGTTACATTTCACTGTACGGAACACACAAAGAACCATTTTATAGAAAAATATTATCTTCTACAACTTTTGTATACACAAAAATACTAAAAAATACACTCAATAATGTATAGGTTAAAAGATAAAACGTATTATGGTCGTGTGAAAATAGCCCTATTTTTGGGTTTCTGTAAATAAAATCTTTCTTCATGCAATCTATAAGAAACTTATTTTTGATAACTATATTTTAAAGAAAATTAAATTTCCTACGGTTTGTAAAATTGAATTTTATTGCTGAAATGAAGTCTTATGCGAGTTACGGGGATAGAAAGTCGTTCGAACGTAATATTTTTTCGAAACACTCAATTTTACACACTTTTTGCTGTTTCTTAGCTCTTTAATTATTTTCCGTAGAAAAACACTTTTGATACCGATTTTGAAGACCATTTTGTTCTCTGCAACTTTATGTTAAAAGGTTTTATTTTAAAATGCTTAGGAGAAAAGTTTTCTGCCAAAAACTGGAAAATGGGCGAAATTTCGAACGTTTTTTCAATATGCCGGAAAAAGCAATAGAACTAGGATGACGAAAACTCACATTTATTACTACCTTGGCGTCACACGCAACTTATAAAAAAAAATCAGCGATACCGGATCGTTTGTATGGTAAACCCCCTTTTTGAGTCTCTATTCACTGTTCAATTAAACCCCCTGTCTCTCCCCTACTGGACAAAAAGAAAGCTGTCTAAAACAACAGTAATTATGTAAAATTGCTGGGATGCAGTTATGGGTAGGCGAAAAAAAAAGCAGAGGTTAGGTTAGGTTCGAATGGTCATCGCACTAGAGCTACGCGAGGGCTATTGGTCGATGGCTATTGTATTTTAGAACCACAGTCAAGTGACGAGCCAACACCTGAATAGGCACCCAACGCATCCGTTAAGGGCGACATCGTACGCAGCGTTAGGACCTTGAAGGATATTTAAAGTGCACTTCCTTGCACGGGGAATTATTCGTCGGACATTTTTGGCTGCACGGGCCGTTTATAGATCGGCAGTCATTTTGGCGATGCCCTGACCCGAACCTTGGTCCTTTCGCATGCTAGGCGAGTACCTAACCGACTGGGCTCCCCATCCCCCAAAAAAGCAGAGGAAATAAAAAGCTGCGGAGAAAAAAAGCTAATTAAATAAAAAAAAACTAATGTGTCGTTTGGTCTAATTGCACGTGCATTCGTCAATTATAGTTATATGTATAGCTGAGGTTGTAGGCTGAGTTTTTATAAAGGTGTTTCTTATTCCTCCACACCAATAAATATCAAACATAAGGTAATGAAACTATGGGGATCGAAAACCCGAAATGGGGATTTTGTGTTTTCCGCACGTTTTGAAGGTGCTGATTATAAAAAAAGCGATTTATAAATAATGGTCCGTCTGTATGTCGATTTGACTGAAACCAGTAATCACTATAAATAGTTCAAACTAAACGAGTTACAAACTTATTTGGTAGGCGGGTTTATAGTAACTTCCGGACGTCGTAGTTATCGAATATTTTAAGTAATTGAAATTACCTTATTAGTTATATAGTCACCTAGAAATGTTAGTATAGATTTATTAAACGACTAGTAGTATGGTCCCGCCAAACTGGAAACCCGTTAACTTCGCATTGCTTCCTATTAGAGGCATGCTTACTTGTGAAAATATCACTCAATATCTAAACTAAATTCAATTCGTGTTGGCGAATGCGCAAGAAAAAGCAAATAATTACAGAGAATGGCGTCAAGCACCTGTTACGGACCGGCCGTTATGTTTTGAAGCCCTGTTATGGTCTTTCTACTTATTAAAATACACTCAAAATCAAAACAAAATTAAATTCATGTTGGCGCATGCGCATTTAAAAGCAAACACTAACAGAGGATTTCTTTACTATCGCGGCAAATTTGCTTGTCTGCAGTTGTAGCAGCGAAAAATTGGATGCTTAATTATAAAACACCATAAATTGGAATCTCAACTGCAAATTAAATATTGATAAAACGTTAAATTTAATAACTTTTTGGATTTAAATAAGTAGGCTTTTGTAACAGTAACACACAATATTTATACACTTTGGAAAGAAAATAATCAAGCATAGTATCTAATATTTTTATATACAATTTAAATAATTAGATAAAAATATCGCAAAAACAAATTTATAATTACAAATTTATGCATTTCACCGTATCCTATGGCAATGAAAAAAAAACGACCTTAACTGAAAACAAGAGCTAAATTACATTTTTTAAGGTGATATTCGTGTTTCGCACGTCAAAATCATTCAGAATTATGTACTTTCATCTCTGTCGCAGAAAAGTTTTGAATTTTTGTTGTCCAGTTTTAAATACAAATAAATATGATAAGTTTTCATAATTTTTAGCAAATTTTTTTTTAAAAATATCAAAGTAAATAATTTAGTGAAAAAAGTACAACACTGATCGCATGTGGTTTATGTTTGGAAATTCTCTTTACTCGACTGCTATTGCAAATTATTAACAATAAGTTAACTATTTTTTTGAGTTTTTCCTAAATTCAAAAATATGTTATTTGCATATGGCATTTATTTTGAATTATTTTATTTTACATGAAGTCTGAAACGTAACCCATAAAATAATAAGTGACTGTAATAAATTTGAGAAAAATTACTCGTATTTTTTTATTAAAAACGCACAAACTTGATTTTTTTAAATTTTTGATCAAAAATTAAAAAATAATTTGAATATGACATATTTTCAGTAAATATACTCTACATAAATGTCTGAAAAATGCCTGAAAAGTTATTCGGATAATATTGGTGGATATCATTCAAAGAAAAACATTTTTATCTCACTGTTCATCGCTTCCTACTACATTGTACCTGCAACACGACCCTGATTTTATGGATATCATTTAATTTCTGAAAATGTTATTTTGCTACCCAAATAGCTTTGTGAATATTCTTTATGTCCTATGCGAAAGTGTCTATAATATTTGTATTGACTATTTTTCCTTATTTGGCATAGAAATTGATTTATAATGGAACTATTAAAAAAAACATTAATTTTACGCTTACTTTAAACCCCGTGCGGCACACGTCATTATTAATTGAATTTACAGAAATTTCTGTAAATTCAATTAATAATGACGTGTGCCGAAATTTGCAAGAATAATTTGTTCACATGAACGTACAAATTGAGGCCCTTTCTGAAATTGAAAATTCGTTTTTGAGAACAGCCCACTGATTTTTCAGTCAGTTGATTAAAATTGCTACGAATTCGGCTGATTTATTAACATCTGAGTACAATTAATTTTTAGAATTTGCTAAATAAATCAGATAATCATCTAAAAAAAATCGAGCCCTTTAATTGTATTTAGATGTTAATAAACCTGCCGAATTCGTTGCGATTTGAATTCATTCATTCTGATCATTCGTATAACCCCTAAGAAATTATCCCTTTAAATTTCGTGTAAAAGAATCTTTACCTCTTAAGACCCGAGCAAAATCCTACACAAATTTCTTAATCCATACAATTTAAAATAAAATATTTTAATAAGTATGGACCAGGTACCAAAAGGTAGAAATACAAAAAAAAAGATAAATAAATAAACCTGAGAAAAAGCAAATAATTAAACATGAGCTGTGTACCTCAATATTTTTTCCCCTTAGATACATAAATAGTATTGTTGAAATGGCGAATTTTTCACAACTGTCTTACAAATTACAGTTCAGTTTAGGATAGGATATAGGATACTGGAAACACGGGCCCTGAGAGACTGATAAGAAATAAAGGGCCAAATGCCAGTTCTTCCCCTCGAGGGGAGAGCGAAGAACGGTTAACCACAGCTGTGCCGGCGGCCCAGACTACAGACAGGTCGGAGGCAACACCTTCGGAGGTCGGGTTCGGGGAATTAGGGGGGGGGGGGGGAGGAGGAGGTAAGAGCGTGATTACCACATTTTGAAATACATCGCTTTTTAGTAGTCGCCAAATCATCAGTTATTCGCGCCACCTACCGTTGTATAATCAACATAGAAACTGCAGACAAATGATTTCGAGCATATAAAAATAAATATTCATCATTTTTGGACTAAACACTTTGTCAAATTAAACAGCTAACGAATAAATAAGATTAAAATCGACACGAAGTTAATTAAAAATTTGGAAACTTAATTTTTTTATGTTAATAGTTCGTTTAGAGTTTAGTTAGTTAGGGTTTTTTATATTTCAATTTAATTTTTTCTTAGGTAACTGTTTTTAAAATACAATATAATTTTTAATAAACTGCAATTATCTTTTATGAAAGAAAAATTTGAACAAACCAACCATGTTTTTTACATTTTTAATTAAAAATTTTTCTTAGGTATCTGATTTTTATAAAAAGGGAGATTCTAAAAGTATGCATATTAAATAATCCAAAAACAAATTAGAAAATTCCAAAAATCAATACAAGAGGAACCTACTACGTAAAAGAAAATTTTAAAATAACTATTCAACGTTATTTGCGCTTTTAAGAAGCTTTGAATTTAATTGGATATAATGCATAATTTTTAAATACTTGTTCTGGGTTTAAATAATAAAATGTGTGAAGAATTAAATTTAAAAAAAAATACCATAAAATAATGAAAAGTTACAAAGAAACCCACTCTAATTTATAACAAATGTCAAAATGGTTCATTTTAATGAAACTTTTATTTTTTGAAAAATTATAAGCATGAGTTTAAATTTATAATTAAATTTTAAAAAATTCATCAAATAAAAATAAATTCTTGCAAAAAATCTCAAAGTAATTCCATGGGGCTTCATAGAGTTAAAAAAAACCATCCCTAGTTGCAAAGTATTTGACTTTTCCTTAAAAACTTTTCTGTACCTCTAACAACCAAATCCCCGTAGCACAAAGGATAGCGCACTAGACTTTTAAGAGCATTTTTCTAAAAAAAATTAATAAAAATTTTAAAATTTTGATTTTAAATTAAAAAAAAAATTCTAATTAAAATTGAGCTGAGAATTTAGGCATAAGTCTTTGTTTGTACATATTTGTACAATATAAAGTCACTTTCTTGGTCATTTTTTCAATTTTGACCTCAAAATTTGCCGCGCAAGACTAATCCCAATGTGTTAAAATAGCTTTATGTTTAATATCATTTATTTTAGTTTTGGCTAAAGTTACATAAATTTTAAAATTTGTTTTATATTAAATAAATCTTATAGAATTGCATATAAAAAAATTATACTTATATATTAAGTAGTTAAAAAATTACATGAAAGATCAAACTATGCTTTGTAGTACCTTCTTTGCACATTTTTAAGACTCCTATGACCCCTTAAATAATCCAAAAACAAATTAGAAAATTAAAAAAAAAATATATATAAGAGGAACCAACTACATAAAAGTAAATTTTAAAATAACTCTTCATCACTATTTGCGATTTTAAGAAGCTTTGAGTTTTATAGGACATAATATATAATTTAAAAAAACTAATTATGTGTTTAAATAATGAAATGTGTGAAGAATGAAAATTTAAAAAAAATACGATAAAATAATGAAAATGCAAAGGAAATACACTCGAACTTATAACAAATGTCAATATGGTTCCTTTTTATGAAACTTTTATGTTTTGAAAAATTATAAGCGCGAGTTTAAAGTTTTAAAAAATCTAGCAATTTAAAATAAATTGGTTCAAATATATCTCAAAGTAATTTCATGGGACTTCATAGTATTTAAAAAAAAAACCTTCCTAGTTGCTAAGTATTTCACTTCTCGTTAAGAACCTAAGTGTACAGTCAAAAACCAAGTCACCGTAGCTTAATGGATAGCGCACTGGTCTGTAGACACGAAGGTCCATGGTTCGAATCCCGCTTGGAGCATCCCGAAGCATTGAAAGGGAAGAACCTTGTAAAAATAAGTCATACGCTCAGTAGAGAATCTAACAAATAAACCTAGTTCAAAATAACTTTTAAACAATAAAATAATTTTTAAACCCATTTTAGAAATTCATTAGTGGCGCCACCTATCTTTGCATTTTTTAACTATTTGCTCTAAGTGCATTATATCACATATATAAATTCAAAATGTATCCAACATGTCTAGAATTGGTATATTTATTAGATATTGTAGACCTCGTCGAGAAATGTTTTGTTGTTAGGGTTGGTCTAATAGATATCCACAAAGTACATAAGACTGCTCATGGAGTTTGTTGACCTCTAATGGACGTTCACCATAGCACGAATTTATATAGAAAGTCTAAAACACGTCCGTAATGTCTAGAATATCGCTGTCAAATAGATTCCTAATGGATATCACTCGGCGGAAACTACGGATGTCTATAAGTCGTCTATGGATGGTAAACTCAAATTCTAATGGATATCATGGATTTTCCGAATAACGTCTTATAGATGTCTACTGGATAATGAATGGCTATGTGGGATAACAAATCTAAAAAACCGGACAGTTTCGTCATATTTAAAATATCTTCATTAGTAGAACTATAAGCAGGAAATTTTTTTTGTCGACAGCCGACAACGCAACCAGAATAAAGCGAGAGAACTGTGATGTTATATACTTTTGATTCTTTTCAAATCTCTCTCAATCAGTGGTCTTTTATTTGTTCTAAGGAATCACATCCTTTTATGAAAGCAGACTACTGAATAAATTGTGATCACTATATTTTTAAGGACAATGAAAAACATTTCTTTAACGAAAACGTCCCTCGCCTAATTTTCGCGAACCCAAGAACAAGCAAGTTTGATTATCTTTTTCAGTTGCTTTGGGGGTTTGTTTGGGCGAGGGGATACCCATATGGACATTCTTCGAGTCTTGAAGGTAAATAGGAAGACGGAGGATTCTAGGAATAAGGCAATTAGAGGTGGGGAGGGTACTTGCGGGGTGGTTACCAGATTTACAAATATATCTCTTTTTAACGATCGCCAAATTGCCCACAACTTCAGTGCGCTCTATCGGCAGATACTGAAACTAAAAAAAGAAACACTTGAAAATAATTCTAGTAATTGCTTGTAAATATTTTTTCTAACGTAGTTTCTGATAGTCCATTTTTATTCGCAGTAAATTTTTAGGCATCCAAATATTATAACGAATTTTTTGGGAGCAATTGTATTTTTCATTATGGAACTGCAAAATATGACTTCAAGCCTATGAAACTACACAATATGACTTCAAACCTGTATAAACTAAGATTCGAAAATTTTAAATTAAGTCTTAAAATTAATAACTTACGAAAAATTTAAAAACATTAAAAAAATTAATTTTAAATTTTAGTAGTTCAGCGTATTTTCCGCAAAGAAGATACAAAAATTTCTTTAATTTCTTACATTCCCACCGAATTTTCCAGAGATTTGTTCTTGAGATTTTTTTTAATTTTAATTAAATAATGTTTTCTGATTTAAATAAAAAAGTGATGAAATAAGGAAAAGTTAAAATTAACCAACTCTAAATTTAATGAAATTTTTATCTATTGAAAAATAAGAACTATAAGAAGAATATATATTAAAGTTTTAGGTTATTAAAATTAAATATTTTTCTTCATTTTATTAAAATTTAATTTTAATAAAATAAAAAAAAGTAATTTAAGTTTTTTCTAAAAGTATGTATATTAAATAATCCAAAAAAATTTAGAAAATTCAAGAAAAAAAGCAATATAAGAGGAACCAACTACGTAAAAAAGTAAATTTTAAAATAACTCTTCATCGCTATTTGTGATTTTAAGAAGCTTTGAATTTTATAGGGAAGAATATATAATTTTTAAATACGAATTATGAAATTAAATAATGAAATATGTGAAAAATTTAATAAAAAAAAACAATACGATAAAATAATGAAAATGCAAAGAAACACACTTGAACTTATAACAAATGTCGCTATGTGGTTCCTTTAAATGAAACTTTTATTTTTTGAAAAATTATAAGCATGAGTTTCAGTTCTTAAAAAAATCTAGCAATTTAAAATAAATTGGTTCAAAGAAATCTCTAAGTATTTTATGGGACTTTATAGTATTAAAAAAAACCCTCCTTAGTTACTAAGTATTTGACTTCTCCTTAAGAACCTAAATGTGCGCTTATCAACTAAGTCCCTGTAGCTTAACGGATAGCGCACTAATCTACAGATATGGAGGTCCGTGGTTCGAATCCCGATTGAAGCGTTTCCCGGCATTGAAAGTGAAAAAAATTCGTAAAAATAAGTCGAACGCTCAGTAGGAGAATGTAACATATAATCCTAGTTTAAAATTAATTTTTAAACAATAAAATAATTTTTAAACCCATCTTAAAAATTCATTAGTGGCGCCACCTATCTTTGCATTTTTTAACTATTTGTTCTAGGTGCATTCTATCACATCCATAAATTCAAAATGTATAGAATTTGTATATTTATTAGATATTGTAGACCTCGTCGAGAAATGTTTTGTTGTTAGGGTTGGTCTAATAGATATCCACCAAGTACATAAGACTGCTCATGGAGTTTGTTGACCTCTAATGGACGTTCACCATAGCACGAATTTATCCAAAAAGTCTAAAACACGTCCGTAATGTCTAGAATATCGCTGTCAAATAGATTCCTATAGGATATCACTCGGCGGAAACTACGGATGTCTATAAGACGTCTATGGATGGTAAACTCAAATTCTAATGGATATCATGGATTTTCCGAATAGCGTCTCATAGATGTCTACTGGATAATGAATGGCTATGTGGGTAGTTAAAAAAAGTGTATGTTGTAATAATTTTTCTTAACATTAAGCGATGGTTATACTAATATACTCTATAAATGTAAAGTTAGTTTTACAATTTTTGCACCAAATTAAAAAAAAAAACATGTTTATCCTACGGATCTACATTAAAGAATTAAGGTAATTTATTTCAATATTATACTTTAGCCCCCCCGTCGGGGTAGGTCAGCCCCCCCGTCGGGAAATTCCTAGAGCCACCACTGTATCAACTTCTAGAGGGATGTGAAGAGTACGCGGTTCCGTATCTCGATGACATAGCGATTTTTTCGAACAGTTTCGCTGATCATCTAAAACAAGTCGATATAGTTCTGAAAAGAATAGAAAAGGCTGGACTAACCATCAAGCCGTCAAAGTGTAAATTTGCCCAAGCGCGAGTGCAGTATCTTGGACATGTTGTTGGACAGGGCCTTAGGAAGCCAGCTGAACTGAAAATTGAGGCGATCAAGAACTTTAGCCCACCTAAAAGTAAAACTGAAGTTCGTGCCTTTTTAGGGTTAGCCGGTTACTACAGCCGATACATTCCAATGTTTTCATCGATTGCTGCCCCTTTAACTGATTCTTTAAAAGGGAAAGCTAGAAAAGGTTCCATTACATGGACTAAAGAATGTGAGGAAGCATTTGACAAGCTAAAGAACTGTCTTTGCAGCTATCCTGTGCTGTACTCACCAGACTATCAGAAGCCGTTCATAGTTGAAACTGATGCGTCAGATCGAGGAATGGGGGTAGTTTTATCCCAGTTGGCAGACAATGAAACTGAAGAACATCCTATTATATACCTAAGCAAGAAGTTTACCAGTGTTGAAAAACGATACAGTGTCAGTGAGAAAGAGTGTGCCGCCATCATCTTTGCAGTTTCGAAACTTAAGTGTTATCTCGATGGAAATTTCTTTCAAATTGTGACTGATCATAATCCTTTGGTGTGGCTGAATTCTCATGCCAGTTCTAACGCACGTTTGATGCGATGGTCACTAATATTACAACCTTTTAATTTTAAAGTTATTCATCGAAAAGGAAAGCTGCATCAAAATGCAGATGGTTTGAGTCGGATTCACACTCACTAAAAAAAAAAAAAATGTGTGTATGTGCCCAATTTCTTTCTTTCTTTTCATACTTGCATTTATTTCTTTTCATATGTTTATTTTAACATTTGGTTTCTCTCGACACTGGGAATTGATAATTTTTGCTTGGCACTTGCCTAGGTTCCTGGAACAGTTGTATAACTCTTGTATGAACATTAATCATAAACTTTCTCATTCTTCGAAAGTTTCCCCAGGGGAGGAGGAGCCTGTAGCGTCAACGTATTGGTCCTTGGCCCTCTACCGGCCAACTTGGAAGCAGTCCCGTAGCAGGGAATAAGAAGAGAACTATTTTAGACACTGAACGGAAAAGACATAAATTTAGGGGTGGTCCTAAGTGGACGAGAGGTCATCGAAAATGAACGAACTCCGGTTAATTGATTAATAATTCTAAAGTGTTTTTGTTAAATAAATAAAGTGTTAATTAAACGAATTTCGAATCTTCTAAATAAAATTATCATCGCTACTAAGTTGGATAATTTTTTTTGTGTTCGAGTGTTCCTGGAGTATTCTGGTCTTGTATGTTGTTACAAGGGCCTGCTCCTCCATAAGGCATGTTAGGCCCGGGCCTAGGGCCCCCAAAATTTAGAGGCCCCTTAATTTCAGGTTCTATTATGCTAAATGCTGCAAATCCCCAAAATATCAGTAAACTAAAAAAAATCTGATACTCCATTTTGTTTTTCACTCAATTTTGGCTAAGAAAATTTCCTAACACGATTGTTTTGGATCGATGTTTATGAGTAAACCTATAAAATTGCAGTAAAAATTTTATACATTAGTCTATAGCATCATCATTACTGGAAATCGTACTCAAAATTTTTCGTAAAAGGGCCCCCAAAATAGATTGTGCCTACAGTCTGAGATTTCCTAGAGCAGATCCTGTCCGTAGCGTAGACCATGATGAAAATGCAGAATGCACAAAGATACTATGATAGTTATTTCCATATACTTGTTATGAGGACAATGGAACGAATATCTTTCGAGATTCCCAGCAACATGTCTATCACAATTGATTCCCGGACATCTATATTTAATACATTCATACTAGGAGGCACGGGGCACGCCCCCTGCACTCTCAGAAATAACACTTTCATTTTTGACGATTCATGAATCCTCAAGCCTCATTTCCTTAATTTTGAGGATTGTTTCGTTAAACTATCACGTAACTTTTGAGTAAACGCGGATCATCACTTTTACGGTCGTGATTTGACGATTCTGTATCTTGATTTTGAGGAAACTGAATCTCATTGTTGCACTCACATGCTCAAAAATGACGAAATATTTCTTTAGATTCGACGACATTCAAATCCTCATAAAACTGACGATTCAAATTTCCTCACTCTGATGAAACGAAAACTCGGAGCATTTGCCAGTAAAGGAATCGTCAAAATTAGGGAAAATTTCGTCGTTTTTGAGCATTTATTTTTTTGAGTGTATCGCTCGCCAACCCCTGGTAATTTTTTTAAAGAAATCTTTCATGTTCTCTCGGTAGACATTTTTAGTTTTGAGGAGCATTTTAAGAGTAATTATTTGTTGACATTTCAGAATCGGCAAGCACTCGGTTTGTTGTCATTTTGACTTGGTGAGATTTTTCGGCTAACGCCAAAAACGGACATGGTCCTTTTAGGTTAACCACTTTTAGTATCCTTTTAAAATAAATTAATAACATATTAATGCTTATAGATTAATAGTTATTATTGCGAAAATATTTTGCTGCTTGACTAAGATCCGTTTGTAAATAAATTGGAATCCGCCATTAACGCTTAGAAACTAAAACTACATTTAAAAACAATTTGAATTGAGCCCATTCCCGAAATTGTCAATCCTTCCGTTATTTCGTAGGGTTTTTCATTAAAAAAATACATATTGGAATCCGCCATTAACGCTTAGAAACTAAAACTACATTTAAAAACAATTTGAATTGAGCCCATTCCCGAAATTGTCAATCCTTGCGTTATTTCGTAGGGTTTTTCTTTAAAAAAAAACATTCAAAGTTTTTCTGCCGTGTCGAACTATGTTTTGTGCATAATATTTATAGTTAGTTTTCCCTTTTTCAAGCCATTCTTGAAGAAGCAATTCTTTTGTTATTTTCAGTCGGCCCTTTTGAAATTAGTAGTATTTTTGTTCATTTCGAATGTTGCCATTCCGGAGATAGAAAAGTGAGGAAATTTGGGCGCCGTATAAGAGAATTATATATAGAGAGATTTCACTCAGCAATATTAGTAAATTAGTTAGCAGTGAAGTTTGTATTTTATATGGTTTATATGAGCATAAAAAACATAAATGTTAAAGAAATTCTCATAAACTTACCACAAAGATATATAATAGAATTGCTTTGTACAATGTATACGGACATCTACCCTTGTAAGTGCAGTTCAAATTTAGAAGCATTTATATGTATTGAAGAGCTCAACAAGTCTGAAAAAAAAGTCAATTCCATCTCCATGAGAAAATTTCCCACCAAGCTTTTTCCTTTCGATAATAAAGTAAAAGAAGAAATGTGCAATTAAATCTCCCTGTGGACTTCAGTCTTTTTTAATTTTTTAAATTTTTTTTTGCGCCTTTTAGTTCTCGATTTGGCGAATTCTATAACTGGCGGCAAGTGTACTCTGCCAACCGGTGGTATGTGGAAGAGTCGCCATAAATCCGCTAATCTCGGAGTCACGACTGAAGGCGGATAGCCATCGAAACCAACCTTGATCGCCTGAATGTGTTTACGATCCACCAAACTGATACTTTTGTCTGTTTTTAATCCTGCCTTAATAAGATACTAAATCGCATTTTAACACTCACTTACCCTCAAAGGCAGCCATTTCTGATGGGAAACTTTGGAGACACATTCTACACTGTTAAAACTGGAGGTGAAAAATCGGTGGCTCTTGACACGACACCCCGGGGCTAAAAGGCGGTACCACAGCGCTTTGAATCGTCTTTGGGGTGCCAATGAGGTACCAAGCATGCATTGGATTGGATTGGATTGGTTGACATATATTTTCAGGCTTGTGTGCTTGGTCGCAAGGACCCGCTTATAAACCATCGTCATGTAGGACAACACAAGACACACACAAACACGTATGACAGATGTTGCCATCTGTCGCCACCTCCACAATTTAGACAAGTCCCTGAAGGGGAGGGAAATTTTCTCCAGGAACCTGTACCCATGGTGAACTGCGCAATGACCGACCACAGGACTTTCGGACCCAACAGATTTTACGAGCACGTACTCCGCATATACTCGGTAAGTCTTCAGTGGCACCGGGTCTCGAACTCTCAACCTTTCCGATCTCAAGTCCAAGATATCGTGACCACTAGGCTCCTTACAGCCCCCCCCCCCCCCCCCCAAGCAAGCAACCAAGCATGCTTCGGAACTGAACACTATGGGGGTTCCGTGTGAGGCTGACCACCTTACCGGGACATATGCCTTGCACCCAGGACCCCTAGGTCACGAAAGCTGAAATGGTCACGGCAGGCCTTGGCCCATTAATGGGCTGTTGCGCCCAGGAGTTTAGTTTTTGGGGTGCCAATATCTCCAAATGGTTTCACGGGTGACTTGTAAACTTGCGCATGTGCACCAGTGACGTCTGTGACGTCCCTTATGACGTTCCCATTCGGTCCCAATGGTCCAACAGTGTGTGGCTCCATCTATTGGGTAAAACACACAATGATAATTTACCCTAGCTCTGCGGTTGGTCCGGAAGATCAGCATTTACTCTCCAAATTATGTGTTAACATTTTTAATGTTAACTTAAATATAATCTAAATTGTGGATTTTTTCGTTTTTAGCTTCAGCACCACGTTTATAACGTAAAAAGTGGAAGGTATTATAATCTCTCAGTCCGTCTGTCTGTCCGTCACCAACTTCCATAGCCCAAACCACAAATACTACGGACAAGTGTGATACGTCAAAAAATTCAGCGCATCAAAATTAGAAGATATTGAAAATCTCAGAAAAAAATCCGAATTCGAAGTACTTTAATTATTTAAAAAAAACTTCCAAATTTATTACTCATTTTAAAAGCATAACAAAACAATTTTTATTTTAATTAAATAACCATTGCCATTCGCAACAATAACTCGAGAAACTTTCATTGTTTCAAATAATAAATTAAAAGAATTTTATTTTTGCGACATCAATCACTTTGAAATGACGTCAAATATATTTCACTATGAAATAGTTTGAATGTTGATATGAAATTAGTACGAGAGCTAGCAACGTCGGAAAAGCAAGCATTTCAGGTGGGCCAGTTTTAAGATATGCTATCTCTCTCACTCTCCCGGACATCATACGGGCTATCTGGCTGGCGGTAGTGGTTGCGTTCATCAGTGCGCATCCTACTAATACAAGTAAAAAATTGATTTTTCAAATCATTTTAGGACGTTTTATTTTTTTATTGTTATTTTTAGCGAACTTTTTACAACATAAATCTATTATTGCCAGACATTTTTATTGTTGTTTAGGCTGTGCCAGACGCTAATTTTAATTTTAAAAGCTCAAGTGTTGCCCAATTTACCAGCTCATTACAAGTATTGCCACATGGTATTGCGCAATGAATGACGATGACGTAATTACAATGATCGGTGAATTCACACCTGAGCTGGTAATTTGGGCAACACTTGAGCATTTAAAATCAAAATTAGCGTCTGGCACAGCTTAAACAACAATAAAAATGTCTGGGAATAATAGATTTATGTTGCAAAAAGTTCGCTAAAAATAATAATAAAAAAATAAAACGTCCTAAAATGATTTGAAAAATCAATTTTTTACTTGTATTAGTAGGATGCGCACTGATGAACGCAACCACTACCGCCAGCCAGATAGCCCGTATGATGTCCGGGAGAGTGAGAGAGATAGCATATCTTAAAACTGGCCCTCCTAAAATTCTCTCTCAAAAACGTTGCTAGCTCTTAGACTACATGTTTTGGTTCAATTTAAAAGAGAGGAATATTACACATTTACTCTTTGAAATATAAATTAATGTTTGCTAACGATAATAACTATCGAATAATTATTGAAGAAATAAGTATTGAATTTTTGAAGTAAAAATAAATTTAAACTGGCCCAATTTAGCGTGTAATTTTTATTTAAGCAACTAGTGCCGAAAATAACACTTTATTAAGCGAGTGGCTCTTATTTCACGAAACCGTAGGTCGAGTGAAATGATGACAAGAGCTTAATAAAAAGTTATTTGGTACGTGCTTGCTTACAATATTTTTTTATAATAACGTGCAAAAGCGTGAAATTTGTGTTCTTACTTTTGTCTTATTTAATTTCCTTTAATGTATTTTGTAGTTCTTGCAGTTTCCATGGAGATATTAGAAAAATGCAAAAGTAATGAACCAATGGAAATAAGTGAGTTTCATGACGATTTAGTTTCCACCAGCGGGGGACCGAGCTCTTCTCGGAGAAAACAGGTATCGAAGCTAACTCGAAGATTTTAATTTTCAATTGTGATTTATCAAAACAATACATACCATAAGAAAACTTGTGAAACCATTGGTGAAAAGATAACCGGTTAGAGTTGATGTGACCAGATTTTCAAAATCAAAAAGTGGGACACTCAATCACAACCCCCCCCCCCCCCCGGTGTATTTTTTAAGTATTTTTTTATGCACATAATAGTCCCTTCACACAATTACACACTTGGTATAAGAAAGATAAGGAAGGCGCGTCCAATAGCAGCAGTGGTTCCAGGCAAACAGAAACCATACTCCACCAACTTGTTGATGACTTTAACTTCATTTAACAATTTCTAAAAACGTCATAGCGTTTTACATCGATTATTCATTAAAAAAAAAAGTATATTTTATTTACAATTTCCTCGTTTTTCGGGACATTGCGGGACTTTTACAAAAAAGTGGGACGTTTTGGCGGGACATTCGGCCAGCGGGACAGTAACACAAAAAGCGGCACTGTCCCGGCAAAAGCGGGACGTCTGGTCACATTAGTTAAAGTGCACCATTGTAAACAAAGTTAGAGTTTGAAAAGGGAACTATTCTATACAAAGGTAAAGTTTTAAAAGTCATAGGAAATGAAATGTAATTGATAATTGGCGTTTCGTTGAAAAGCAACTAAAATGTCGAAATGTGGTAAACATTCCACTTCATACTTCATTCAACTAGATATGTATAGCAACCATACGTTAAATTTTCAAGATCGCCAAAAATCGCCAATGAACAGAATAGAACTAAAATCGTCTGCTGATTGGAACTAAAAAAATATTCATGTTAGCATTTCTGTAAAACTCAATAAAGTTTAAAGCAAAGTTGAATTTATTTAAATTTGAAAAATTAAAATTTTAACTAAACATTTATAGCTTGAGCAGAGGCTTATAGCTTTAGCAGATGGCATCAGGAAGGTAGCCATTATGGCGAACTAATGAAGTTTGAAGATATCCTATCTGTAACTCCGAACTGCTTGACCGTAGCGCTTCAAATCCTGCACCAATCGATTCGTCGTGGCCAAAAACCCCAGACCCCCAAGTTTACCGGAGTTAATTTATTCTGGGGCGATTTTCGACTTGGGTCCAATTCCTCGTATTATAGTAATTCCTCGTTTTGTTTTTCTACCAATCAGATTCTCTTATTTACTTAACCGCACTAGTGCCGAAAGTCCCACTTTCGGCACTGTCTGTGATATAACCACGTAAAGTGTCATTTTCGCAACGATTTATGAATGAATATGATATAGAAAAAAGTGAAATTTTTTTGCACGTTGTTATAAGAATTATTTTTATGAAGTGCTTGATGACTTTTTTCCTATTGAACACAAATGCTGTGTGGAAGCGGGCTAAGTGACAGATTCTGTTACAAACCTACTTGTTGTCTTTATAAAAGTAAAAAGTATTTAAAACTGGAGTGCGCAATTAAAACTTTAAAAAAAAAACTCTAACCTATAACATCTTATATATATATATATGTGCTTTAAAGGACCAAGTGAGGCCGGGGTAGCCTGGTTAAGGTCTTGGCCTGGCATTCCTGAGGTTGCGAGTTCGAGTCCCGCTGCCTTGGGAACGTACATAAATTACGTCACGCAAAATTTGGACATTTTTTACCCCTCCCTCCCCCTATGTCACGCTGCGTCACGCTTGGTCGAACCCCTCCCCCTAAAATTACGTCACGTTTGTCGCACGCCCCCCCCCCCTTTTTTTTTAAAGTTGATTTTAATATTTTCCTTTGTTTAAGTGTTTCTTATGATGATCTTATGATAAAAAAAAGATTTCAGATTTCTTTCTAAAAATCGTTCTTATAAAAAACAGATTTTCCTTGCAAAATTGGAAGTTTTGAATCGTTACGTCATGCAAGCGATTACCCCTCCCCCCCCTCCATGTCACGATCCGTCACGTTGTCGCATACCCCTCCCTCCCCCCTATGAGCGTGACGTAATTTATGTACGTCCCCCTTCCGAAGACCCCTGTGTACGCTAATCTTGACTGGTGCACGTTAAATCCGTCGTGGTCGCAAAGTCCTCTAAGTTACCATACCAAATTAATACCTCTGGGGGTGACAAGTCAATTTTGGGGATCCTCTAGTTGGAATCTGTCTCTAAAAAATTAGATTGATTCACTTACGGTCGGTAGTGCTGCTCTCTATCGCGTTGCTTCTGTTGTGAAGGTTTTTGTGAAATATGACTAATTTAGTCAAGGAATATTAAATATAAACAACAAATAAAACTGTAGTTAACGATGTTCACAAGAAAATACATTGAATCGTGAAGGAAAAAAGTTTCCAATCATCCTTTTGTGGGGGGAAAAATATCCGATCGCTTGCAAACACAACGTATTTTAAGCGATACATGCAACTTTTTTTCTTTGCTCGGCTCGTGCGTACAAGATCGAAGTAAACAATATAAAAAGTTGAAACGTAGTTTCACAGTTAAAACTAGTTTCGCATCAGCAGAAGTATGGCTCGAGCGAAAGAATTGTCTTAAGTCTTAAAGACCAAAAACTTGTAATTGTTAAACGCTTAAAAATCGGAATTTCTCAAAGAAAGGTTGCTCAGACTTTTGCCTGTGCCCAAAGTACTGTCTGCGAAATTTTGAAAAAAAATATCGCTCTACTAATGATGTCAAAAATCCTCTTCGAAGCGGTAACCCACGAGCAACGTACATGGCAAAACAGAAAATTGGTTAATCTTGTCAAATATATGAGAAGGTTGTACGTTAAAACAACTTAATACCGAGTAGTCAAAATATTGGGTAAAGGTATGTGCACGTATACAGTGCGAAATCGTTTAAACGCTTAAAGGATTTCCCTTCTGCAAAGCCATAACGAAACCATATACGACTAAAAAAAAATAGCAAAAGTCATCTGCAATGGAGCAAGAAACATGAAAGCTGTTTTTTTGATGGTTGGAAGAAAGTTATTTTTAGTTATGAATCTCGTATCTGCCTAGAAACTGGAGATGGTGTTGGAATCTTTATGTGGATAAGAGCTGCTGAAAAGTTCAAAAAAGATTGCCTCAAAACCATGGGCGTACCCACCATAGGGCAGAGGGGGGCAGCTGCCCCCCTCTAGAAAGGGGGAAGTGGGCCCCGGTCTTATGGGGGCCCCTGTAAATATTATACTATAAAGAAGAATATGCTTTTTTTTAAAAAAAATTCGTGTCCATTTCTTCCCAGTCGGGCCCAGGGGCCCACTTTGCCCCTAGAGGACCTTTTATATAATCTGATATAAAAGGGGCCTACGAATGATGTATTTGTATGAATTGAGGCCCATACTTTTGCGATTGGTCCGAGTTGGAATCTGGGGGCCCAGTACCTTATGCATAAAGGGGCCTACATATTTTTCAAATCAGGCCATTTGTTAGTAATTGGGCCCACTTTCCTCTGAAGTCCCCAATTGATGTATATTCTATATATAAAAGGGGTTCTATATTAGAGATGTTATATTTATGTTCCTTTTAAAGAGCAGTTGCTCTCTGCTCTATTCTTTAAAAAAGAACAGTTCTTTAACCTGCTCTTTTTACAAAAGCTGCTTTGCATGATTGCGAATTCAAGCAAACATAAATAAAATGCATAATGATTTTAAAATAACAAAATTTGATCGGAAGTGTCACTGTTTTGCAATAATTTAGTTACATTATTTAAAAAAGCAATGCGACTAAAAACTTATAGATTAATTTCTGAAAAACGATTTTAAAACATTAGAAGATTATAAAAATTACTGGTAAGAAATTAAAATGATAAAATGTTTTTAAAGTAAATTCTGAAAATCTTACAATAAGGTTAAGGTAATGAAAAAAAGTTTTAACATTGTGATCAAAGTTCAAATTATTATATTAAAAAGTATTTTGCTGCTTTTGAGAGTGTATTGATCTCAAAGATTTAACTGAGAAAAGTCTTAATAAAAAATTATATTTTGTTGAAAATGGTTATTAAAAATAAATAAATCATTAGAAATTAATTTAAAAATTACAATAATTACAATCTAAAATATTTACATGAAGATGTTGTTAACCGTAATAATAAAACATACTGTATGCTATAAAGTTTACATGATATATCTATACAACAATAAATTTTAAAACAAGTATCTGGTATTGCACAATAGATTAATTTCCACCCTACACATTGAAGAAATTTATTTTATTAAGTAAATATTTGACCAAAAATACACATCCGATAATTTGGTTAAGGAAGCAAAAACATGTACAAAAATGTTATCAAATAAAATCTAACTTTAACTTACATAATTATTGTAGCAGCTCACAACAAGTAAGATTTCAATTGTGAAGTTTCGCTTTCAATTTAAGAAACTCAAAGTTTTATTATAATGAAATAATTGTTCAATTTTTTTAAGAATACCAAGACTGTACTTCAATTTCCGTTTTAAAAAGTTAAAAAGCAAGTAAAATAAACTAATTGAAAATTCTTTAAAAAAATACACAAACGTGCGTCTTCATGAGTTGCATTGATTAGAGGACCAGGATGGTCAGAAGAAATTTCCTAAAATAGACTAGCTGCTTCTCAAAAAAGCCTAAATTATCTTCCATTACGTTCTTTCCAACTAAATTAAAATTACAAATCAAGACAAATTCAAAAGTAAAAAATCAAAATAACGCAAAAAATAGTCAGGATTGAAAGAAAAAATAAAAATTTGTGGGCCTTTCCAACTTAATATAATCATTAACTTGAACAATTTTGGCTACTGGTATAATTTTAAACGTACCAAGCAGATCAAATATTAGCCAAAACTGCTGAAATTAGCCAATTCTAGCAACCCTAACCACAACTCCTAATAAAGCAGCCGCATTCCTTGCGCACATAACCCTAAAAAACAGAAAGGGGGGGGGGGGGAGTGGTGATATTGTTTACGTTATCATACCCCACTCTGAAATACGAGCCCCATTCCCGTGGTTCAACATTTCGGCCGATATTTATTTTTTTAAAAAAATGCGTTTTCCTACAGCATATTAAATAAGAGAAAATGTTTTGGGGAATGAAAAAATTAAAAAAAAAAAAAACAGCTACATAATGCTACGTTGTACTATTAAAAATAATAATTAGCTTACCAGATGCACCATGCACCAGAAAAAGAAAAAAGGTCAAATTCGAAAAATTCAAATTGTGAAATTAAAATCTGCCAAAATGAAAATGAAGGAAAAAATTCAATAATAATAACAAAATAATGATGATATAATAAAATAAATACGGAAATTAATTAATATAAAATAATGATAAGTAACGTAATAAAAAATAATGATAAATAATTTGATAAAAAAGAATGAAGTAAAATAATAATAAATAAAATATAGTTAAATAAAACAATACAAAAATAATAATGAAATAAAATAAAAATTAATTCTTTATCAATATAATAATAAATAAATAAAATAATTAAATGAAACAATTATACAAAAATAATAATGAAATAAAATAAAAATTATTTAATAATTAACATAATAATAAATAAATAAAATAAATCGTACGCGCACCAAAACCCAACTACGATAAACCCAATAATCCCATTTGAACGTTTGAAAGATGGCAAGAACAACCGTTTAGAACAGTGCCAAAAGAGCTGCTAATCGCAAAAAGAACGGCTTTCACCATCCAGAACAACCTCGGAACAAGAGCTAGTCGGAGCAATCTGCTCCAGTTTGCCAGTTCGCGAAAAAAAAGAACTATTGCGATTCCGAAAGGAGCTGCTCCGAAAGCAAAGAGCTATCGCACTACGAAAAAGCATCAAGGAGCTATCGTACTGCGAAAGAGCATACAAAAAGAACACTGTTCCTGTTCTTTTTAATCGTAATCGTTTTGAAATCTGCTTCATTGCCGGAGTAGTGGGTATGGTGTTTCGGGCATTCGTGACGTAAGTTGAGTAGAAGCTTTTTCGTCGAAACCCACTGAACCAACTACGAGGAGAGGTAGCTGCTTGTTTTGTTAGGAGCTTACTATTAATGATTTACCTAGTAACGGAAATAGAAAATGCATTTTTTTGTTTGTGAAGAAAATAATTTTGTGATTGGAATGAATAATTTCAAATGCATAAAATGCCTTAAAGTATTATGTTAAATTCTGATGAAAAATCATGAATTTATAGAAGAACAGGTTTTTTCAAAAACAAAGAGCATACTGCTCCAGTTCTTCTTAAAGAACCTGTTCAAAAGAACATGGTGTTCTTTTTTTTCACATCTCTATTCTATATATATAATTGGGCCCACTATCTTTGTGGGTTTCCAAATCCTATTAAGACTTTTTGCAAGTGAAGTCTTTTTTGAATTTGGGGCCCCCAACGTATCGTTTCAGTCAACAGTATGGACAACTAATGGGCCAAGAGATTTGTAATGGGCTACCGACTTGTGTAAAATTAAAGTTTACATTTACCATACATTAAACAAGACAACGTGATTGTTTTATCAAATTGCTATACCATTGTTATCCAATACCCTTCTTAATCCAGTATTGCAAAGCAGTAGATGATAGCACGGATTATTTAAAGGGTTGATTTGGAGGGCCCCTTTACATTTTTAAAGGAAAATTCCTTAAGGGGGCCCATCCAACTAAGAAAATAGGGGCCCCTACCATTACCTGCCCCCCTCTAAATCAGATCCTGGGTACGCCCTTGCTCAAAACTATAATATATCAGCGTTCTTTTATGGTGTGAAGTTGCATGACTTCCGAAGAAGTCGGTAAAATGTGTACAGGTGTTTCTAAAAATTAATTCTGAAGTGTTACTGTGTTTATTGACATTTGAAAACATTTTTTGATTCCTACCATCGAGGATAGGTTTTTGGACTCCTCTTATTTCATTTTTCCAGCTGATAACGCATCATGTCATCGCAGTAAACTGGTCAAGAAGTTTTTTAATCGAAAGGGAAATTCTACAATAATGATTATTGATTGGTCTGTAAATAGTCCGAATCTCAATCCAATCAAAAATGTTTGGAATGTTTTGAAAAGAAACATTGATGAAGAGAAGACCTACAAATATGGAAGAAATTTTCCTAACCATCAAGGAAAGCTGGGGAAATTAGATCAAATTTATGCCTCGAGTTAGTCGCGTCCATGCCTTGGCGCTTAAATGCAGATATCAAGACAAAAAGAGGACCCTTAAAATATTTAAGTGATCCTAACAAATTTAATTAAACTCGTGTGGGTGGTTGGGTGCCACTCAGGAGTTTCATTTTTTGACTTTAGTATTAAAATAATAAGCGTTAGTGGCTGTGTTTAAGCTCTACAAGGAGGCGAAAAATAGACAGCCGGAAAACGTAGGACAAAGATTTGTTTGTTTTTGTTTTAGAAGTTTGATTGAAAACAATATCGAGATATAAAATTTAGTTGAATTTACTATACAAACGTGAAAATAATTTCTCCGATTACAAAAGTTTAATTTGCTTTGCCATTTAATTTGTACGGTAAGTAGTTTTATTGTGTATTTTCTATTTTGTACTCAAATGCTGTAAACATCATAAACAAAATCCTAATTTTTCCTTGATTTTTCCCCCCCACTTACAGTTATAGTAAAATTCTACTTAGATTACAAATTTCTGAAACTAATTAGTGAGTTTTTTTGACAACTTACTCTTTATAATACCTGGTTATTATTCAGTGGCGGCCCGTGGTCAAAAATGTTGGTGCAGCCAAGACAAAGCAACTCTGAATCCTTTTCCTCATAGTTAACATATATCTGAACCATCGGTTAAAATAAATTTGGAGCCTCTAGTTTGAGAATAAAATGTAACCCAGGACCTTCAGCGTATGGAAAGATACATTGGAATAGTTAGCATGGACAGTATAAATAAATTTCAAAGTTTCACAATCAATAAAACAATGTAGAAAAACAAGAGCATTACCATGATACTGAAACCTGTTTTGCTTTTCAGTTGCCCTCAAACGTACAGCTATGGGTGGCGGGGCTAGGGATTTGAACTCGATCGAAATCCCCCTGGTTCATGTGAAACAGCACTTATCATGGGACTGCGGCATATCTGCCGTCATGATGGTTCTCAGGTAATTTAAGCCCGGGTCTTGAAATTAGTGGATATTGTCAATTTGCACAGCTTTTGGACTAGACTTTTCTCTATATCCTCTTGAGAACTCAGGAAATATACACAATTATTCTTTATTTAAACCAATATGAACTAAAAAGTATGTTTTGCAAGTAAATTTAAAAAAAAATTAAAGTTTAATGTTTGCTGAGCTATGCAATGCTATGAATTCCCCAGAATTTGGGGCCTTGAGCTTTAAAATTAAAAAATTTTGTGTGCTTTTCACAAGCATAATTCTTCAGTTTTTTGTTATAGGTTTTCCATACTAATTATTTTTAATGCCAAATGCCTTTAAAAAAATATTTAGTTTTTTTATTACTTCTTTTTAATTGATGGCTGCTCGTTCTTTTCTTTTACTTTTTTACTCCAGAGGTCTGTATTGTACAGGGTGGAAACAGAACATGAAATATCTGGGATTTTTTTTTCATTTTTTATTACTCATAAAGCAGGTTAAGGTTCTTGTGATCTCACTACTAACGGACACTTAATAAAAAAAATATATATTCTGGTTGATCCGATTTACCTAAAGAATCACTCACGAATCATGTTATAAAATGATTTTCTGATCACTTGATTCCTCTAAACTTATTTAGATTTTCCGAAAGTAGAAAAGTTATGTAGGCTAACCCATAATCCGGAAAGACTTAATTCCCTCGATGTCTGGATTAAATTTTCTGTACTGCGTTAAATTGTATGTATGGCACGTTTTCTAGGTAATTGTAAAATCAGGGAATTTTTTGGGAAGTATCAGGGAAATCATGGAAATATCACGGAACTTTTTTTCTAGAATTTTGTAACCACTCTGATGTAGACCTTTGTAGAATTCACTTCACAACTTAATTTTACCGAGTTTTCTTCATAATAACATATTTATGACAAACCAATTTAAGCTTTTCGAAACTACCAATACTAAGCATCTGGACAAGATTCAGTTGTTTATTTGTATGAAAAAGACATTGCACAATTTAGAAAATGTTGCAAAAAAAAAAAATTCCGAAGTAAATTTATATAAGACATTTGCATTTTAAAAATGTGTATTTTTCAAAATACTCACAAACATACACTCAATATATAAGATAGCTTGAAAAATATGTTTATATAAAGATAAAGTATATTTGTGTAGGATTTCGCTCAGGCTTAAAGAGGTTAAGTACAAAATTTGTAAGACTTTCTGAAACATGGTTTTATGCCTGCACCATTAAGTTATCTTTAAAGTAAAAGTTGCTGCATTTGACAGTACTTATCTGTTGTGGTCCCAGTTTGTTTGCCTTTGTTTTGTGCAGGGGTTGGAGGATTATGGGACTTATTTGCTGTTTTCCTACCAAAACAATCATCATATTTTTTTAGCCAATTTTTTTATTTATTAAGTATTGATAACATTTAAATGTTAAAAACTACAATAATTGATGAATCTGATTCAGTGGCCGAAATTATTCCACGGACTTTTTATAACAAAGATTTTTTTGTTATGTCTCTCTGTAAATTTACATATGTTTTTTTCTTTTTCAAATCCTTTCTTTCTTGCAAAATACCTGATAAAATTTACTTTTAGTGATAAAGATCGCTTGTACATGAAGGAAAACCTAGATGAAGTTTCTACAAAAGAAGGATTCGACAAAAGGTTATTTAACTTTTATATACTTTCAAATACTAACATCTTTTGATTTTAGGCAAGTAAATAATATAATTTTAATATACATATAATACAGTTAGATGCAAAGTTGATTGTAAAATTGTAATAAAGCCAGTTCCTATTTATTGCATCAAGTGCAGGTGCCAACCATAGTTTAAAATGAATTGGTATTAGACATTTCACAGGAAAGTGGGATAAAAGTTGTCTCAACTTTTGAAAATTGTCGATATTAACTTTTGATATAAAAGTGTCACTATATGTTTATTTTATAATCTCAATATAATTTAATAAAACAATAGGTTTTGTCCTTGCTAAACTTAATGACAAATTTCAGCACATGGACAATCGATCTTGCCTACCTATTGCATAAATTTGGAGTTCAGCACCTGTATGCAACAATTACTTTAGGTGTTAATCCAGGGTATTCAAAAGAGGTATGTTTATAACTATATTAGCTATGCAATTACAGTAACCCCTCGTTATAACGCGCTTCCCGGGAGACAAGCGAAAAACCGTGATCTAACCGAATGCGCGATATAACGAGCGGCTTGATAAATATTATACTTTTGATGTATTTATGCTCTCAACCAAGTTTTTTTTAACTAAACAACAGCATGTATTTTAATAAATGTTTAAATACTTGTTGTTTAATAATTAATAAATACTAAAATACAGCATGTATTTTAATAAATATTAAAATGCATGCAGTTTAATTTAAATAGTATAACTACTCTAAAAAAAAGAAACAAATATTTAGACAGGACAAATTATTATTAATTACTATAAACATTACATATTATTGCACAATTAATAGTATACATATATTTCACTCATTTTCTAGTGAAAAATCCATCCAAAGTCAGCTGCTTTGACTTTTCTCGTAAAACCTGTTTTCCAGCAAATATTAACGAACGAAAGTTTATTAATTGCATCTCACCAACAGAAGATGAATTGCATCTTTCGAATGCATTATATGCTTTCTCCATCATGTCCACTGCTTCCTTCATAGTCACAGAAGGATTAGGTGATTCTTCTTCATCATCGTCAGTTTCATCCTCCTTTGGGTCGTCTCCCCGCACTTGACCTATAATTTGTTCATCAGAGAGATATGCTGTAGTCTCTTCGTCGTCATCGCATCTAATCCAATCTCTCACTTCAACTTCAGAAACGTCCACACCGAGTGACTTTGAATGAGCTAGAAGCTCCGTTGAATCGTCATCTTGAACTTCTTCCGGTGTTTCAACGCAACTTAACACTTTTATCCACGATTTAGAAATGCCTTGGGATTTTACAGCTGACCAAGCTTTTTCTGCAATGTACATTGAGTCCTTTAAGGTAACACTTTTAATTGCTTCAGGAAGGGGCTTTTCATCGGCAAACAATAAATTGATGAGAAGCTCTCTTCGATAATTTGTTTTGAATGTAGCGGTGGGTCCTTGATCCAGTGGTTGAAGGAGACTCGTTGTATTAGCCGGTAAAAACATAGCTCTTATTTTACCATCTGACGAAATGAGTTCTTCCTCACAGGGATGAGCGCTGCATTGATCTATAAGAAGAGCAGCCTTTTCTTCTAAGCCCTTATTCCTCAGATGAAGTCGGACCGATGGAACAAAATTTTCATGAAACCAGCATTTGAATAAGGTTTGAGTCATCCAGGCATTTTTTGAATTCCCATAAATAACTGGTAGTTTTTTTCGATTCACGTTCTTTAAAACTCTAGGATTTTTACTTCGTCCAACAATAAACAGCTTCAGTTTATGATTTCCTGTCTTATTTGCTGCAAAGAGAAGAGTTATCCTGTCCTTTCTCTTTTTGTACCCGGCATTATTTTTACTTTTTTTAAAATCTTGCGTTCTGTTTGGCAACAACTTCCAATATAAAGCAGCTTCATCAGCATTGTATATCTGCTCGTCGTCTTCAATATTCAAATCCTTCAACTTCTTTGTTAGTTCAGCTGGAAACTTCAATGAGGCTTCTTTATCGGCTGATAACTTTTCTCCTTGAACTACAGTCTCTTTTATGCCATGCCGCTTTTGTCATCGCCAAAACCAACCATCACTAGCTTCAAACTCTTCTTTATCTGGATGCAGCTTTTTCGCCAAGACTTTGGCCTTTACCTCTATGATTGTGCTTGTCAAAGGAACTCCTAAAGCTCGTTGTTCTTTGAACCATAACACAAGCGCCTTGTCTAACTCATCGTCTACTGCCAATCGAGCTCGTTTTCTTTGTAATCCTTCATCTTCGTCCATATTTTCTACAAATTTTCTAAGTTTTGATTCTTCTTTAAGCCATCCTCTAACTGTTGATGCACCTACTCCCAACTCATTAGCAACTGAAATCTGGGTAGCACCCTTTTTAATTTTTTCTATTGCGTTCAGTTTAACTTTAAGTGATATACCTACTCTCTTAGCAGCCATTTTAACGTGAGAACCATTTGAAGCTAACCAAATTGAATAAAGTCTGCAATTTGTTGCGTGTTACAGAAAATAGTCTAGCCTCGCCGCGAGTCTCATAGCCTCGCCGCATTCCCTTAGCCAATGAGATGCGACTTACCCACCTGTTAACATTTTTAGCACTCCTTCCCCCCTTCCCTCCCCTTTTTTCTTTGTCCGTCGGAGATCTTGACCATGTGTGTCTCGTGTTTATTTTTCGGAAAGTACACATTGAAAAGAAATGGGGGGGGGGGAAGGAATTTGGGAGACATGAATCAATGCGCGATATATCCGAATGCGCGCTATAACGAGGGGTTACTGTATAACATAAATTTAGGATTTTAATTTATGAAAATGAAGATATTACCAAAAGTATAAGAGTTTTTGGTTCCTTTAAAGAAAAATAAAAGAAAGTTATCACATTTTCCTTTTTGCCAAACTTTAATCAAAATGAAAAGTCTGAAAAATTGAAATTGTTGTTCTACTACTCCTGTTCCTATGCATTAATTATAAATGGAACTTTGGACACTTTAGTTTTAAAAAAATTTGGATTTTTTTTTTGCAATTTCAACTTAACATGTAAAGGTCAGTAAAAAAAGATTTTCAATGTTAGTTTCATTAGGTGTGTTCTCTTTGATTAAACTTTTTGATTTGTAATTGTATATATAGTACTCCTGACAAAAAAAAGTTTTTTTAGGATTTCTATTTACGAGTTCTCAACAAAGATGCTCAGAGAATTAATGATCGGTTCGAAGATGCAGACAGAAATGGAGTTAAAGTAGAAAAAAGGTAATAATAGAAATTTCAATTCTATTTTAAAATGATGACTAATTTTGAATCACTTTTTATTTCTCTTTATTTGGACTAGCCATTATTTTTTTTTTTAAATAATTGGGAAATGTTCTTTAAAAATATTAAGTAAAGTCCCTGGTTAAAAGAAAAAAAAAATTCTAAATTGTGTCTAGAATCAAAAGTATTGCTATAGATGTAAAATAGTGGCTACTGTAGAAAAATTCAGTTTGTAAATCACCCATTCTGTTAGGGTAAGGTGGGGTAAGTGGGCCACCTTTTTGGCATAATTCGACTTCAGACCCTCATACCACTGGATGTAATCGGCCAAACAACTTATTTTTTTTGTGGTCCATTCTCTCATATGTTATTACTATACCCATAGCAACCTTAACACAAATTGGCAAATAATAAATTTAAAAAATATGTTTTTCTTTTTGGTCATCCAAGTGGCCCACTTGCCCCGCAAGGTGGGGTAAGTGGGCCACCCCCTAATATATTTTTACACATAACTGGTAGAGATAAGGTGGGGCAAGTGGAATAATCTACATGATTTTTTGAGTGTTTGAAAAAAAAAGTAATGATGTATCTTTAATAGTTCCCGCATAGCAACTTTTTCTGGCATGCAAGCTTACTACAAGAAAAAATACGTTAATTTTCATCTTGTCATTTTTGCAAGTTGTGTAAAAAAAAATTTAGGGCTACAGAATTTAAACTGGCCTATGTCAATGAATAGGACTATGAATAGTGAATATGACTTACCCTATGAATCAGTGAATGTGACTTTTTTTAAGTATATTAAAGAGTTGGGGCAAGTGGGCCACCCCTGGCCCACTTACCCCAAACGCGGGGCAACTGGGCCACCCAAATTTTCTTTTAACCTTATCAACATCACAAGTACGTGACTCTACAAAAAGATACTATGTTTTATACACTTTCAAAATATATAACATTTTGTTTTCTATCACGAACCGTTTGGAAATAAATAAAAAAATAGTATGATGGCGTGAATGGACAATTCCCGTATTTTTTAAAAACACTTCAAAACTATTTTTCTTAATAGACAAAACAACGCTGATTCCAAATATCCTGGATAAAATATCGAAAAAAATTTGTTTAATTTAATATTTAATTTTAAAAACTCGCAGAAATTAGTTCTTGTTTTAACCGTTCTGCTATTGGTTGGAGCGGTTGTGACGTCACCATTTATGTTCCGTGGGTTTGATTACTAAAGTTTACAGCGGCGTGCAGACGACCTATCTAGAGTTTTCAATTGATTTCTTATTAAATTTGTTTTATTTCTTAAACGTTCGGATTTTTATTCTTTATTTTGAATTTACTATTATTTTTTGTTCGAATTGTCTTTTTTCTTCAATTTATTTCGATGGAACCAGGCTTTTTCATTGCGCAGAGCGACAACTTACCCAAAAGCTGCGTTATTATCTAACACGATTGAAGTTTTGTAAAATCATTGTATCTAAGTTTATAATTTTATTTAACAACTCAAATGCATGTACCATTTATACATTCTTTTTTTTAAAATTTAATTCCAATTGAAAAACCCAAAAATAACTAAATATAAGCTATTAATTAATTACTTTATGTATTTAGAACATTGATTCCAAAGCCCTCGTGCTGCCATCTATTTTTAGATATTTACACCGTCGCTTTTTACTATAAGTTTTTGAACAACAAACAGTCATGCAATTAATGACTCAAACATTAAAGAAAAGTAGCTGAAAACTAAAAAAAAAACTCTCTTTTGTTTCTTAACTTTTACACAGCTATTCTCTATACTTTCTGCAAAACAAGTTGTCTACAGCTTACGATTTAGGAGAAACGTACAGGATCACGTCGCCCAAAGCCTTGTTTTCTTCTTTCAGGCAATTACATGAAATATAAAAAGAAAAACTTTTCTGGGGTAGTAACTGTAGTATTATGGCACTCAGGAACTATACAATACCGATCTGACATGTTCAAATAGTTATATCAAACGTAGGCGAAACTAATTGTATCGCCTACTTCACAGTTTCACTGAGCTGATCGGAGTTTTGTAAAAGCTGACGTCTCAGCGTTTCCGCGCGCTTTTGAGTGATTTTCGCGCGCTTCTCGAAAGCTCGACTTTGAAATTGAATTAAAAAATAAATAAGCATCGGAATTTTTTTTTGTTTGGACTAATATTTTTTTTTTCGACATCCTTCATCGAATAAAATTTTTTTTAAAAAATGTGGGAATTGTCCATTACGAAAAGATGCAATTTAAAAAAATTTCACAAAAAGGATTGTACCTTGTTACATACTTCAATTAAAATGATGACATAATGTTTCCTGCATCTATTGGGGTAAATACGTAATAATATTGTAACAGATTTTTTTACGTCCATAATTCGGGAAATGCCATGGGGGGGGGGGCCCACTTGCCCCAATGGCCCACTTACCCTACCTTACCCTAATTTTAATTTTTACTTCGATTAAGTGTTAAACAGAAAACGACTCAATGTAGCAGAAAACTAAAATAAGGCAAACCTAAAAAAAAATTAATTTTAACAACTAATTAAGTTTAACAACTTCATAATGACCAGACAACAAAAAAGAAACAGGAATTTTATACAGTTCAAAGTTATTTGATACCTTTTATTCTAAATTATCATTAAAAAACTGTCAATGATGCTTAATTTCATGTTTAAAATTAAATGTTTTGTCTTTGCAACCGGGCTCTACCTTTTCTTGTAGTGTAGTTTTACTAATTATGTTTGACTTATAGAAAATAAATTTTATACAGATCTGTTGGTATGGATGAAATTGTAGACCACCTAGGTTCAGGAAACCCAGCCATTGTTTTAGTGAATGCAAACCTTTTATTTTGTGATACCTGCACCTGCCATGCGAAAAAGGTGAGCCATTCTTGTATTTAAAAAGGCTTACTCACTGCATTTGTAAATGGTATTTGCTAAATAAATATGATATTTATAGTACCTTTGTTCTATTCAAAACCTATTAATGGCAGAACACCAACTAACCTGTGCCTAAAATATGCATACATCTATAACCCTACCTATAACCCTACAGCAGTAATTTTGCATTCTAATTTAAAATTGACATCAGCAATCGTTCCCATGGAACTTTCCTGAGTCATCCGCCTACATGTTGACCTTTTAAAACCTTTCTTACAACAAAATCCTAATTTCTGATTGGTCAGCCAAATAACAATTAATAATAATCTGTAGATGTGATGCACTTTTTAATTAGAATTTAAGATATAAGGTTGTGTGCTCTTTGGTGAGCCGGGCTACGGCTCCGGACTCCGCCCCATTAACTACTTTAACCGATTTCTCTACACTAAATAAAATTCCTTAGACGTCTAATCTCTCTCCTTCTCTAGAAGTAACTTAATAAGTATGCTTGTCTGTGCGGTAGTTGTTATTCTACTACATATGACATATTTATTGTAATAAAGGGTGGGAAATTTTAAAGAGGCCTAAGAACCATAGCAAAAGAGAGCAAAGTGACTGAGTCAAGTCACTGAATGCTTGGTTAGTTAAAGACCTTAAACTAGCACTGTGTGATTGATATTGGTCTTTTAGTCAAATGAAAACCTCTGTTCAGTGCCGCATGACTGTTGTCAAAATAAACATGGTGTTTACTGTGCAGCAGCGTATTTTTGTTATTGAAAAGCTTGCTAAACACTTCCTTCTAAGTATGATATAAGGAGTTTTCTGAAAATATGCAGTTTGTGATATTTTCTTCACTCCCTTCACTTGGCACATCAAACAGCATCGATGAGGTTTTTGGAAGCAAAAGCCAAAACCAGTTGCCAGCATGCTGCCCTGATCTTCACTGTGATTTTTATCTTTGATTGTTCCATCGCAAGAATCTGTGTATCGCAATAGCCCTCACCAGCGTGTAAAATACTTTTTTTTTGGGTGTATAGCAGTTTTGCTACACCAAAGTATTTGTGTGTAGCAATTTTTTTAATTAATGCATAGCACTTTTGAAAAAAATTTAAGGATCCGAAAATCGCGAAACTCTGCGGATCCGAAAGTCGCGAAACTATGGGGGTCCGAAGGTTGCGAAACTACAGCGATTTGCGACTTTCAATTTAGCTTTGTATCACAACTAAATGCGATACAAAACTAAATCGCTTTCGCAAGTTTTCATTTTGGTGTCATGTTTCGCGATGCGATACCGCTTATTTTACACGCTGGCCCTCACCTCACTGATATGCTCAGTACTGCAATTGTCGCTATTCTGGAATAAGTTGTTAAAAATGATCGTTTTAAAAATGCATATTTTAGTTTTTAAATATATATCCATATAAGTATAAGTTTAAATGTTTCCTAATAGATGGCATAGATGTCAACCATCTTTCTAATATAGGGCCCAATAGCTCTTATTATGTGACTTCTTTTATGATTCAGCAGAAATAAAAATGATTTCAGCTAAAAAGGATGTGTTTTCGATTGCCAACCAACATCCTTGCCCTTGCCATCAACCAACAATTATATTAAAATATTTATGTTGATAATGTAAATAAAGTCTTTAGAATGTGTATGACAATGTGTGCAAACCTATTTATATGTGCATTGATGTCAAAGGGGGCATTTTTTTAAATATCAGATGTACATTAAGAAAGTTTAAATATCAGATGTACATTAAGAAAGTTTTATTCGTCTTATTTCAAAATAATGAGGCGTACAAGCTCCAGATGTTGGCTAGAAATAGACAATTGGTAACATTCCAATCAGAAATCTTTTTCAAGCAGATCCCTAATATTTTTTTTTATTTAAGTTTGATATTAACTTTTTTGCAGTGCCTGATGCAAGTGTTGGGATGCTGCAACAGTTCCTTTTCTTATCAAGGTAAATTAACCTTATTTTGTTAATTTAAGCTGTTTTGGCTTACTTGTTATCTTAATTGTATCATATGTGTACAGGCGCGCAACCACGGGGGGGGGGGGGGGGGTTTAGGGTCAGAACCCCCCCCAGAACCCATATTATAGTCAAATTTTATTTTATAAACAATAAAAAAAATCGAAAGTGATGAAAAAAAAATTCCGCAGCGAAACACTATTTCACTATTTCGCTTGCCGCCAACAAAATAAGAAACTGTAGGGATGGCGGTTTTTCAGAAAAAAAACGATGTTTCAAAAACCGGTTTTTCGGTTTTACTGAACCTTAAGACTGGCCTTATGAAAAACCGGTTTTTTGGTCGAAACCGTGGGCACAAAAAACCGGTTTCGGTTTTCCATCCCTAAAGTGTTTCAAATATGGGTGGCGGGAAGTATAAATCTGTATAAAACAAAATGTTTCTAACGAAACTCTTTTCTAATGTGAGGGGGGGGGGGTTTGAAAAAAGCGTCAGCTCTGATAAAATGACATGTCTTGCCAAATTTATTCATTTTTTGTCGTTTTTTATGAGTTGCTCTAATATTGTGCATTCAAAAAATCAGTAAAGGTCACGGTACTACGCAATGATTAAGATAAGAAATAACAGAAACTGTCCCCCCCCCCTTTCCTCGGATACTATTTTAAACCAATAATACGCGTTATCTTTGGATTACTGTACTTTTTTCACCGTTTTATTTTTAAGGTTTTCATTTCGCGCCTTTTCTATGTAATTTCTACTTTAAAGTACCTGAAGATATGAGTATGTTTGTTGGGAAAGGCACTTTTTTTCTCTCTTTTTACTGTTTTGTCTGAATGCTTAATATAAATCTAAGGATAGCCAGGCGCGCAACCACGCCCCCCCCCCCCCCCTCCAGAACCCGTATTATAGTCAAATTTTATTATTTTCTTAAATTGCCCCGTGTAAAAAAAATCTACAGGGAAATACCATAGACTGTAAAACCATTCGCTATCATACACTATCACCCCCATAGTGGGCTATAGCATTTAAATACCACTTCGCATTTTACAATACTCGCCGCCAACCAAATTAGAGCATGAAAGGGATTAAGGGATGTCGTTTTTTCAGAGAAACCGTGTTTTTGCCACGCCGTTCCATCCCTAAAGTGTAACAAATAATACTGGCGGCAACTATAAATCTAAATAAAAGAAATTCTAACTCTTGTAATGTGGAGGAGAGGTAGGGGGGATAAAAAAAAGCGAGGCGCCGAGCTTTTTCGTTTTTTTTTTTATGAGTTTCTTTAATATGGTGTATTTGCAAATCAATAAAGGTCATGAGATTGCGCAATTTTACAGGAAATGAATTCTTTCTTTGTTAATAAAGTGTGGTGGGGTGGCGTCTGTAAGTCGGCGTTTTTACTCTGAAATCAAAGAAATTCTACTCGCCACGTGCTAAAGATGAATATTTCCCCCCATCGTTCTATTTGGTTGTTAAAATAAGTTTATGCAGGAACTTTTTCGCGCTTTCTCTTCAGAAAAATTGTACGATTAGAGGAGGATATCAAAAGACAAAGATTGGTTTCTACATTTAATCAATAAGTAAGTTCTAATTTAAACTATCATTTCTAGTAATCGACTCAATTTATTAAAAATTGTATGTAATACGTTAACATTTTGTGTTAAGTTGCTGTACTTACAATACAATATTTATAATGGTGGTATTTTAACGAATTG
The DNA here is from genome assembly GCA_023701765.1 of Hylyphantes graminicola. Lineage (NCBI taxonomy): Eukaryota > Metazoa > Arthropoda > Arachnida > Araneae > Linyphiidae > Hylyphantes > Hylyphantes graminicola. Next base: position 61,468,430 of record CM043111.1, on the reverse strand, counting down.
GGAGAATGTATGAGATAGATGATAAATTTAATTTTTATAATTCCAGCCTGCGCTCCAAGAGCGGCATTCAGTTCCGGTTGATGAGATGAGAACTTAATTGATAATTTAAATATGACTCCTCGCGTAGCTTTAGTGACACAATAATTCATACTAAACTTAAATAACCTTAATTTAATTTCATCATAATGATTTCCAAAATTTTGATGTAATATTTTTAGTTTAAAAATATATTTTAGAATGGTTACATGAAGGCTTTCATGTCAAATATTTTTTTTTAATATCTATTTTTCATTCTTAAAAACAATAAAAGTATCTTAAAATATGATAAGTATGCAGGAAACTGCGGCGATTATTTTTCTCTATTTTTTTTGTCTGAATGATAAATATAAATATCCAGGAATGGCTGCTTTGTTCTGTTTTTATTTTATTATATTTTAATTGTTTTTTAATATTCAAACATGTTTTGCATAAATTGGTTGCTATTTTTACATAACTTCATAAATGCAATTTTTTTTTTGTTTTACTTCAGAGATTCGCCGGTACGACATCGTAAATTTTATCCAAAGTAGGAAATACGTAGCTTCGTTGAAGTTTGAAATATTAAATCATTTAATTATTTTATTATTAAGCTTTAACTTTTTAATGTCGTATTTAATTTATAAGTTTTGTTTCTACAAATTGCTACGCAATTAGTTAAATATTCAGAATTTTTTTTTTACAAATTAAATAAATAACTGCCGACCTATAAACGGCCTGTGCAGCCAAAATGTCCGACGAATACCCCGTGTAAGGGAGAGCACGCTAAATATCCTTCAAAGTCCTAACGCTGCGTACGATGTCGCCCTTACCAATTGCGTTGGATACCTATTCAGGTGTCGGCTCGTCACTTGACTATGGTTCTAAAATGCAACGCCCGTCGCAAATAGCCCTCGAGTAGCTCTAGTGCGATGATAATTCAAATTTAACCTAACAAATTTAATAAATGTTAAATTTATCTTTACACTAATCTATTCTTAAAAAATGCTATTTAATATTTGGACCTTATCATTTAATTTCTGTAAAACTAATCAGGAGATTTAAATTATCCAAGCAATTAAATTTTCAGTTATTGTATTCTATAATTAATGGGAATGTTTGTGTTTCTTATGATAAAACGTTCTACGATTTCTTTGATAGCTTCGTATTCTTTCCGTACTACGATTTCATTGATTGATTCGGTTTCAACTGATGATCAGAATGCGGTAAAGGAACCTTTTATTTTTTTATGCAAGTTTTCTTTAATAAATGATTAAAACATCCACAGTAAAGCAGGAAGTTGACATTAAAAAAAAAAACAACTAAAATATTCTTAGAAGATACCAAATACGTTCGAATACCAAAACAAAAGTAATTCGAGAAAAATGAAAACAAAACCGCGGAGCTGTTGCCAGATCCGAAGTGAAACAATCCCATTGATTTGTTCCTATTGCACTAATTTTTTATTTAAAAATAAAACATTAATTATCGATTAAATAATGCAATCAGTAGTTTTGTAAAATGAAAACTAAATTAGTAATAATAAATTAATAGTGCCATGAATATTACCATGACATATTTTAAAATAATTTTAATTAAAATAAAGTGTAATTATAAATAATTTAAATCAACTTTTTTTTAATTAAATTTTAATTAAATAATTAATTTTTAATTAAATAATTTATTTTTATTAAACAAATTAACTGAAACATAATTTTGAAAAATTTAAACCCCCCCCCCCAGAAATTTTTTCTAGTTGCGCCCCAGTATGTGTATTTTACTTTCATTAATGAGTAATTATGTGTTGTATGATTTATTTTTCAGGACATTATATTGTTCTTTGTGGATTCAATAAGCGTGACAAAAAAGTATTATATAGAAACCCATCAGTGTCTGACAGTATGTATTTTTACATTTTCTAAATTTTCTTAATTATGTCAATCAAGAATTTGTTGTTTTTTTACTAACATCATAAAATTAACTTCACCATATTCTGGATTAAAACAAAGCAGTTTCTTTTTTTTTTTAAACATTAAAGTGTATATTTTTAGTAAATAATATTGAAATACAACAGGATTTTGTATTATTTATTTTTGCTTCTGAGGATAAATAAATTCTGTAACAATTTGAATAGTAATTGACAGAAAATGTAAACTTTTTCTATAGTATCATAACTATTTAATTGATGTACTTACTGCATTTGTTTGTATTTTAGAAGTGTGTACTATTCCTTTTGACTCTTTCGAGGTGGCTCGTAAAAGCTTTGGAACTGATGAAGATGTATTATTTGTATATTTTACTTCTTGACACTGCACTTCCTAAATCAATTGTCATTATAAAAAGTAATTTTATCTTGGAAGTACTAGTTCTAACCAAGGGGGATAGCTGATAGATTTTTTTTTAATTAATTGTGTTTATTTCTTTTATAGGCACATGTAGTGTTAGGCTCATTAGTTTCTTTCTAATAATTTAGAATCTTGATGTAAGTTTTTAAACGTTTTTTTTTTTGTTAAATTTTCAACAAAATTAGAATTTTTTTAAAAAAATTTATGATTTAATTGTGGGAAAAGAATTTCTTGTATTTTAACAATGTCAGATTAAAAATTCGATTTCAATCATTAATGTGTGGGAAAACCACAATTGTAACAAGTAAAATCATTGTACAAGCAAAAAAAATCATATCTATGTTTAAAACAAAATTACTAAAATTTACTTATATGATTGCAAGAACCATAACAATTCAAGCTACCTACTCACTTTTACAAAGTAGAATAAAACTATACTTGTTTTGTAATCTGGATAGTTTACTTAGATTTTTTATTTTTTGTTATTTTAGTAAGTCATTTTTTTTTTTTGCAAAATTTGTTTTTAAAACAATATTTATTTTATTTCATATTTATATGTAAAGAAAAATGTTTCTTTGTAGAAAAATTATATTCTTGTGATCATTTGATATTATTATTATTTACTGTCTGTGATAATTAATAATGTACGAGTATTATAATTTATGGCTGATTAGTAAAACTATCAGTGTCATGTTTTGATTATTTATCAGACTTAAACAATATAATACTATTGTAATCTAAACTTCCATAATTTAATCTTTATTTGCAATGATCAAGTTGTTTTCCGGAGTGTAAAACTGCCATCTTAATTTATCTGCCAAACATAGTTTCCGGTGTGTTATTGCTTCAGAAAAAGTGTGTATTAAAAAATTTACTTGGTAGTTTTAAGCTCCTCAATGATACTCTAGCCATTATGAAGTCAAAGTTAAACATACCTACCCAGTTTGGTAAAATCAGTTTGGTCATAATAAATTTTTTTATTATAAGTGATTTCTGTGTTTTCAATGAAATAATATGAGAGAGTTTCATATTATTTTTAGTATTTCATGTTATTATTAGAATTTTCTATTAGTATTAGTATTTATATTTTTATTTGTATTTCATAATGCATAGTGAAATTGAAATTAGTTGTATAAGCTTTTATTTATAATTATTCCATCATTTCTATATTGATCCTTGCCAAATATAGTAATAAATTTTTGTGTTGTGAAGTTGACTAGACTTTTTTTTTTTAAATCTCTAAATAATCGTACAATTTATTAACGAACTCATTGTGATTAAAGAGATTATACCAAAAGGCTATGAAACTTTTTATTTAAACAGGACTCTTAAATTTTTAATATGGATGATTTTCATTTTTTTTTTTTTTACATATTAGTTTTTTTTTTTTTTTTTTTTTTTTTAAGAAATTGGCCTGGTTGTGATTTACTAGTTTTCTTATTTAGTAATCAAGTTTTTTCTATATACTTTTCCATAATTTTCTGAAACGTTTTTTATTAAGATTGACAGAATATAAGGTCCTAGCTAATGCAGCCTAGAATCACCAGTTTTTAACAAGATTTTTGTCCAACATTATTCCCGGTCAAAGTTAACCCCTTAATGGGAAGCTTTGGATGGAGTAAGGGCACTTTGCGCCGAGACTGGGTCCATTTTTAATGAAAAATTATAGTGAATATTATTCAGACTGATATATTGTATGTCAGGTTTTTAGTTGAAAATTTGCTCCGTCTTGTTACTTAGGCCAAACATAATTTTAACAGCTTGCCAGATTTCTTTGATCTTCAAAACAATATCTATTTTTAATAGCAGTAGTATAAGCATTAAATGTGGTTTTCAATAACGTGATCTAGAATGATTCCTTCACCGGTATATATTTGATAAAGCTCTTTTTGGTATTAAAAGAGTGTTTCATGCTTTTAAAAAAATTGACTGATTATATTACTGTTATGCACATAAATGAAATATAATTTCTGTGAATATATTTCTTCGAAATAAATATGATGATATAACTCCTAATTGATGCATTCCATTTTATGCTGCAACAAATTCAAATTGCAATAAAAGTTTCAAAATCACACTACTAGTACAACATAAGAAAAACGGATTCACATTTCTTTGACTTGTATTGTACAAAAAGAGAAATGCAAACTCTCTCATGGCATGGCTCATACATTTTACAAAATTTCATGAACAGCTTATGTCTCTATTAAAATTAGGCTGTATGCAGAATGGAACTAAAAATTAAGGACGTTTTTAGCAAGATTAGCTCTTTTAAAAAGATTTACTTTAATAAATGCTTTAATTATTAAAACACACTTTAATTAAGAACAATCATTTATCCAAAATAATTTGAGAGATAGTCAGCATTTAAAAAAAACTATAATAAGCTATCAGTTCCTCTGAAATAATGCTTTTTTTCTGTAATAATTCTGTATTAACAACGAGTTATAAGAATTTATTTTATTTTAGTTGCTATGTATAAAGCATTGATGGATTTAAAAAAATGACGCTTACTATAATTTGAACTAAGTTAGAAGATATTTTTTAGATTACCTTTTTTTTTATAAAATGGAGACACACACACAAAGTAAATACATGTTTCAGGTCTTGAGTGTTAACATAAATTATAAATATGAGAATGAATTATTTCTTGAACCTCAATTTGACACCATTGAATCAATATGTCATGTGGGGACTAAGTATTTATCGATCAGAAACCTATATTTTCCCAATCTTTGCCTTGCCTGCACTTTTGTCTTCTATCTTTCGTAATTTTTGCCCGTTTTTCCGCACTATTTATTTTCATGAGTTTAAAGTCACACAAAAAACAGTATAAAACAGGAATTTTCTTATTTTGTTGACAGCTCCCTTTTTCTTTCCTATCTCCTAGATGAAAATTTTTAATACTGAAAATGACTCGTCAAAATAGGCATATTCTACAAATTTACATAAATATTTATTTAGTTTAGTTTGAATATCGTTGCACTAGAGCTACACGAAGGCTATTGGCGACGGGCGTCATGATTTAGAATCGGGCGACATCGTGCGCAGCGTCGGATCTTTTGAGCATATTTAACGTGCACTCTCTCTACACGGGGATTTTTCGTCGGATATTTTTGGCTGCTTTATAGTTCGGGTCGTATAGTTCGTCAGTTGTTTTGGCGATGCCCGGACCCGAACCATGGATTTTCCGCATGCAAGGCAATCTCTATAGCCGTCTGGGCTCCCTCCCTACCCAAGCCCTAAAAATATTTCTTTTGTAGTGCGTTCCCACCGTTGTGTTTGACTGTGTTAAAGTTTTTAAAAAAATTGAGACAAGGAGCATTACTGTCAATACTTTGTACCTTCAAGTTGGCAACAGTTATTTTTGAGGGCCGTGTTTGTTTATTTTCGGTTTCCGAAATCTTTGATTTTCGTCTCGTCTGTGGCTTTTTTCGACGAGATTTGCCTCCTGCTCATGAGTAGTTCATTTTTAATAAATATTGATAATGTTAGCATTTTAAATTTAAGATGGCTGATGATTTTGGAACTCCTATTGTTAGCCGTAGAGAAATATCTCCTTCAGCTTTAGGAGATTTAAATTTTGACATTGAAGAGGTATGAAGTGACTTGTTAAATCACTAACTTAATGAACCTGGCGTCTCACGGAACTGCAATTAATTTTTATGTTACTTATATACTATGTAAACTTTTATTTTATGCCAATTGAATCCCCTTCCCCATTAGTCATCAAAACAATCAGGATATTATAATTCTCCCATAACCGATGTTGGATTTTTTTTTTTATCTTAGATGTCTGATACTCTAATTGAATTCTGTCCCTTCCAGGTGCTTACCCATGAACCACTGTGAAAATGCATAATGCACAGAGCTGGAATAGTTACCCTCATTCCAGTCAATGGGACATTGTAGGGTACTGCTTGCGTATTCGGGCCGATTTCAATTTGGCGGCTTTACTTTTGCAGCCAAGTAGCGAAAACGTACTAGCCGAATCGAACGCCAAAAGTCGCCAAATAGCATTCCGGCCCGAATACGCTAGGTGTTCCCATTGTAGAAAACATCTCCCTATGCTCTACAACAGGGATTCCCAACAAGTTTTACGCATACCACTGGTGGTACGCGTGAGTGATGTGAGCAATATGATGCTATAAATAGCTTCTATACGCATATGCAGTGAACACGCAAATATATTAATCCTTATTTTAATCATTTACATTAAAGAGGAAATTAATAAACTTCTGAATCGGATTTTGCCGAGTTTGTACTATTTTGTATTTGCATGTTATTATCGATATAGGTAATAAACAAAACTGTAAATGAATACTATTTTAATCTTTTTATTTAAATCCTTTATTATAAGCATGTCATAAATAAACAAATATCTAACCATTAAATACGAAGTTTTTTCTGGAATTTTACTCAAAAAACATTTGAACACTTTTAGAAGAGTAAATATTATGCGTTTATGAAAATATTTAGGTCTAGTGGTACGCCAAAATTTCTCAAAAATTCAAGTGGTACGCAGGTGCGAAAAGATTGGGAACCCCTTCTTTACAACATATCTCACAATCAATTCCTGGACTTTCTTAGTTATCTAGTTTGTAAGTCCATGACCAAAGCCGGAGAAGGAAATAGACTTGCCCCATCTTGTGATTCTGAAGTTTTATGAATTTAAAACTTTTGTTTTCTGCCTAAATATTAAACTGCATTTATTTGCATTTTTAAACAAAATTAAACTGGGTTGAATAAATCTGATCAAGAAATAAAAATCAAATATGGATTATTAATCAACAAATACAGTAAATTTTTTCTATTCAAATAGCAATCTTGCTTATTAAATTACCATAATTTTTTGTACTATTACTTAACTTTTGCTTGGGTTGAAATTTCTTTTAAATTAAATATTTCTATCAATCATTTGGCTACAACAATGCACAATACTATTCTTATTTTTTTTAAAATCATGTTTCACCACCTTTTTTCAATTAGAAATGAAATGGAAAATAACAAGCTTTTCTTAACTGATGTTTTTAGTACAAAAAGTATAAGCTCTTTAATTGTGGTATCTGTACTAATTCCAAATAGGTTGGGCATTGATATGCAAGTTAGTCAAGACATCTTTCCCCTTTATAGATATAAATTAAATCTACAGAAAAAAAATTTAACGATTTTCATTTCCACTTTCTTTTATAATGTTTATATTTTGTTTGCACTTACTTTAGTACCATTGATATTTACAAATTTTGATTTCAGCTTGATGATAAAGAATTTGACTTGCCAACTATAGATACTCCTCCGACATTAGAAAGTATATTGAATGAGGTAAATGCTTATTATTAAACTGTATAATTAATATCATCCCTTGGAATTTTACCTGTCGTTAAACTGGTCTATATTTGGAGATTTTCCCCTGTCTTTAAATTTCATACCAGTTGAAATTTTTCTTTGATGTTTCACCCACAGAGCAGGCCAATATGAATTATGAGAAAGTAAGCCCATTTTAATTCGAATTTGGAAACTTTTTTTTTAGCACAAGGTTAAAAAAAAAAATTAAATATGAGCATTTTCTCATGAGAATGCATTTGATCTATTTATTTATGTACAAGATTTTTGTGATCAGTTTAAGTGTTTAAGAATGTTTCCAAATACCTATATCTAACCTCTGACAAACAAATAGATCTTTTACACAGCCAACGTAAATCATGTTTGTTATTACACTTAATGTATACTTGTAAGTATAGTCATAATCAATTGGTAATATCATGGGAAATTATTTTTGAAAAATTTAGATATTCAGTTAATTTAGTAAGCTGTTTATTTAAATCTCTTGAAAGAAATCATGTCTTTAATTTTTGGGACGGCCTAAGTAGGCCTATTTTGTTTGGCCAAATATAAAAATTGTAGTTTCTTTCTGAGGCCCACTAAATACTTAAGTGGATAGCCCATTAAATACCCAAATGCAACCATATTGGTGTGCTACCTGGGTTTATTTTGATGGTCAGCAACTATATGTTCTCTAAAAAATATTTTAACCTTATTATCTTTTAAATATTGTCGTCAGAGGTATCATTTCCAATGCAAGTTTATAGGGTAAATCAAACAGATTTTTAATTGTTGGCAAAACTATTAATTTTTAAGTTAAAAACTATTACATTTTTAAACTGACTTCGTGCTGCCAAAAAATATCAATACAGAAAATAAATATATTTCTATGCAAGTTAAGTTTGAGGACCAATATTAAAGTGCTTTGCATTAAAAAAAAATTATTTAAACGTTGTTTCATTCTTTAAATAAATAAATGCAATTTTTATGACTAACTTATTTTTTTGCAGGCTGATGACATTTCTTTAAGTGATGAAGAATTTTCAAGCACTCTTGGTTATTTTCAAGACACTTGTGAAACAACTTCAATTGACAGTGTTGAGTCTCATTCTCGTAGAGAACGAAAGTAATCAAAATGATATCTGAATATTTAAATGGACTTTTTGATAAATATTTCGTTATTGTGTTATTGTAATTTTACCCGAGGTGACATAACTTATTTGGGAAAGCCTATTAGTTTGTTTAATTTATTAGGCTTTAAAATGTGTCAAATTCTATGGTTTGAAAGTTTAAAATAAGTTTCTCAATTTAATTTATCCTTTTCTCCCCCCCCCCCCCCCTGGTTTGTTGATTAAGAAGACATATATGATTTACTAAAGTCAAAAAACTGTTAAAAACCAAAAATGGTTTTTGGTTTTTGATTCCTGTGTTTTTGCACATTCATAATTTTTTAAAACTATGTATGTTGTGTTATCCCTTGATTGGGGGTTTATGTTATTTTAATTTAGGATTTTTTTTCCTGAAATGTTTTTCTATTCCAGACTCTCCTTTCCCAAAGAGAAGAAGAGCCCCCTGTTCAAGAAGCACGGCTCTATCTTAAAACATGTCACCTTGCGTGGTGTCTCGGCCCAGATACAATCAGCCGCAGACCGAGTCAATGCCGGGAAACCAACATCCATGGTGAGCTAGTCATAAAAAGTATTTTTGTTAAAGGAATTTCTCAATTGGTATAGCATTGGGGGCATAATTCTATTGCCCATGGTCAAGCAACCTTCGACCTTATTTCACGGGTGCCCATACTGCTTTCTAAAAAATGGGAAACACAACCAGTGGAATGCAACACAGTAGAACCTCAATTATCCGGTACTTTCTGTAAACTGACCTCACAATTTTTTTTGTTCATAAAAGAAACCAGTCTATGAAATTTACACCAATTCTAAAGTGATCTTTGGCAATACTGATTGTCAAATTCTCTGGTTGTTTTGAAATCATTAAATTCCAGTCTTGAGGAAATAGGAAAACTAAGGTGATTTTAAGGTAGCAAAATTTTGGCAACATAAAAAAGTAAAAGAGAATTTCTGGCAATCTAAATTTTTTTAAAAACTCCCGGAATCTTCTAAAATCGTGAGACTTTATAAGTGATGTCTTCTATAAAATAATAAAAAAATAAGCACTTTTCCCGAAACTTCACTCGGATATTAAAAAATAAGAATCAAAATTAAAAATGATGTTTTAGCACTCTCTTTATAACAGGAAGTCAGTTTCAGGAATAATCTACGTTTAATTGGAATGTTTACAAAAGCAAAACCAGTGCGGATTTAGGATGTTGACAAATTTGAGGTCTGCGGACTTTCGGCGCTCGACTGTTTAATATGTTTTATTATTTAAATGAACATTATCTATTACAGTAGCCGCCGCTTAAATGAATCACATACGTCCCAGTACGTTTTGAACCAATAAAGCGGCTGAACCATTTAACCGAAAGTCATGAAATTATAAAGAAAAAGTTGTCATCATGAGACATATGATTTTTTTAATACTTGCTACTGAGTAATACTAGTACTACATATTATTAAGAAAAACACGTTATGTTATGTTTAATAAAATCCAGAGTTATACAAATTAACAGGTAATATACGAATACCTACAAAAATTTAATAATTTGAACGATATTATGTACAATTTTAAAACAAAATTTAAAGGCATAAACAACAATGTTTACTATAGTACTAAAATTTAGTTAAATTTTGCTTACTTGAATGAATACTTTGTTGTTTTCGCTTGCGTTGTCGTATAACTGATAAGTTCGTTTACCTTCCTTTCAATGTCATAAGAGGAATTATAATCATCACACATAACACCCGTTGCTCTAAAGTTCTTAATATTTGAAGAATCCGGCATATTTTTACTCCTCGCGGCCTTAAACCATTCTAATAAAGCGTTTTCTACGTCTTCTGCTTTGCCAACTCGCTGACATTTCCGATTTATAGTGGGCTCTGTTTCGCAACTTTCTATAATTTAATTTCTTCTCTTCAAAATCCTACATAAAGTTGCTTGAGAAAGTTCTAATTTAATTGCAGCTTCTCTTTGGCTGCATTTTTCCAGATTATAAATATTTTTTAGTTCATATTTTTTGGCTAAGCTAAAATCTTTCCGTTTAAACATCGCGATAACACTCCGAAAAACACGTACTTAATTTAATCGATCAAAAATCAAAATGAGTCTACTGTCTACACCTTCATGCACACGTGTCGATTACAAATTCCTTCCCCTCTACCCCCCCCGTATAGTTCTCTCTCTCCCTCCTTCCTTAATAATACAATTTCTGCGATTTACCTTTTTTTAAAGATGGATTCGTCGGCGCCTCTTTGGTTCGTATTTGTAGTTAGAGGTCATTTTGGGGTAAAAAAAATACCACGATTCGTGGAAAAAAGGAACTTTTATAGAATTTTATGAGTCCTTAAAACGGCGGTAAAAAGATGATTTGATTCCGATAAGCGGCGGATTTTCAATGTAAAAAGTGATTCCGTTCTGTTCTACGAAATTTATTCCAATTAAGCGGCTGATTCAATTAACCAGTGATTCCAAAAAGCGGCGGCCACTGTATATTAAATTTTTGATTATTTGACCTACCTGCAGTCTCAATTAAATTTTATTAGCAAAGTTCTACTGTAAATGGACAAACATGTTTTGTCAGGTGCTTGCTCAAGATTCGGCTTTTACACTTGATCAGCGTTCCAAATTACGAGGCCCATCTCCAATAGCCTTGGTATAGTTCTAGTGTGATGTTATTTAAACTAAATTTAGCAAATTTCGGATGGTCCAGTCTGCTATGAAATGCCATGACAGATACCTTTTGCTGGTTCTGTCTCTGTCTTACTTATCCTAAATGAATCATGCTAAAAAAATTTACAAATGAAAGTACAGTGAAACCTCTAAGAGCGACCACCCGCCCGTTCCCTTAAAAATTGGTCGTAAATGGAGGTTTATCGCTCCCAGAGTACGAAAATTGAATTAGCTAGAAAGTTGAAATATCATTTTACAAAGTATTATTAACCATTACATAATTACAAAAAACTATTATCATTAAGTTTAATTATTAATTCGCGAATAATGTACGCAAAATTATAATAACTTACTTTTGAATAAACTGTATTATGTAAAAAAAATACAATACTACTAACTTATTTTAACAAACTAGTGTGAACTAATTAAACCTTTTTAAAGTAAGAAGAAATTTCTGACGGTTAAATTTTTATTTTTTATTTTTCTCAAATTACCTCTTTTTCTGATTTATTTTTTAAATAGGGAAAGTCGTGTTAGAAAAAGATATTTTTTCATGAAATGAGACTTAAAACTGGTCGTTTGGAGAGTGAAGTCTGGTCTCTCCCAGAGTGGTTTTTAACATTGAACACATAGGGGAGAAAATCGGTGCCTTGAAAAATTGGTCGTATGTAGAGGTGGTCGTTTAATGGAGGTGGTCGGTCGTGGAGTTTTCACTGTACAAGTTTCAGAATTGCCAAATTGTATATAATCCTTTTTTTTTCTTCTAGGCTGTAGCTTCAGTCATAGCTATTGGGACTTTCCATGGTGTTACTTTGATATTTGGTGAGATTTGTTTTCAGCTTGTGCTTTGTGTTACGATAATCTTTTTTTTATTCTTCTTTACGGATAAGTAAAATGGACAAAAATTTAAACCTTTTTCCCTGCATAATTTTGGTTAAAAAATATTAAATTATAGTTCTATTGTAAACTATTTTAAGACTTCCTTATACCTTTAAAACATGTTTTTTACAAAAAATATGTGTCATGAAATGCTTTCTCGGAAATAATGATTTTTCTTAGATGAAATGCCTATTATCTGTTAGGTGGTCCAAAAATCTGCATTTTTTTTTACAACTTTATTTTTGCTTTTGCCAATAATTTTTTTGCCTACTTTTTTTTCAAGATCCTCAGCAAGTTCTAAAGTGGTGCCTTGGATCAACTGAATATGGAGAAAAGTATGGCTCAGTGTCTGCATTGGCATTTAATACTGATTGCAGCCGTTTGCTTGCTGGTTACAGCAGAGGAGATGTAAGTTGCTTCGGTGTAGAATCAAACAATTTTCTTATATAGATTTATAACAAGTTTTGACAAAACTTAAATCATGTATAAAAACTAAATTCTATTATGATAATTATTATGGAGGATTTAATGACATGAGAGTAAAGGAAACAACGTAATTATTGGCGCAAATATTTTATTTGGTGAAAATTGTGCATGTTTCGGCCATCTTCAGCAATAAACACAAACAAACTGACAGTTGATGCGATGGCTAGAAGCTGTGTAATATGATATCCGGAAAAGTGGGTGTAGAGGGAGAGGGCAGGGAATGTATAGAAAAGTTACTCTTACTGTGAGACCCTTCCAAATAAAAAAAAAAACCTCTGGAATGTTGGAATAATTAACTAAGTTTTTATTTTTAAGTGTATGGTAAGGTTCATAAAAGTCATGTTGTCCAATGCTAGAAGGTTTGACCAAAATTGAAGCAGAGGAGAAATTGAAACAAGGATTAAACCCTCAAGAATGTGTAGCGAATGAAACTTTATGATATTCTTGTTTTTTTAAAAAACACTTCATGTGATTTAAGTATAATTTTAAGAGCTCTCTTTGTTTGTCCTGTGTTTAAAAGGCCACATTGTCAATTAATGTTATAAGATTCCCCAGTCATTAAACTTATCAATGGAGTCTTTGATATTGGAAAAATTTAATTTGTTGGTAGGAGAGATAAATAACTTTAAATTGGAGCTTTATAAAAGTGTTAGCAATGTTGTTACTGATTTGGTAATTATAGGAGTTTTCTTCACACTCATGTTTCTTGTGCAGATTTGAATATATTTTCTGAATAATCTCTAATGACAGTCATTAAAACATTGGTATTTTTATAGCAGCCCCTAGAATATCAAAATGTATTTGAAAACTAATAGTTTACAATTACCTAAGTTATTTTCTTTTTGCTTCAAAAAACTATCCTTAGCATTAAAAATACAATTGCTTAGTTAAATAATAATATTTTAAAATATTTTAAATTCATAGACACGCATGTTGATTATTTACGAGTGATTTTGAATTTTTCACTTTTTTGTTTGTCTTTTTGTAGATTACAATGTGGGATTTGCATAAAGGAAAACTTATCCGAACCATCTCAGATGCTCATCCAATGCAGAATGCAATTTTACATCTTAAAGTGAGTTCTATAATGTCTTGTAAATTTCATTTACTTTATGATATTTTCAGCAAAGTGATTATATATTAATTCATCCAAAATCCTTGATTAGTTTTAGGTGTTAAAAACCCAGTTAGTGCCTAAGAGCCTTATTGGCCTGCAAGATTATAAAATATTTCGTGTTGTCTTAGTTTCAATTAATGTTCAATAATTTCATATAGGAAACAGTTTTGTTTCGTAACTTTGTACAGGTATTCTTTTTGCCAAAAGTTTTATCTTTTTAATATACAGTCGAACCCCGCTATAGTGAACCCTCTACGGAACCAACAATTGGTTCACTATATCCGAGGGTTCACTATATCCAATTTTTCTGGAACTTAAAGTATTTACGATAGATTTATATATCGCTATATTTTTATACGCTTTTATAAGAATAATTATGATTTTGCATACCTTGAATAAATAACTTAATTATTTAATAAATTTCAAAAAAATATTAATTAATTATTGAAATTTTCTCAAAATAATTATTGGTACAAAAAGAATGTAAATTTAAGTAATAATGAATATAATTTGTTATCTCTATATGCCTACATTTTGTGAAATTAGTTGGTAATTTTGGATGGTTTACGATTAAAGTTCATAAGGTAATAAGAGTAACAGATAAGTGCATGTGAATTGGACAATTGGACAGTTCCACTTATCCCCAGTTTTCAAGAGGTAGTTGAAAAGAAAGAATATCTAGATGGGAAGAAGAATGGCTTAATTCAACTCAGGAGAAGAAGTTGCAACACCAGTGTGTATTGTCGTACAAGCCGTGACAAATCGTCCAGGAAAGGGTTTTGTCGTATTATGGAGACAAGCCTTCCACGAAAGTGTGGATGGGTGGGATGTGGAATATGAATAATGGTTCGAAAAGAAAGGGTGGTTCCTGGAACCCAGAGGGGGAGGGGAGAAAAGGTATGTTTACTTTTAAACAGGTCCAGTTTGAGTACAATAAGAGGGGAAGGACAGGTTGAAATCTGACACATTGTTAAAGATTGCTCTCTCGCTGCCACTTGCCATTTATAGTGTATCTTAAAATATGGAGAACTGAACCAAAAAATAATAAGGAAAGGAAATTTAAGTTCACTATAACCGAACTCCCATTTTCTAAGTAGTTCACTATATCCATATAAAATAACATTAGTTAAATAGGAGTTCGGAAGGGACCACTAAAAAGGTTCATTATAAGCGAGGGTTCACTATATCCAGGGTTCACTATAGCGGGGTTCGACTGTATCTCACTGCTTATTTTTATATTTTTTTTTAAAATATCCATATATCCATGTTATCTTGTTTTTATATAAGGTAAAAATCTTGTATATTATGTGTAAAATAACAGAAAATTAAATAATAATTTTATCATTAGTTTTCAGATGATCCCACCCTTGCTTTGTTTAGTGACAGTGGTGGCTCAGTATTTGAGTTGAATTTCAAGTATGCATTTTTTTTATAAATAAAACACTTACAAATATAAATCAGTATACACAATTTTTCTTACAATTCGCATTATTATATGAAAATGAATAAAAAGTATTGTAAAAATGCAACATCCAATAATTGAAATATCCAAAATATCTTAGTGTAAAACTCAACAGGAAATTTCATGAAAATAACTATTTGTCTTTTTATTTTAAATATCTACAATCTGATTTCAGGCTTCTGAAGCAGTTTAAATCTATATACATAAATGGCGACTTCTGTTTGTCTGTATAGGACGCAAAAACTTAAGAACCATGCAACAGATCGTTAAGAAATTTGGCACAAAAATTCATCTCATCTCCAGAACAAACATAGGCTAAGAATTTTTCGAATCGGACCATTCCTTCTATCGTTTTCGAACGTTTTACGGGGAAAAATACACAACTTTCGCTCAAATCCGATCATTTTTTCTCTTTCGTGATGCCATCAGGCAGAAAAATTTAAATAAAACTTTTTAGAAAACAATTGAAATTGAAAATGTTTAATTTATTTAATATTTGTTCATTACCTTCAGAAACTAAATTCATAATCTGAAAAAATAATTTATATGTTTCAAAAGTGATGTAATCCTGCCAGTCTCCATTCTATTATTTTATTGTGTCTATATGATTTTTTGAGCATAGTGATTTTTTGAGCATGAATTTTTTAAAAGCATAGTTAAGCTTTTACTGAACTATGTTGTTTTTTTGAAGGCCATCGCACTGCAGATGCATATTAGAGTTTTATGTCTTCCTTTTTTCGCCAAATACTTTGCCAAACTCGCCAAGTTATTACAAAAAAAGCGCAAAAGAGCATTTTTTTTAAATAGCTGGTTGGTTGTGCGATGTCTTTGCGCCAGAGTTGAATGGGTGTAATCTGCCGTGATAAGGTAAACTGCGGTATCTTCCATAGTAACTTGGACCTTTGTTGCAAGCACTCAACTACTTTAACCGGTAAGAAAACATACTGGAACTTTTTTATTTATTTTAGAGCAAAAATGGTGCAACTCATTGTAGCGATTACTGCAGTTTACCTTATCACGGCAGTAATGGTAGCTATATTTATATTTTCCTCGCCAAATTTTTCAAACACGCCAAATGAGCTAAAATGTTTTTATTCGGGAAATTACTATGACATTATCTGTTAATTTTATAGCATTTTTTAAATTTTTAAGGTAATATAAGTAAAGGGATTCTGTACTTTATAACGAACAGTAACAGCAACATAAGCTTATTATTCTATAACAGATTAAATGATGGATGAATTGAACTGACCTACATAAAAATGCAAATAGTTTGTTGCTTGCTGGAGTAGCTTATTTTTAATTATTACTGATTATTTTTTACTTAAATATTTATTCTTTTTCATTTGAGCTTCATATAAAAGGTATTATTTTGAAATTAATATTAATCATTACTATATCCAGGATGGGTAATTAAAGGGAAAATTACTGGGTAATCTTCATATCTTATGTAACTCAAATGAAAGAAAAAAAATGGTTAAATTGACTATTATATTATTTTTTCACCTCTACCCGTGCAACGTCAGGTATAACAGCTAGTTATTGTTATATGTTTTATGGAAAAAATTTATAACTTTTTTTAATATTGAAATGTTGCATTTGTTGTTGCATTGCATTTTGGAGTGCAACTATGTAACTCTTTGCATTAATTTATTACGAATGCCTTTATTCCTGAATCAATCTTTAAGCATAAACATGCACTTAACTCAATCTTAGAATATTTTTAAATGAATATACCTCTCGAGCAAAGAGGTGGTAAACTTTAAAAAGAATAATTGAACATCTAAAAATTACAAACCATAATCATATGATCCAGATATAAATTTTTACCTGCGACAATATGTATATAAATTAAATATCATTATAATTCTGCTGGTTTGTGTATTCTTATTATTCGTTATTTTTTTTGGAATTAGAATTGTATTTTCTTTTTTTTTAGGCGAGTAATGGGAACAAGGACCTGGGAGACAAGATGTATATTTTCTGGAAGGTAGTTTACTCTCATTACTCTCTACATTTTCAAATAAGCAAATATACTTTTCAAATAAGTATTAGTAATTGGAAAAATATCAACAATAGTTATAATAAGTTGAAAATTGTTTAATAGTAATTGCAAGATTATTAGTGTGCATAAATCTTAAATGGATTTTAAAAATACATTTTTTTTAAATCTTCAGATGTTCTTGTTATCTAAGGACAAAAATCTTCCTTAAGCTGAATGGAACTCAACAATTGTTTTTTTTTAATTAAAATTATATGGCTTTGATAAACATATAAATTTTTTTCTTTTCGCAAATATTTTGAAACGGCTTTTAACTAAAAATTTTACTACAAAAGCGTTTTTCAGAAATCCATTTGAAAATAAATGCTCTTTGTGAAGTAGTTAAGACAAGTATGCAAACGGTATGACAGGCAAACAATTGTAGGATTAAATTTTCATTAATTACTGTGCAGTATTTTTATCCAAATTTTGCTTGATCATATTAGCAGTTTTAACTCAATTTATAAATACTTACTGCAATAGATTGTTTAGGGTCTCACCAATGCATTTACTTAAGTAATGTATAAAATGTGCATGATTCAAATTTTAATTTAAACCTAATTTTTTCTATCTTTAAACTCTTTATTGGTTTTATCAATCTAAACAAAAAAGGTTCTTTTGTTTCCTAGTTTTAAAATATCATGAAAGGAAAAAAATTCGACATAAATATTTTCCTTAATGTTTTAATGCTCAGGTAATAACTTCAAGCAAGTAAATGTTGCTTTTAGTGTTTTTAAGGAATTGTGTAAAGTCATTAATTGTTAAATATGCAAGTAAGGATAACTGCACACTGGTACTAGAAATCTTAAGGTAAGTTATATATTGCCTGCATAGATTTTCAGTTATAAAAACTTGGAAAATATCAAAATGACAGTAGTGGTATAAACAAACGAATATAATTGAGTCTAGAGTTTTAAGGCTATTTACATTTGTCAATAGGTAAATTCTACGGATATTCTTAGAACTTTTCGCTTCATTGAACATTTTTTCTTCATGCAATTTTTTCTTATATATCCAGTCGTGGAGAAGTGTGTGCCATTGAACCTCTGAGAATGACTCCCCATTTCCGAAACCACCCGAGCCAAGAAGTGTGCCTGGTGGCATTGGGCACAGTCACTAAAGTAAAGTACTCTTTTATTTTGACCTAAAGTAAAGCTGGAATCCACTCTTTAGTTAACCTGTTTACTTAAATTTATGTTCGAATCAAAATCTTTTAGTTAGTCCTTTACTTTTACTCAAAGCAAAGTTTTGATTAATCATTTAGTTAGTCCTTTATTTTGACCTAAAATAATGCTGGAAATATCTTCCTATCTTCTATCCACTGTTTGTTCTATTTGTCCATAATCGCTTTACATATTTTCCTACTGTAACACTCACTTAAGATAGCTTTTCCTTGAAAAATAAGCTATTTTCTCTTTAGTTGTAATACTAAATGTAGATTAAATATTATTGAAAAATAATTAATAATATTGTTTATTAGCTTTTTACAATTCTGCTATTTCTGATCTCTGAAGGCTTTGGTTGAAACTTTACTATTTTAATGTACTTGTACTATATTCTATCTAATTAATACTTTATAAGTTTTATATCTAGTTAGTTAACTTACCGTTGATTTAGGCATAAAGAGCTAATTTATATATTTCTCTCTTATTAAGACAAAGAATAAATTTTGATCATAATGTTAACTTCTGATTAATTTCATTTATAGGTTATTGCTGTTACTGTTCAACCTTCATTGCGAGTTTGGTTCACTCATGCCTTGCGAGTGAGTACATCAGATATACTTTTTAATCTGTTTTTTCCCGTATTGAAAAGTATTATAAACATTAAATAATTTAATATGCTTTTAATGTGTACACTGAATTATTACAAGCAGGGTTC
The DNA here is from genome assembly GCA_023701765.1 of Hylyphantes graminicola. Taxonomy (NCBI): domain Eukaryota; kingdom Metazoa; phylum Arthropoda; class Arachnida; order Araneae; family Linyphiidae; genus Hylyphantes; species Hylyphantes graminicola. The sequence continues at coordinate 61,449,096 of CM043111.1, read as the reverse complement.
TAAATTGTACACTACTGGCTTGTTGTTTAATATTAAAACTAAAAAATCATTGTTAAAAATTATGATGCATAATTTGTGGATGGTTCTTGTAGAATAGGCCCTTAAATCATCAATAAAAATATATTATCTCATTTGAAATAACTAAATAATCTCCAAAAGCCATCTAAATAATTGGGGTGATTTAAATAAACGAATTTTGAAAGGGAAATTACTTTGATTTACAAAAAGTGTTCCACATTAAATATCATTGGTTAAATACCTAAATCATGACTGCGCCAAATTCTAGGGATTGCCATTTTTTGAAGATTTGACTTTAACCGTTTCTGGACAAAAACACAGGATTGGAAAAGACAGGGTTTTCCAAACCTGTGTTTTCTAGATTTTCTAAAGTATCAAGTTGAATTTAGGTTGCACTAGAGCTACTTGAGGGCTATTGGCGACTGGTGAAAATTATTATGTTGTAATAATTATAATTAAATTATTAAATTGTTACATAAATTTTATTATTAATTTACTGTAAATATGGATTTTCAAATACATTTAAATGGTTAGATTTGTGTCACACTAGAACTATGAAGGCTATTGGTTTTCTTACCTTGTGTTTTGTCGCTTTCACGATTTTGTTATTGGAACCACAATATGTTTTCAGTAATTTTTAGGCAATAGAAATCAGCTTACCAAATAGACGTTACAAGAGAAATACATTTCAATAAAAGGATTTTCTATTTTCATTTGAAACATTAAAGGCAGATCCTGACACATTACCAGTGTTGAGCTGGCAGTTCGTTGTGATTCAAGTTTCTTCAACTTCAAGAATAATTGATCCAGTTCTCGCTTTTGGACGACAAAACACAATCAACTTTTTCCAGGTACAGTTTATTAAGTTTTGTAAAATTATAACAGTATATTATAATTTTGTAATAGAATAAAAATTGGGTTAGTTTTCTTTCAATTTCACGTATGATGTGTTTTCTTTAGTATAAAAATAACTCCTGTAATATACCATTAAAACTCGGACATTGTCTTACGGACACCCTGTATAACTGTTTATTGATTAATTATTAAAAGATGAGTTATTTTTTGTGCTTTCTTATATTTGTAATTTTTTTAAATACTTAATTGGCAATAAAATAGTAGGCATAAAAAGTGGAGCAAATAGAAGCAAAATGAAGTTTCCTTTAAGTAGATCAAACATTTGGTCTCTAAGAATATTTCTATTATAAAGATGGCTTAGAAGAAATGGTGGATACATCTTCTTGTCGGATACTTCATTCTCCTTTCTAGGTGCTGTATTAATATGTTTTTCTATATGAAGGTACTTGTTAAACGTCTAAAACTTTTTTTAACATCAAATCAAAAGGAAGCAATGATATTTTTGTGTTGAAATGTACTATCAGTTAACTACGACTTGTTTGTGCTATAAATTTTTAATACTGTCAATTCTTAAAGTTGAAGTAAATTACAATGAGTAAATTATATTTGTATGTTAAATGTTCGTAGTAATAATGTCTGTATTCATCATCTGAATCTTTCAGAATATATAGCATCAGCATTTTCTGTTTTATTATTAATAGGTTAGTTTTGCATCTGCAGAGAAAATAAATTTTATACCTCTTCAAAAATTAGAAGTGCAGTATTCTTTTCAAAACTTTGCAGTAAGTATTATTGACTGAATTTTTAGTAAGATATGCATTTGTGGATTATTTTATGTCAATTTATTATTTATGAACAAATTCAACTAGTGTTCTGTTTAAATGTTTACTCATATAAACAATGTTTTTTAATCGGTATTTTCAACTTATTTATGTAATTGGTTAATAGTGGCTGAACTCCAGAACACTTGTAACTCTGGATGTACTGGAACATCTTCATGTTATTGACGTGAAATCTAATGAAGAACTAGAAGTAAGTTATTAATATAATTTTTAAAAAAGTAGAATTAATTAATTTTTTTAAACTTAAAATTAAGTAAAACTTTAGTTGTGTTACTATAAATTATTTTTATTGTTATTGTCCATAATTATTAATATATAATCATTTTAAGTAGTATTTCTTAAAGTTTAATATGATTTTTATAATTATGAACCTTTAATGCAAAAATGGATTTAAAAATGTATCTAAATTGAATTTATTGGCTGATGTATATTAAACTGTCATGTTATTAATAAAAAAAATCATTACTGACATAAGCTGATTTTCTGTAAAAACAACCTGTAAGTCACTTTGATCTGTGTCAAAACTGTGTACATTGACTGAAAATCATAAAAAATAAACTTGTTTTACACATATTTTTTACATGTTTCCATTTGTTTTTTTTTAAATAGGTGTTAGATTTGGCAGATGTTCAACTGGTATATGGTACAACTCATTTCAAAGGTATTGCCACTGGAGGGAATGTTAGCAAAGCTATGGTAAGAATGTTTTACTTGGAAACACAAAAAATTCAAAAGTTAATGTAGCCTAGTTTCTGATTAGGAACATTACATGAGTTTAAACAATACTAGTTAGCATACTAAAATATTTCTCTTTAATGAATAAAATACTTTATTTAGGGTAAGATAAATCTTTATACTGATTCACAAAATTTAAACTAAGGTAATTTTGTTATGTATGTTAGGTAATTAGTTATATTTTTTCTATAATCTTACGGCAATGTATTGAAAAATATGGTGTTTTCTATTTATTTTACAAAATTTACAGATTCACAAAATTTAAGCTAAGATAATTTTGTTGTATATGTAAGGTAATTAGTTACACGTTTCTCTAATTTTACGGCAATGTATTGAAAAATATGGTGTTTTCCATTTAATTTAGGTTTTTAATGCATTACTAAGGTAGTGAAATAGAAATAATTTCTAACTACTATAATAGATCATGTATTTGACAGATTTCAGTGTTGTAGTTCAGTGTTGTAGCCTTTTTTTTTTTAATTCTTTCTTTCAGGCTGTTGCAGGAGAAAGAGCTTGCTATTATTCAATGGCAGCATTTGGCAGCCAATTACTACTCCTGGGAACAAAAAGCATTCATGTGATGACAATGAGGACTTGGAAAGAGGTATCATTTGCATTATTTCATATTTGAATACAATCTATATCAGCAGCTCTGTGGGTAAAGCAGAGTTTGTACTGTTCTTTTTCTTTTTGAACTGAAGCTTATGGGCATGAAAGTGCTTAGATTTCAATAGTGTTCTTTGATGATTTGATACTGTAACTTATTTTTATTCCTCAATGCATGCTATTTGCCTTTATCTTTAAAAGATATAATAAATGCAGTAAAGAGGGACAAGCACAAATAAATTGCCTAACATATATTATATACTAGTAAATCCATTAAGCTGTAGTTATTGTTTTATTTATTAAAATAAATGTGTTTATTTTAAAATTTATTTAGACTGACCATGTACAATGTAATACTTTTCTTAATTATCAAAATTGAAATTTTTGTTGTATTTAACATACGAGGCGTGTTTTTTAAGTAAGTACCGTTTTGCCACACAGAGGGCGCGGCGCTGCGATCGGCGTTCTGCGCATGCGCTCTGGGTACCTACATCTCTTGTCTACTCACTGACGATATTGCAATCCGATTTGTCATTGTTTTACGTTTTCTGCTGAGTGTTTAAAATGTCTCCGATAATCGTGAGTCCCGCCGACTGTGAAGTACGGTCTGTTATAAGATTTCTTAGTGCTAAAGGCCTAAAATCAATCGATATTCATCGTGAGATCTGTGCAGTTTACGGACAAGACATTATGAGTGATGGAATGGTAAGAAAGTGGGTGAGATCATTTAAAGAAGCTAAAGGCCGCACGAATGTTCATGATGAACAACGGAGTGGGCGTCCTTCAGTCGTTAATGAAATTTTGGCACAGCAAGTGGACAATAAGGTGAGAGAAAACAGCCGCTTTACCATTCCATCACTCATAATGTCTTGTCCGTAAACTGCACAGATCTCACGATAAATATCGATTGATTTTAGGCCTTTAGCACTAAGAAATCTTATAACAGACCGTACTTCACAGTCGGCGGGACTCACGATTATCGGAGACATTTTAAACACTCAGCAGAAAACGTAAAACAATGACAAATCGGATTGCAATATCGTCAGTGAGTAGACAAGAGATGTAGGTACCCAGAGCGCATGCGCAGAACGCCGATCGCAGCGCCGCGCCCTCTGTGTGGCAAAACGGTACTTACTTAAAAAACACGCCTCGTATATCATGAGGACATTCAAACCATAGTAATAATGACACTGTAGAATTCCTTGTAGCTTTCAATAAATACATGTGTAAGAATAAAGTAATGCATACACTGATATTTTTCTTTTAAAACCCTTAAGCAAAACCAGAACTAGTTTGCAGCCCATAACCATGAAGTATTTTAAATGAGATATTCCTTGTAGCAAAGGTTAAAGCAATTTTGGTTTAAAAAAGAATCAGCATTTTTAAACAAGAACTCTGCTCTTTTTAGAAGATGTTGTGAGAAGCTCATATAAATTATCAGCAGAAAGCTTTTACAATTTTTATAAAATAAGGAAAGAGTTATATAAGTTCACTGAAAATAGGAAAGGATTTGCATTTGCTATCAATCACTTATAGTTAAACTCATAGTTTCCTTGCACAAAAGCCATGACCATGGGCGGAGCTAAAAAACACGGAGAACAATCAGATTTAAACAAAATAAAATGGCTGAAATTTTCTTTTCCTCTGATTGCTCTGCGCCTTTTATGGCTCCGTCCATGGTCCTGGCCTCTGTGCAAGGAAACTTAAGAGTTTAGATTCTTTCTTTGAATATAAACTGTAATTTTGTACTTTTATTCTTAGAGAATAGATTTCCTTGTTAAACAAAAGATGTTTCCCGAAGCTCTCTCATTGGCTTTATCATTTTATGAAGAAAATGCGAAAGCTGTTTCAGGTAAAATGAGTCCTTGATTAACCTGATTTCGTCCATTAAAATTTACAAACTTTGTATAAGTTTACAATTATTAGTAAATTAATTATTTGTTCTAGAATTAAAAAAAAAACATATTTTCATGTTGCTAAAAATATTTGTATAACCAACACAGCAACAATGCAAATGTGCCTACTGTGTTTGTTAGTTTTTATTATAACTTTAATCTTTTAAATCAAATTTAGATTTTAGAGTAATTATTAGTTAGGGACATGTCAGCACTGACCATTGGCTGTTAATCAGAGCTTTACGGTAATTGTTTCAATTTGCATGAGATTTTCACTTTTTCAGGACTTATAGGTAAAAAGTCTCAAAGAAAAGATATGGTTGCTATGAAGGTAGTGGGAATTCTAGGAACTTATGTTGACCTCATTATGACACAACTTTGTCCAGAAAGAGGTAGAATTGAGCAGTTGATGCACCATTACCAAGAAAAAGTTCCAGTGTGTGTGGAATATTGTATTGCAATTGATAAAAAGTTAGTAATGTTTATTTTAAGCAGTCGAATATTACATTTTTGTGGATTTCCTAAATTTCTTTTTTTAATCAATTTTGTAACTTTTTTACACTTCATAAATTTTATACAATAATTTTTATGAACAACACATTACATACTTTCATTTCTAACAATACAGCATTTCATTTCTAACAATACATCACTTCATTACATCATTTCTAATCCTTTTTATTTTTCAATTAAATATGATCTATATTTTTAACAACTACATAAACTACTTGTATTGCCTGTAATTTTCGGTTAAAGCCTGTACACACTTCCCTTACAAATATGGCTTGTAATAATTATTAAATAAGAATTTCATTATGAATTGCTATTAATACTATATTTAGCTACTTTAAGACTAAACATTCTTTAAAACATTTTTGTAGAGTTTATCCATTACTCAAATATCCATTTTAGAAATTCCTAATTTTCAGAAACTGCATATTTGTTCAACAAGCTTTTAACTGGACTCATTGTTCTTTTCTACTCATAATTACTGTTGATATATCTTAACTTTCTTTTGTTAATTTTTATCATGCAATAATCACTTATAAATTTTTAAAATTTTAAATTAAAAACTAAACAATACTTTTTCAGGGATTTCTTATTTGGAAAGATCTTTGAAAGCTTTCAATCAGATCCTTTAGCTCTGGGAGTATTCCTCGATTGCTTGGAAACGTATGTTCTAGATGGACGCTTGACAACTATGACACCTCAAATTGTAAAAGATTTCGTGAATCACTTTGCTGAAAAGGGCCGATTTGAAGCATTGGAAGCATGCATTGTGAGACTAGATATTTCAATACTTGATATTCACCAGGTAAGGATAAATAGTAGTCCCTGTAGCAGGAAGTTGTGCTATGCACAACCATACACTATTTATATATTTTTACCCATACGCCGTCACCAGCAATTAAAAAATAGCAAATCTCTGTCAATTCTAAAATTAAAAATCTTGACTGAAACGAATCTAAAATTAAATTTCACCTTTAATTCTGAAATAGATATTTTGTCTTTAGTTCTAATGCGAATTATGTTTTGAGGCTCATATAAAATACCCACCTTGTACAAAAGCGAAGGTCATCACTTCATTAAAATATTATAAAAAATTCTAAATATTTATTAGACCAAGGAGGAAGGGAGGTTAATAGAGATACAGAAGATGTAAATTTTAATATTTTTAAAGAGCAAGGCTAGTTAGTTGTATTTTCGATTTTAACTCCCTCTTCTCCTTACATATTTAAAAATCAATACTTCCTTTTTATTCACTACTCATTATTGTTGCCCTTTAAAAAATGGCTGCCAAAATAGAGTCAGTTATTTCTAGCGTGTTTAAAAATCAAAACATATTTGCTTGAATTTAGTTGTAAATTATTTAAGATAATGTGATATTCACTATTGTAGGTCATGACTTTATGTTGGGAAAATGCCCTTTATGATGCTATTATTTATGTCTACAATCATGGTATGCAGGATTATGTGACTCCCTTTGAGGTAACAATTATTCTTCATATTTTTTTTTTTTTTTACAAATTCCTATATTTAGAGCCTGCTGCTGCATGTTACTTGCTAAATAGCTGATGGATATCATATCACACTGCCTTTTTACAGGAGTTAATTGTCAGTCTCCAGAAAGCAGTAAGCAAGGGAAAGCAACTAACAGATGAACAAATCAAATTAGGAAACAAATTACTTGTTTATATTAGGTTTGAACACATATTATTGTTATTTTGTAATAATAGTATGTAATAATCTTATCTTAATTCTTATTCATAACACTAAAGATTTTTTAAAAATAATTTTTCAGTTGCTGCTTAGCTGGAAGAGCTTATCCTTGGGGTGACATTCCCGAAAATATTGTGTCTGATGTCAAATTTAAGGTTTTCAATTGTGTCACAAACTTACATGGGAAAAATGTTGATGGTAATCCATATTTTGTGCTGCACAAAAACTATACATAATTTTTTAAAAATTACCACTGTTAATGATTTCTAACGTAACATTTGTATTTTTTTAGATACTGAAATTTATCCATATTTGAAAACGCTTCTCCATTTTGATACCAGGGAGTTTTTAAATGTCTTAGCAATAGTAAGTTTTTGCATTATTTACAAGTAGTTGCTTCTTAACTTAGTAAGTATCTTAATAATTATTACATTTCTTAAATTTTTAGGCCTTTGAAGAACCAGAATTTTGTACGGAAACAGGGCAAGTAGAACACATTAATTATAAATAATTTTTGTTCTTTCTTTTTTAATCATAAAGTAGATTGAAGGTATTTTATCTCTAAAACATTTTAAGTTAATTATAATAATTTTTGAGCAAAAATTTTTAAAGTGTGTGTAAAGCTTTGAGCTTTTGCCTATTTTATCTTCGTTGTATATATTTTCCTTTTTTTTTTCAATATATGATCCATTTGCAAGTACCAGTAGCTATTTAATGACTCAATATTGGCATTCAGACTGTCTCCAAGGTTAAAACTTGTTGTAAAACGGGTTTTTTTTAAACTAGGAAGTTATTTATAAATTTTGTTTAGTGCACAAAAAGAGAAGTTTAATTGCATTTCCTGTATACCAAAAGGTAATATGTTTTTTATGTATAATTTAAATGCACTTTTAAATACAATGTTTTCCCTCCATAGGCTGGCTCAGAAACAAAGAGTCGTTGATATTCTTCTTAAAATAATGGTGCAGAGTGAAGGCTTCTTGGTAAATTATTGTTTTTAAATTTTCACATATTTGTATTAAAATTTATCTTGATACTAAGACTTTCAAATCTCTCAAATATTTAAAATCAATTCCTGAAAATGGTTCCTTTCAGTAAAATAGATTTATGGTGCTAGAAATGATGTGATATTACAATTATTTACATTGATTTAAACTTTTCTTTAGATATTTGATAGATTTTAAATTCATTTACTTATTGTAAGGTAATCTGGTTTTAAGGTATATTTTGTTTTACACTAATAAATGTGTTCAAAAGTGCTTTTAAATTCAGTGGTATGGATAATAAATGCTTTTTTTCTTTCTGGATAATTACAGCCTACAGAAATTGGTGCTCTGTTTACTTTCCTTGCAAGACAAATGGCTAAACAGGAAAACAGTATCATGGTAAACAGACTTCTATTTGAGCAGGTAAGTATTTTTTTATGGAATATCAAACTTCTTCACTAATTATTATAATCTTTTTATCCATTAAAGTTTTTACTATTCAAGGCTGTTAGTGGGTCTCGCAGACCAAGACTGAAGTTAGCATCCTGATTAGCTAAGATACATGTTTGCTGTGTGATGGCCATAACATTGCTTGAAAGGCAGTCACCAACGTAAACCAAATACCAAATTCTGTCCACCATCATTAAAGTTATCACATCTATCATAACAATTAATGATAATTTATGAAATCAATATTGTAGGTGTTAGAGCATTTAACAAATCCTGGTGATGAGACTCGTATGGAAGAGAGGCAGCAAGCACTTATGGAGCTGCTACAAGCGGGAGGCTTGGCACAGGTCAATGAAGAGAGAGTTCTTGCATTGGCTGAAAAAGCTAAGTTGTAAGTTTAATTGGCTACTTATTTAGCGTTTTTGCATACTTATGAATTTAGCAATATAGTCTACGATTATCGATTTTTAGTCTGATATTATCCTCACATATTTGTCAATAATTTTTTTTTAAATGCTGATCTTTGCATTTGTTTGTTTTTTGTATGAGTATGAGTAAGTAAGAAATTAATCAGGACACAATGAGGATTTGGGATCCCATTATCTTGATGCTATTCATACGATTATCTAAAAAGCATATATCCTTTACAAATTACAATATTGCAAAATAAAACCCTTAATACACAGAACCTTAAAAACATCTGTAAAAGTCATCCCAAATTAATTGTTTATAGGCAATTAGTTAAAAAAATATATTGTGGTGAGATTCACTTTATCAGTAACCGTGACTCACTTTGCATCTGATCATGTAAACATGCTATTCACTGTAACTAACTTAAGCAGCTGTTCATATAATAAATTGTAACTATTGCCTTCTAATCTAATAAATTTTAACTATTACTCTGTTGGATGAAATAATTTTCAAATTTCACAAATTACAAATTTATTGATAAAGTGAAAGTTAAATGCTTAGCTAGTAGCGCCTAAATAAAGCCAATTGATTGTAGCGAAAACGTAGAACAAGAATTGGTAAAGAATGCCTAAAGTATAATAAAGAAAGCGTCCGAGCCAACTGAGTATTGTGCACCTAAAATGGTAATTGTGTATAAGAAAAATTGTGACATACTAATTTTTGTTGATTACTCAAATCTAAATATAAGAGATCGGACAATTACAGAATGAAGGAGTACTGTCTGAGTTAGATCAAAACTGTGGATTCTGACAGTTCCCTCTGGCTCAAGATACTCAACTTCCATAAAAAAAAACATGGTGGAAATATTGTTTCACATTTAGTATTAGAACATTTAGTATCGGCATTGGACCAGAATACTTTAAAACCTGGATTTAAAAAAAGGCTTAAGCTGGCTCTCCAAGATTGGTTCTTCTTCAAGACGACACAGTGTTGGCTGGCAAAGACCTAGACGACCTCATGAAAGGTCTGAAGAGTGTTGGAATTTGGTTTAATATAGCAAGTGCAAGTTTGCAGGGAAACAATTAAAAATTCTGGGACATCTTGTTTGAGAAAATAGTATTAGTTCGGATCCAGTAGAGACAAACTCTATTACTATTATCAACCAAGGAAGGATACCAAGGACATACATGAGTATGTTTTTACAAGTATTACAACAGTCCAAGATTTCCAAGAAGTAACAGGCTGATTGAAAGTTCTGTTAAGCAAACAAAATGTCCTATTATGCTGGTCAAAAGATCCATATATACCATTTCTGGATTCCAATGTATCACTGGTACCAATTGACACTTTAAAATTATCTATAAAAGTCATACGAAATTTGTTTTTGTCGTCAACTACTTTTTTTTTACGTTAGTTAAAGTTAATGTGGTGTAATTAACTTAAACTGTAATTGTAACTGTGACTAAACTCTTCTGGGATTTGGTACAAAATTCTACACAAAGCAGGGGTGCCTCATATTGGATATACCCAAATCAATGAAGAAGAATATACTATCATGTAAAAATGCTGTTCACCATACCTAATTTGAGCATACGCCATACGTCCATCTTTTAAAAAGTGACAGTTATGGTTTAATTTATTTAAAAAATAAGTTCCTAATCAAATGTTAACTTAATTCATTAATGCTCCATTTGTGAATACCATCCTCTTCTCAAATCCTCATTTTTATTACCAAATGTAAACGTTAACTTTAAGTTTAAAAAATTCGTCTTTTGTGTTACTGAATTTGTCCTTTCTCAACTGTTATTCACTGTAGTCTTCTTTTGATGTACATTTTGTTTATTTTTCGTCGTACATTATATTTATTGAAATTGCATGTTGACACACCTTTGACTAAAATTTGTTGATTGCATCAGAAATGTGCAGAAATTCTACTTATTATGTCAATGTGCTGAAACGAAAGGATTCAAGATACTAGGTACACAAAACAAAAACTTAAATAATTTTTTTTATTTTTTATTGCCTTCTTGAAATTTGTTAACTATAAATTGAAGATATATATAAATGGCGTATTACTGGAAAATATTAATTCCTGTTTATTGTGTTTCAACCTATACTCATCTTCCAAAAAGCATTGATTCATGTCATTTTCATTTAAGTTCATTCAACATCATGTGTACATATAAAAAATACTATTATTTCTGCAGAGTTATCTATAATTAATCATGTTATTGTTTTGCAGTTATCGAGTTTGTGAACACTTGTATGAGAAGCATCAACAGTATGATAAGATTCTGGAATGTTATTTGAACGATCCTTCACGCAAGGTATTTTTATTTACTATTTTGAAATTTTTCTAAACTTGGGATAGTGTTTCTAAAAATTGATTTTATAGTGGTTACATGGTTTAGCCTACAACTTTAGTTAATGAAATTTAAATTAGTTTTTATTACTTAAAATTTCCCTTTCATTACCAAGAGATAAAATCCTTTTATGTACTGTTAGGTATTTAAAATGTTTTATGGTTTCAAGAATTTTCCTTTTTTGGATTCTCCTGGTTTAGATTGAAGATATCTTGAATCAAAAATAGTAAAAGTTTTAATATGATGAGATTTAAGATTAACTGGTTTTTTTTTCATGTCTGTTAATATTTGACTTAAAAAAATGAGGCTAATCATGTGAATTTTTTTTTATTTTAAACATAGATTATGCATTATTTCCTAAATCTAAATGTTTAATGAGTCCAGAAAGTCAGCTTATCTAAGATGGAAATTACCATTGAAACTAGTAACTTTATTGAAACCAGCTACAGCTGTAGCAAAGAATTGAATATCTACAACTCTTTGCTTGTTTCAAGAGTTTTGGCATATTTGAGTTTATAAAATTGTACTACAGTTGCATTTGATTTTGATAGAGTGATTAAAAAGTTATTAAAAAAAACCACACTTTTATATAACTACCACCTTCTATAATATTTTCTAAAAGTTCTTTATAAAAAAAGTTTTATGTTAATCAAAATTTGACTATTTTCCTATTTTTACAACTGCCATCCTGTTCAGATTCAGGTATTTGTTCATTTTGGGTTTATTTCTCCACCCTACTGTGTATAAATTCTGAGGTGAATGCAAAACGATAGGTTTAGTTCTGTCCCCTTAGTTCAAATGTACCAATTAATAGATTGCTAGTAGATACAAATTTTCAACATAATTTTTCTCACTTGACATAGCACAATTTAATGCTTTTATTATGCTTTATTATGAGTATTTTTGAATATGCAAATGACAATTTAAATTTCAGTATGAAATTTTTTTGAAGGTATGAGTGTAGATTTATTGAGTGAATATTTTATACAAGTTGTGTTGAACTTCTAACTTCATATTCCCCTGATGAGCTTTACATCTTGATGCAATTTATGAATTTGACATCAATTTTTGCCTGTAAAACTGTCCGGCCTGCAAGAGAAATAAAAAAATTCAATGTTTGATGTATATAAATTCAAAGTTTAACATATGATATTAGTTTAAGTTAGGTTTAACATAAAGCTTTATGGTCCGTAAAGCAACTGTTTGTAAGTATATTTATTTAGTTTAGGAAGTAAGCTGTAGTCAAACAAAATATTTTAGATGTAATCCTATCATAAATTTGTTGAAAAGGATAAAGTATTTGACTTCTAGTTAAAAAAAGAAAAGCATACACTTTTGTCGAAATATATCTACATTCTTAATGTGTGACTATGAGTCTGTCTGATATCTTTCTATGCTTGAACAACAAAATATAGAGATAAGAGAAGATGTCGAAATAGGGAGAATGAAACAGAATTGTTATTGTGGTACTTTTAAAGTTTCTTCATTTTTGTGTTGAAAAGTTCTGATAATCATGATTTTTAAGATAATCTCATAGACTTAAAATAAAACTAAACATTTTTTAAATACCTTCCTGTCTTGCAAAATATTATATTAAAATTAAGTATTAAATAACGTTTTTTTTTTTTTAATTTTTAAGATATTAATTTGAACATCTTTAATTTATTTGATCTGAAATGCAAATAAATATAAGAATATTTCTGCATTAATTCACAGTTAGTATTAGTAATCGAAGTTAGAAAGTAATTGAAAGTTAAATTGAAGGTTCTAATACCTTCATGGTACAGATTTGATGCCTAAGGGAGTCCGGGAATTAATAATTAAGCATTTGTGTATAAATGATTGAAATTTGCTGCATTGTCCCATGGTATAAATAGAAATAACTATTTTAGCTCTGCACATTTTGAATTTTCAAATCTACAGGAAACCCTCCAAGCTCCTGGAATGGCCAGGATTCAGTTGAGCATGCAAATTAAAAAATAAATTAATTCTGATAACAGCATGGGGTTGATGATGATTATAATATCTTTATGGGTTGCTAACCAGAGGGGGGGGGGGTATCGATTTGCATAAAATAAAAGCTTACATAATATTTAAATCACCAATAATAAGGGCAACATCGGGCATACAAAGCTAGTAAATGTAAAATTATCTGTAATAATACAAATTAGTACGTGTGAATAAAATCATAAAGATCAAACAGAATTTTCTTCAATATTTGTCACAATTAGTAAATGAAAATTAAAATTTAATATTTTTTGTAGAAGGGAAATAATAGTTTATGCAAGTAATTTTTGTTACACTTGTTATATTGTTTAAAAAATTAAATTACTCTGGCGTTAATTAAATTTTTAAAAAATGCAAGTGAATCTTAGTCAATATGTTTGGTGGATTAGTAAAAAAATTCAAATTTACAAGAAAAAAATTTATGTTCACGAAAACAAACTTTTTTAAAATGTTAGTCTGAAGTTAAGAATTAGTTTTATTTGGCAACACCATTGTGTACATCTTGTTGAACATCAAGTGGTTGATCTATGAATATGAAAAAATCGAAGCTGATTTGCAACGTTATTAGGTTTTTTTTATATTCAATGGAAATTTTGAGAATTCGCTGAGAGAGGACTAGGAGTTAATAAGGAGTTTTTGTTAACAAAAAAAAAAACTTATCATATTAAAAAATGATCTAAATCATTTCATGTGTAAAATTAGTAAATGGCAAGTTACGTTTTTTCTAAGTTTTTCCTTATTAATTAACTACCATAAAACTTGCTAATTTAAAATAATTACAATTATTGAATATTTTTTTATTAAAATTTCTCAGTTCAAGACATTGAAATAAAAAAAACGTAAATATGCTGCATACCTCTTTATTTAAAGATCATAAAAATAAGAATATGATATCATTTTCAATTGGTTAAATAGTTTTTGTTCTATGGACACAAAGATGTTTCAAAATTTAGCAATTTTTTGAATTTTTGAAAGTTGGTAACTCATAGGTACTAAGAGAATAAAGACATTAAATAATTTGGTTTTCGTGATAAGTATCTCGTAACAAATAGACAAAAATCATTTGAAAATCCGAATAATTCAATTCAATCAATTTGTGTTTGTTTGATTTGATGTGGAATGACCCCTGAGGTCAATGTTCATTGTTCAGCATCGAAATCTTTCAAAGAATAAGCTATTGATTTTAAAAATACCTTCAAAAAGTCTTTCTTTGTTGGTAATATAAAAAACTTAGACAGTTTCTTTTTCTTTTAGTTTATGTACGTAATGGATAAATGACTTTCCTTGAAGACACTAAATAAACTTGAAAGTTTTTGTTTTTTTGTACAATTCTACTTTTATTTAGTAACTATACTACAAAAAAGTCAACCTTCAAACATTTCAAAGAAGAATACTTTCTAATAAAAATTCACAAAGGTGTAATTATTTTTAAAATGTTTCCTTATTACTAAAAAAGGGATATTTACTAAAAAAGGATTTTACAATTTTGTGAACTTTTAAAAGCATGTATTAATTAATGCCTAGTATTAATCAGCCAAAAAAATCTTATTTCAGAAATAGTTATATAATTTATTGGTAACAAACAGTTAGAGTTAAAAAACCTTAGAACTTTCAAATAGCTCAAAATATGGCAATCTCTTCCGGAGATATCTTTTAAAGTTTCACTTTAACATTTCGATAACACCAATAGATTGAATCAAATTGTTTATAAATCTTTTGCAGTATGACTTTTTATGTAATTTTCTGTGAATGGTAGACTAATAATAATTAATTTTCCTACAATCGAACGAAAAAGGGCAATTTTGCCAATTTTGAAGCTATCCCTAAAAAAATACTTAAATATGGAGAAATTTGAAAAGAAATTAGGATTGGCTGAATTTTTAAGCAGCGATAACTTTTTCAATAAAAAATAATAGTATAACATAAAACACAGCAAACAGGACAGAAAAAGAATGTATTTTGTTTTAGCTAAAAACAAGTTTCAATCTGTGTTGAAAAATTTATACCAATGTAGTATAAATGTTTAGTGATTATTTAAAATTCATTTCCTAATATAAATTATTAAGAATTATTAGGAAATTGTTAATTGTGCGGTTATTTTTTAAATGGTGTGTCTCATGTGCGGGTCCAGGTATTGCCAAAATAACTGCCGACCTATAAACGGTCCGTGCAGCCAAAAATGTCCTACGAATAATACCCCTTGTAGGAGTGAACGTTAAATATGCTCCAAATTCCCATTGCTGCTTACGATGTCGCCCTTAACGACCTTAACGTTAACGGTTGGCAGGGCCCGACTTGCAAGACTTAGGGCCCCAGGGCACGAGCAAATTCGGGGGCCCCACCCAAAGCATACCTCGATAAAATATTTCCGTGTATTTCCCTATCTTATAGTGTTTACCAAAAAAAAATAGCAGAAGTAATTAGCTTGGAATGCTTAATCCCCCCGAAATAACTATTTTTGTGAATTGATTAATTCAGGTTAGGTTTGAATTATCGTCTCACTAGAGCTACACGAAAGCTATTGGCGACGGGCGTCGTTTTTAGAACCACAGTCAGGTGACGAGCCAACACCTGAATAGGCACCCAACGCAACTGTTAAGGCGTCACAGGAGTCTTAAAAATGTGCAAAGAAGATACTACAAAGCATAGTTTGATCTTTCATGTCATTTTTTAACTACTCAATACATAAGTATAATTTTTTTATATGTAATTCTACAGGATTTATTTATTATAAAACAAGTTTTAAAATATATGAAACTTTAGCCAAAACTAAAATAAATGATATCAAACATGAAGCTATTTGAACACATTGTGATTAGGCTTGCGCGGCAAATTGTGAGGTCAAAATTGAAAAAATGACCAAGAAAATGACTTTATATTGTACAAATATGTACAAACAAGGACTTATACCTAAATTTTTAGCTCAATTTTAATTAGAAATTATTTTAAGAACTTTTTTCTAAAAAAATTAATAAAAATTTAAAAATTTTGATTTTAAATTTTTTTAAAAATAATTTCTAATTAAAATTGAGCTGATAATTTAGGTATAAGTCCTTGTTTGTACATATTTGTACAATATAAAGTTATTTTCTTGGTCATTTTTTCAATTTTGACCTCACAATTTGCCGCGCAAGCCTAATCACAATGTGTTGAAATAGCTTCATGTTTGATATCATTTATTTTAGTTTTGGCTAAAGTTTCATAAATTTTAAAACTTGTTTTATAATAAATCTTGTAGAATTACAATAAAAAAGTTATACTTATACATTGAGTAGTTCAAAAATGACATGAATGATCAAACAATGTTTTGTAGTACCTACTTTGCACATTTTTAAGACTCCTATGACCCCTTAAGGGAGACATCGTACGCAGCGTTAGGATACTTAGAAGGATATTTAACGTGAACTCCCTTACACGGGATGTTATTCGTCGGACGTTTTTGGCTGCACGGACCGTTTATAGGTCGGCAACAATTTTGGCGATGCCCGGACCCGAACCCGGGACCTTCCGCATGCTAAGCGAGTGCTTAACCGACTGGGCTCTCCAGCCCTGATTAATTCAGAGTTGATTCACAATTTCATAGTAAACTTTTGTTCATGAACATATTTTTTGTCTACTTCTGATTAAAAAGTTTGGGGCAGTTGTATTGAGCATAAATGTTCATGAAGAAAATTTGGGGGCCCCCTAAAGTGGGGGCCCTGGGGCACGTGCCCCGTTTGCTCTGCCGTAAATAAGGCCCTGACAGTATGTTGTGTGCCTACTCGGGTGTCGGATTGCCACTTGACTGTGGTTATAAATGACGACGCCCGTCTCCAGTAGCTCTAGTGCGACGTAACTTACCCACAACATCTGCTGCTCCACGTGCAGCAGAGGAGATTTCTGATGCTGAAGTCCGCGTCGTCGCAGAAGTAGCACGCCGAAATGTTTTTGTTGGGGTCCGCGCTCGCGACAAATCCGTGATGGTCCGAGGACATCAGGAAAAACGCGTACACCACCAACACGAAGACACTCGTCAGCTGAAACACAAAATATTTATTCATAATATTTGTGAAACCATAAAAAAAAATCCTGTTTCACCCTCTAATGCATGAATCTTTTTTCATCCCGAAAAATATATATGTATATTTAATACTCATACATTACGGAAAAATACTGAAAAAAAATGTAACTGCATTAGAATTTAAATAATTTCTAGTTTTAAAATTTTTTCTATCTGACAAAAACCAACTACAAAATTCCAATTTTGATAAGAATGGCTAGAAAACTACTAAATATATTTCAAAATAACCCTCTTTAACTATAATTAATTCTTCAAAACAATTTATTTGTATTTAGTACTAATATTTATACTTTGAATACTGCCAAAAACGTAATTTCACAACAGTTAATCTCACTCTTTAATTTTGAATACACTTTTACTACTGTCATCTATGCGTATTATTAGTAATTAAAACTTCAAAATGGAATGTAATAGATGAACAAAACCCCTCAAAATTGTCGAGAGGGAGCTCTACTTTAATAGAATAAAGTGGATTATGTTACTTGTTGCCAAACGGCAACAGTATGCATTAGAGGGTTAAGCTAACTATAAAAGGATGAGCTGACTTGAATCTTGAATAGTCATGGAGATGGAAAATAATTCAGCTCGGTGCGGATCCTGATGCTCCTTTATGAGAGTTATCAATTTGAATGAATCTCGGAGACACAAATGACCTCTTATTCCACATTCGATTCATATTCCACATGTATTCCTCTTATTCCACATTTATTTTACACAGGGTGGCCCAAAAGTAGCCTAACGGTTTATGTTGTACCATTTTAAAGAACTTTGGGTTATTTAGAACAGGTATTTGACGTAGTCGTGCTTAGTTTTGTTGGTTGGCTAAAATAAAGTCGTACTACAGCTTATCGTAGCCAAAGAGTAGCAATTCGTGGTCTTGGATTGGTTTAGTTTCGAGATATCTTCAGTTTATTAGACCTTCGAAACTTAACCTGTATTAAAATAACTGTTTCTGTATAAATAACTACCTAACTGTTAGGCTACATTTGGGCCACCCTGTATATATTCCTATTTGGTTTTTATTTTCGGTATTCCTGTTTTCTCGAGGGTGATAGTAAATAAAAAAAATTAAAGCCTGTCTATATAACGGGCAATTGGAACAGCCACACTTATTGTGATGTCGCAGCTACGTCAAACTTTGTCTCAAAACCTGCAAACAAATCACCCGGTAGCTAATTTGTCTAAACTAGAACGGACACGCCTACAATGGCGTCAGAGTTACGTAAAGCATTGTCATCTATCCCAAAAACAAATCGCGCTTAATTCGTAAAGTCCATTGTTTCATAGAAAAAATAAATTTTATAATTTATTTCGATGGTGTCTCAAAAACCTCGGCGTAACGGTAATACGTTACCAGGATTTTTTGGTGTAGCATTACTCTAATTTTGGAGTAAATTTACCAAGCTCATAATTGGGGGAGCGTTTCACTAAACGCTGTGTAACCATTTACTGATTCAGCTCATGCACAATCATAAAGTTGCGAAACGAAAAAGGATAACGAAAAATCTGCTGAATTTGTCAGCAGAAATTGCTGCACAGTAATAATGATTGTAGCTCAATATCGTATGATTGAGAATTAAAATTAACCTTTCATTCAAAGGAATCGGTTCGATATCCTTGTCCTGTGCTTATTTAAACACAAGGCTATCTATTTGTGGTAATCATAATTAATTTGAATGGCTATATGGGCTAGATCCGATCTATAGTCATAGAGATTGTTAAAACCAATATACATGAAACAGATAGCAACAGATAAATGACTGTAATTTGCAGCAAATAAATTACGGTATTCTACTGCTATTGGTGGCAATTGATATTTTTAGGTTAGGTTGAATTATTGTCGCACTGGAGCTACACGAAGGCTATTAGCGACGGGCGACATAATTTAGATCCACAGTTAAGTGACTATTTTGTAGGCTAGAATATTCGAGTAATTCATAAAATATTCCTTACATCGATAAAATAGAACAAGATCTATGTGCTTATTCATAAAATATAGGAATGTTGATCTTTGAAAAATTGTTTGTGTTATCGAAAATACTTTCTCGGATTGGGGAAATCATTAAATTTGGAGTTTTTGATACTATTCCGATTAAGGTATTTGGAATGTCACCGGGAAGAGGATCGCGATCTTCCTAGTTCATATACCTATTCCAAATAATTGCCTCAAACAGACTTGTATTTTGAAAATTACAATGGAATAGATAACTGAAGCCCATAAACATTTGTTTCCACGATATCATCTAAAGCAGAATCTCACACCACAGCCATGATTCCATGTTGCAGTTACAACGAAATGAAAAGTACTTACTTTCATTTGAATCGACATGCTTGCTTGGACTTTCTGCCTCGCCGCCTGAGCTATTTTACTTTATTCCGCCAGTATCTTTTTACGAGTGTTTCCACTTATGATACATGTTACGATTGATCCGAAGAGTGTACTTCTTCAAATCGTTCTATAAACTGGTTTCTACTTTCGCCTCCTAGCGCCTTGTTAATTTCCTGCAGTCACTTTTTGGTCTGCATTTTTTTTCTAGACGTGAGTCGAGAGTGTTTTTCTTTTACCTGCTAACACCATAACAAGAAGACTTGCTTTTCCGCATAGTAGTACACGCTGATGTAGGTTGGATAAGTGGGTCAGTATACTGCACGATCGAATTCTTAAACAATCAGCTCCAGCATTCTCAATTGGTAATTAAGAACAGCCGAGAGTGTTTTTGATCTTTGGAGGGTTTCAAATAAATATTTTTGATACGAGTCGGAAATTCTTTTTTAATTTTCTTGATTACAGAAAAGTAAATAGAGTAGTGAAAGCGGGGTGGTTAAAAGAAATGTTTAGTTTAAAATCCAAAATCAATAAGGCCTCTACATATCTGAAATTGGAAATTAATCGGATTGGAATATCAATTTAAAAATAAAAATATATATTTTTTTGAGAAAGATCATTTTCGTCCAGTTTTAAAGATTTTGTTTTAATAGAAAAGTAACATAATAAAATTGTTTTAATTTGTCTGTCTGTCCGTATAACAACGTTCGTACAACTTCCGTTCTAACCGTCTGGTTGTCATAATTCGAACCAGAATAACACCATTTAAAATCACAAAACCCTTAAAGTAACTGTAGAGAAATCGCGGGACCAGTAGTTTTGTCCGTTTTTAGAAAACAATTCCATGCAATAACAGTGATGGGAAAAATTATAAAACCAATTGCAAAATGTCTCTTACTCTAGAAATGTTAACTTTTTAGCTAATATTAATGTAATGTAATGAGGAACAAATACCCTTTATATATTAGTCATGTTATTTTTTTTCTTTTGTAAAAACTTTTGCTTGAAGCTGCATAAAAAAGATAGAAAAAAAAAGGAATTCAACCCTTTTTTTCTTGAATTTCATAACTCTTTTTAGCATACTTTTTTAAAAAAAAAAATTCGAAACAACATTAAAAAATGGAGAGTGGTAACTTACATTTTGGAGATTCCCGTCTGTACCCCTCTTACAAATTCGGTTGCGTCCGTCCGGTCCGATTAAAAAAAAAACACCTTTTTGTCACAAAGGTAAAAACTGAAAGAACTTTAAAAGTATTTCTTAAATGTACACTCTCCGATTTCTCCGAAAGGTATGATACTTCTTGATTTAATTTTATGACTAACTATGCATTGCTGCACCATTTATCTGATTTC
Organism: Hylyphantes graminicola; assembly: GCA_023701765.1. Classification (NCBI taxonomy): domain Eukaryota; kingdom Metazoa; phylum Arthropoda; class Arachnida; order Araneae; family Linyphiidae; genus Hylyphantes; species Hylyphantes graminicola. Next base: position 61,427,969 of record CM043111.1, on the reverse strand, counting down.
CACAGTGCCGGATTTTGGCCTAGATCTATAAGGCCCGGGCCTTAAGGGGTAATGGGCGTGCAGGACCGGGGGTCTCCAAACTCAAGTGCCTCAATGTTAATCCAATGGGAAAATTTTTTTTTCTTTGCCACATTTCTCCGGCTGTATTGAATATTTTTACAAGCGGATTTTTTTTATGTGATAAATGTAGCTGACTTACAGGTCCCGACAATCCTACTTTTTGAAATTAATTCAAATATTTTGTGTAAAATAATTTATTGAATATTAAAAAAATTATTCGTACTAATTTCAAAAAGTGGGAAGGTAGAGACCTGTAAGTCAGCTACATTTATCACATAAAAATCCGCTTGTAAAAATATTCAATACAGCCGGAGAAATGTGGCAAAGAAAATATTTTTTTTCCATTGGATTAACATTGAGGCACTTGAGTTTGGAGACCCCCGGTCCTGCACGCCCATTCCCCCTTAAGGGCGCAGTAAGGAAGGGGCCCCTTAAAAAGATAAAATCACTAAAAAATCGTCTACAAAAATTTAAATATCGCCAAACTGCGAAAGCCTATCACAGAAAAACTATACATTGTTTGGAATCTGAAGACAGGCATCCGTGAAGGAGCCAGAAACCTTATAACTTTTTATTCGGGAGATTCGAATACGACTTTTGGAAACGAGTGTCTGCACATGCAAGCTCATTTGTCATCGAATGATGAAGTTAGAGTTATCGTCACTGAAGCTATACAAATACTTGTTTGTTCTTTTGCACAGAAGAAAGTTCGCCGTAAGATTTTACAAATTTTATAGAATAACTATACTAACCTACTGTATTTTTCTGATGTTCATTAAAGTCGATTAAAAATTATATGTTCTGTACTAGTGTATTTAATTTGTTAAATTTCCAAAATAGCTTCGAGATAATGGGGGCTCCAAATATTAAGTGCCTAGCCAGGGGCTTTCGGTCTTTAAATCCGACACTAGATCTCCTTTGAGAAGGTATAGTTACCGCGAAATATTTTAGTCATTGTGGTGCTGCCATCTGTTAGTCTCACATTGAAGCTAATTACCAACCGACTACGATGTTAGGCGGTACGGTTTAAATGGAGAGACGGACATCTTCAGCATCTCAATACCTTCTTTAACTTTTTTTTATAATTCTTTCGAATTAAAGAAAAGAAGGGAATTAGGCTAAGTATGTGTTAGACACGAATTAAAAGAACGTTTTGGTCTAAATACATTCTCTGGACACAGCAGGTGTTTGAAATCATCATTTGTGCTTATTTCTGTATTCTTATTATTTTATTTGCAGCTGCAGGCATTTTACTTCATAGAAAAGGTTCTCAACCATCCGAAGCGTACAAATGAAGAGAAAAAGGCGGTTGAACAGAAAATCATCGATAGTATTGAGGTAAGGTGATGAAATGATTTCATGACTCTTACTGTCCGTTGCAGGACACGGCATGCATTAAAGATTATCCGGTATAAACAAAAGAAAAGGAATACGCTGAATAACGCATGTCTTGAATTTAAAATACATGTTTTCTTAAAAAAAAAACTGTTTAATCAAAAAAGGGGGAAACGTAAAGTGAACTTTAAGTCTATAAATTATTGATTAAAGTGTTTAACCATAGTTGAAAACACCATGGAAATAAAATTATTTTCCTAATTAAAAAAATTAAATCAAAATGATATTTCTATTTATTTTTTTTCTTTTACTTTCTGATATTAACTAACACTTTTCTTCAGCAATTAGTTGATATTGACAACAAGCGAACCTCCCAGGTGCTTCTAGATTTCTTTCCTCAACAACTTAAGAATGTGGTGGAAGCTTTAAACGTAAGTATTGAAGCATGTCCTAGCTGAAATTCAGAATCCAGATTGCTTTTGAATAAGAGTTTCACTGTGTTTGTTTTCCTTTACAGAGCACACCACAGGTTTTGTATCAATTTTTACAAGGACTTTTCAGCAGCAAGTGAGTGACCATAATTTTTATATTTCCCAATAAATGTGTCTTAGTAGAGAAGTGCCAATGTCAAATGATTTTTTTTTAAATTTCCCTACATTGTTTTTGTATGGAAGAGTGAAAAAAATGTGACATATAATATTCTAATGAAGCATAAAAATATTAATATCATAGTTAATAGCGTTTTTTTTTTTTTTTAAATCTGTAGCAATTATAATTTTCAAATTGTCCAAAATTAAACAAGGTTTCTATTTGAGCTGTTTCTTACTACTAGTTTATTATTGCCCAAAGTAAGAACTCTCCTATCTAAAGAATCACTTTGTTACCACTCCTTAAATTTTTTAATAAAAATTATTAGGAATATTTTAAGGTTTTTGATTATAATCTAACAAATTGTAAGTGTTCCAACTCTACCAAAAAAAAAAGAATGATGAACCCTTTCAGTCCCTTTGACAATTTGGCATCATCATTTTAGAATTTTTTTCTGATCGTCTATAACTATTTATGATATCAAAAAGCACATAATTCGATTCTTCCAACTTTTTCTATTAAAAAAATATTTCATATTAATCCCAATGGATGTCAGCCCTATTACTTTTTTTTAATTATTATTAGAAACATGATGATGCCAATTGGCATTACTGGGACTGAAAGGGTTAATGACGCTATGCATTAATTTATGTCACACTGTACTTTGTTAGTTTAGCTTAGCTGAGAATAATTCTTTGGAGACTAAAACAGAATCGTTAAAACAATGCAACAGTTTGTTTCATTGCATATATTGCGAAATATATTTTCAATTGTATCGAATTTCAATGTTAAAAATTTCTTTATATTATCTATAACTTAGTGGATATTATAATTTTTTTTAGAATAACCCAAGGCTTTGGCCATTTAAAAAGCTATCAATTGAAAATACCCTCTTAAACAATAAATAACTTGGATATGTTTCCCCCAACAGAGATGTGAATTCCATCTCTGCTTTGAGTAACAAAGACTTGCCCATGGTGGACCCTGTAGTTGTGGAATCTTATATTGAGCTGATGTGTCAGTACGATTTCAATCAAGTCCACAACTACCTTAGAAGGGCTGATGGATACAGACTTGAAGAGACACTTGAAGTATGGCTCTTAATTTCCTGTTAAAAAAAGATATTTCCCCCCCATGATATATGAAGAGTGCAGGGGAAGAACCCCTTCATTGCATAGGAATCTGTCTGCATCAGGTCTGCTTGGGGAGTAGTGGTGATCAGAAACCGTTTTTTCCCTTGGTTCTTCCGTGTTCAAGTGTCAGAGTATTGTCTGGCGTGAATCTCCTCAATATAGAAAGTAAACCCGTACACCACGAGATGAAAAAACAAGATAACGATTTTAGCAGGCCTCTCCTGAACATATTTTGAACTTTGTTGGATTTTCCAGCGATGTTTTCCTATCCCCTCTTCTGTTTATCGACTCTCTTAGGGTCAACGACCCTTTGGACTTGGTCTGATGGTGTCAGACGAAGAAGGATTAGTCACAACACCACAACAAACAAGGTAAAACTGTTTTTTTTCACAACAAATTAGGTGATGACTCGCTGTCTTCGCCAAGCAGACCTGAGGGAGACAGACTCTCATGCAAGGAATGGGTTCTTCCCCTGTACTCTTCATATGTTAACCAACTTTCAAGTCGGGTTGTTTTTGATTACTGAACGCATACATAAACAGTGACATAACATATCATTTCTTTAAAAATCTAACTGATGTATTTATATTTCTTAATATGCATTGATTGCACTTAATTAAATGCATTTGATTAAATGTAATTCATGTATGGAATGCAAATGCACAATAACTGTTATTAAGGTATTGTTTTTAGTTATAAAATAACTGGTATATTGGTCAAAATGAGGGGAAAAAATACTGTAGTCTTAAACAAAAACAATATAATTTTTTTGTTTTGTCATTTAACTTGTCTTACTTCTTCTCATATGATCTTCTTTCGCATTGAAAAGTTATTTTTACTCCATCATACTTTAGTTTCAAGATATGTTTTTTTAAAAATAAATTTGAAGAAAATACTATAGAATGTTGTTGATCAAAATATTTTGCAATTTTATAAACGAACTTAATTAAAGAAAGAAAAAATATAGATAAGTAGCAGTTTATAAAAAGCTTAGATTTTTTTTCTTTTTTCAGATTTTTGAGAAAACCTAGATTTTTCTTTTCTTTTCAGTGTAACAACCTGTAGTTCATCAACTTTTCATCCTAAATACAAATACAAGCCTTTCATTTTTTTTACTGCTTATAAATTAATCTGGTTATTTAACTCTATCTTGTGCAGTCTAACCCAAAAGTTCTCAAAATGTCCAGTGAAATTTGAAGCCTCCTTATTTTTTGATAGTGTATTATTAATTTCCTTCCTTGTTGTTTTTTAAACTATCAATTTTTAAAAGCCTTTGATACCGATTGTATATTATTTTTTGTAGATATGTAGAAAATTTAATGCTATGGAAGCCACTGCTTTCCTCTTGGAGAGAGCTGGTGACATTTATGGAGCTTTCAAAATCATGCTTGAAGTATAGTTATTTAGTATTACTACCTACTTAGTTTTTTTGATGATGTATTGTAAAACAATATCCAAATACTTTGCTTTTTTTTGCATTTTCTAGTATTTGATTAAAATATAAATTCCAAAAATATAATATAAATTCCTAAATTGTTCTTTTTCTTAGTAAAATGTTAGTAATATATGTTTTAGCTTAAATGTGAAATGCTAAAATCAAACATAACCTATTGTATGTGTATTTAAAGACAAATATATTGCATATTATACCCAGTTGAAAGAAAAGAAAAATCACCAAACCAATGAATTATACTAACCACCTTTTTTTCAATTTGTCAACCAATAAAAAAAAGTTTACTTTCAACATTAATGCATTTATTAATAAGAAATTATTATGAATTTTACTGTATTAAATTTGAAAACTTTGTGCATGTCACATTTCATTTATTTTTGAATCACTCACTATTTTAACCCAATAATTATGGTGCACCAAATAAAAAAAAAGCAAATATATTGCTTATCAAACTGGTATTTATTGTACATTTGCCTCTGAATAATATTTTTCATATTATGTGTTGTTAATTTGCAAATATTATATATTGCTCAAAGCGCTTTCTGCCATTCATGTACTCTTTACTAAAAAAAATTTTTTGTAGGGTTTGCAAACCAAAGTGCAAGAGATCACAGAAGAAATCCTGGGTGCAAATGAAGATTTGAATTTGGAATTTATGGCTTCTTGGAATGAGATTGAGAGCCGCCTGTTAGTGATTATCCAACTCTGTCAGAGAAATTCCAACAAAATGGACGAAGAAGAGCGAGAGGTTAGATACACTGCTCAAAACAATTAGGGGAGCACTTTGAGTACATTTCTTAACCCTTTCAGTTCCAACGTTTTATTTTTTTATTCTAAACATCTAAAATTTGTGAAATAGATTCATTATGCATCCAGAATGAAATGAAAAAAAAACAGTTTAAAAAAATCCTAATTTCTTAACTAAAATTTAAGGGGAAGGAATTGGAATCATAACTTTTGAATAAATTATAACAATAACGTTTTCAAAACTTTATTTGTTAAAAGTTAAATTAAATTTTTAAACTTCTAAGAATGCAAGCGTGAATAATTTAAGGGCAATTTATTTCATAAAATTGTCTGAGAGTGAATTTTATTTTACCCTGTTTTTCATAGTTTCATTTTATTAAGATAAACATTATTTAATTTTTCAAAAGACATTATTCTTCCATCTAACGCTAAATAAGTGCGAGCTCAACTTAGTGGGAAAAAAAATTGCAAATTGATGATTCCAAATGGAATCATTGGGGGTGAAAGGGAAGGAAGGGTGAAAGAACCATGCACTTCCCTAATTCTTTTGAGCAGTGTACAATAAAAAAAAGTACTTATAAATTTTATAAATGATTTTTTGTATGGGGCTGAATAAGACTGACTTGGTGGAGAATCCTGTCCAAGTTATGGACTTTTTGAGGGTGTGTGTGATCTTCTGGACTTGATCTAGTTAATATGGATCGTGGAGAATTTGTAAAAACATCAACATGAATGACTTTATCAATGTTTTTGTGGTCTTACTGAAGCATTTTCCTTAGAATGAATGTTTTTAAAAAATCTTTTCTGTTGCCAAAAACAGGGTGGCACAAATAAAAGTGGCCCCGGGTTAGAAATAGGAATGCATTGAGCAGGGTTGCCACGATCCTTGAAAACCCTAAAAAGCGCTTGAAAAAAAAAGCATCCATTTTCAAGGTCTTGAAAGTGCTTGAAAAACATTATCCACCTTGAAAAGTCCTCAATTTTTTGGGCTGGCCAATTGAAGTATTGCAAATGTTAATTTAATTTTTATTATAAACAGTTTTTCAATGTGAATCAGCTCCTATTTTATTTTTTGATTTATTGTTTGTATATTCCAAGAAGGAAGAGCAAGTGATTTTAGGTTGATTTTTTCAATAACTAAATGATTATTTTGTAACACATATTTAAGTTCATTTGGAAGTTAGAGAGCTCTTAGTTGTTTTTGAAATAATTTTTTAAAAGCAATCCTGAAATTTAGGTGTTGCATGTTTGAATATACAGTCCTTGAAAATTTGGAAATATATCATTGAGAAGTCCTTAAATAGTCCTTGATTTTCTTACCTAAAAGTGTAGCAACCCTGATTGAGATGCGTGGCGAGAGAAACTAGTCAAGCTGTCTGAAGGCTTTCAAGTCGAAATAAAAGATTATTCAAACATGTATTAGTTTTACTTGGCAAACCAGTTTTTGCTTTGGTTGAATTGGAATAGCACCACATTAGAGCCAGTCATAGACTATTGGCGAGTTCAGATCTTAGTAGTATTTATGAAGATAGCTCTTTATGCAAATTTTGTGTCTTGCAATCCCATTAGAATAATTCGGATTAACAAAACAAAAAGGTTTGATTCTCTAGGATCAATAATGCCAAAATATTCACTAGTAGAAACTTTTTTTTCACATCTGTATAAATCTTCAGTTTATATTGTATTTTCATGAGCTTGTCAGACCATAGCGTAGTTGCCAGCAAATAATTGCTGTGCGTTTGTTTGGGCTTAATATTGCAGTGATCCATAGCTTCAAATAGCAAACCTGTTTTTGCGTTTGTTTTTCACTTTGCAACAATTCTATTTTATTCTTATCTTCATGACGGGGCCACTTTTATTTGCGCTACAATGTAGTAGCTTTACTTCATGTTGTCTGCTGTCAAATATTTTCTATTGATGTTTGAAGAATATTATTGAAGTTGATGAGGAATTATTTATTAGATATTGAGTACAAGCTAATTTTTATTTTATTTTAACCATTTATGTGCCAAGATGAGAAAAATCTGGTACATTTTAGAGTTGATGTGTTAGTGAAGGTTTTAACATTTTAATTTGATAGTATTTTAATAATATTACTTCATTTACAGAAAATTTGGTTCCCTCTTTTGGAGGCTATGATGGCACCTCAAAGGCAACTGAGAGGGAGAGTGAATATCAAATATGTAAATGGTAAAATTGAAAATGTTCAATCTTCCTATTAGTATGACAACTTTTTTATCACTCACAAGTTTTTCTAGCCACACATATTTATTCTAATTTACTTAACGTTTGAAAATGCTAAAATAAAAATATGAACACTGACATTTTTTTTCTTTTTTTTATGTCAATACATTCAAAATCTTTGTTTTATCAAATTTGGATATCAGTAACCCAAGCCATATTTCATTGGAATTTTATCAAGCATTTTTTTTGTGCACCTTTTTTGTAAGTATTGTTAATAGAAAACAATATAACGATAAAATTAATTCAAATATGAAATAAATCTCTTCATTGACATTTTTTTCATTTATTTGATTTATTAGTTATTACCCAGTATAGATTGTTCCTATAGTTGCGACGAAAAATTCAATAAATTATTTTTTTTTGGTTATGCTATTTGCCTTTTTGCTTCATGCCTTTCTGTGAATTTATGATTTCTAACCTTTTAGTGCAAAGGAATTACTTGGTATATTTTGGATTTCCAGTGAAAATGTAACTATTAAATTTAGATTGTGGAAATAGTGTGTTTGGGCAAGGTGCACAGAAATTTGATAAATGATACAGTTGTCAAGGAGAACCATTGCTGGGTTAAATTGGTTTGGTTCGAATTTGTATATTATGCTTAAGTTTGATTTAGAGTCTAAATAAAATGACAGTCTGTGACAGTTGCATACACACTTTTTAGGCAGCAGAATGTATTACTTATGTTACTAAAGTTGATAAGCACTAATTTTTACTCTTCTGTTTTATTTGTAGCTTTCAAAGAACTTACTAGACATTTACTGAATAATATGATGGGATACATTTCCTTACCAGCTATTTTACAGCGTGTTGTGCAGGTAACTTGGACTTTAAGTCTAAACTCTAAACCCATTCATTATTGCTGAAAATAAATAACCTATAGTTTTTTATTAAAATATTCTCTTTTTTTAGGATCCTGCTTATAACACTGGAAAATTTGGTGAAATTCGAGAGCTAATTATGGGAATGTTTGAAACTTATAATTATGAAAAAGTAGGATTCTGTTTTATTATATAAAGCAGTATTGACTTGTTTCTACAATTAATGTTTTCTATTAAATTTGTAAAAAAAAATGAATTTGGAAAATAAATAATTTTTTTGTGAAAATAATTGTTAAATTATCAGAAACAAACTTTTAAAAAAAATGGTATTATACTCCAAAATAACTTTGGTTCATCAATGGAGAAATTATTAATGACCAAAAGCAACTTTTTTTGGTTATAGCTAGAATATTTTATACCTATTACATGTAATTTTGATCATTATTTTTAGACATTGCTCACAACTACAACTAAGTTGTTGAATGATGATTTGCATAGCCAGCTTAAAAATCTGTGCAGGTCTGCTAACCAAGTATTCACCAGCCATGATGAGATTTGTTCCTTTTGTCGAAGCCAGCTGGATTCTGAGGAAGATAATGGAATTATCCTTTTCAGGTTTGCTATATAACAATTGAGAAATCCTAGTTTATTAAGAGTCCGTACTTTTCAACTATTTTTTTATATTCCTCCAGTTAAATTTAATTTTTCCTGAGGCTTAAAAAAATTCTCAGGCATGAATTAGTATTAATGTATAACATGTTTTTGGAAGACACATTTCACATTAAATATATCATGACTCAATATCTTTATTCCTCATTGTTGGATGCAATATCATTATAGGGTTGAGTTGAGAGTTCCAGTTTAGGAGTGTGTTTTTTATTTGATCCTAGTTGAAAAGTGTGATGCCTATCTTCCATGTCCTCCATGGGAATTTTTTTTGCGCCTCGGTACTCAAACATAAAAAAATATTTTATATTTATGTAGCAATCTCCTTCCGAAATACAGAGTTATGTTTTAATTTTATTATATTATCCAAAATACGGAATAAATATTTCTAATTAGGAATTCAATTGCCTTAACCATATTTGTTTATGTTTTTGTGCAATTTAAACATAAATATTTAAAAATTGGTACAGCTCACCATGTCATAAAAGTTTTTCACGCATATTTTGGCCTTTTCATTAAAGAAGGTTGCCGACAATTTAGACCGACAATCTTGCAATCAATTTAGAATGTTTTGTACAGTCAAACCCCGCTATAGTGAACCCGGGATATAGTGAACCCTCGCTTATAATGAACCTTTTTAGTGGTCCCTTCCGAACTCCTATTTAACTAATGTTATTTTATATGGATATAGTGAACTACTTAGAAAATGGGAGTTCGGTTATAGTGAACTTAAATTTCCTTTCCTTATTATTTTTTGGTTCAGTTCTCCATATTTTAAGATATGCTTTAAATGGCAATTGGCAGCGGGATAGCAATCTTTAACGATGTGTCATATTTCAACCTGTCCTTCCCCTCTTATTGTACTCAAACTGGACCTGTTTCAAGTAAACATACCTTTTCTTCTCCCCACTCCCCCAACCCTTCTGGGTTTCAGGAACCACCCTTTCTTTTCGAACCATTATTCATATTCCACATCCCACCCATCCACACTTTCTTGGAAGGCTTGTCTCCATAATACGACAATACCCTTTCCTGGACGATTTGTCACGGCTTGTACGACAATACGCACTGGTGTTGCAACTTCTCCTCCTTCGGAGTTAAATGAAGCCATATTTCTTCCCAGCTACACATTCTTTCTTTTCAACTACCCCTTGAAAACTGGGGATAAGTGGAACTGTCCAATTCACATGCACTTATCTTTTACTCTTATTTCTTTATGAACTCTAATCGTAAACAATTCAAAATTACCAGCTTCTTTCACAGAATGTAGGCATATAGAGGTAACAAATTAAATTTATTATTACTTAATTATATGTATTTACCTTCTTTTTGTACCAATAATTATTTGAGAAAATTTCAAAAATTAATTATTAAATTTTTTTTTGAAAATTTATTAAATAATTAAATTATTTATTCAATTAATTCAAGGTATGCAAAACCATTATTATTCCTGCGTATAAAAATATAGCGATATATAAATATATCGTAAAATACTTTATTCCAGAAAAATTGGATATAGTGAACCCTCGGATATAGTGAACCAATTGTTGGTTCCGTAGAGGGTTCACTATAGCGGGGTTCGACTGTATTAAAATAAAGGTCCGATTATCTAGGATAAATAACAGCCAAAATAATCTCTAATGGGAGCTTTTTATCGCCCAACTGTACAAACAATCAATTTATATTTTCATTCCAACTAGCTTGTCAAACCATGGCATAGTTGCCGGCAAATAACTCGCCAATTGTTTGTTTGGGCTTAATATAGAGTGATCAATAGCTTCACTTAGTCAAAAAACAATGCAAAAACAGATTTTCTAAGTAACAATTACATCTTATTCCTATCCCCATGACATTGACACTTTTACTTGAAAGAAAAAGAGTTTGTATTTTTTATTTTTTGTTTTTGTACAAATACAGTGCCTCCCTGCATTTGTGCTTGCAGTTTATTGTCTTAATTTTATCCGTTTTTTTTTTGTGTGTGTGTGTGTTCAGGTGTGGCCATGTGTATCATTCTGGTTGCCTGAGCAGCGAAACTCAAGGGGATGACTTGGTCTACACCTGTGCCAAGTGTCCCAGGCACCAGAGACAAGTCGTGAGGATACGGAACCCCCGGATTTCACAGCCCAAACCCAACATTGTTCCTGCTTACAGAGCTCGCAGCAAAGCCGCTTCCTTTAAAGAGGTTTGTAGGAACTCTTAAAAAAAGCCTTGATTTAGTTATAGATTTATTTCATGTGGTGGTCTCTCACCCCCTTGGTCCGCCTCCCTTGCAATCAAAATATAACACAGACTTTAGAGCTGTCCTCTACTAGACTGACAGATGTGAACTTGTGAAACTTTTCATCACTTGTGGGAGGCCATGGCCTCAAACTTTAAAGACTTTATCCACCCTGAATGTCTTCCTGAGTTTACCAGCTTTATAAAAAAAAATCCATTCCTGAACTTTTAAAACGTCCCCCTTACTCTTTTTCTTTTATTCTCGAAATTTTGTTTTTTCTCTTTTACCTCATTGTTTTGTCCTTTTGATTGTCTCACTTGTTTTTTAATCTGCTGTTTATGCATGTTATGTGGCTTATGCCTTGGTGCATGCTGTATCTTTTTTTGTTTAATAATTTTTTTTAAAAAAATTCCCCTGGTGCAGATATTTTGTACCGAGTCCAAAAGATCATGCTGCATATGTTGAATGAAGTAGAAATATTATATTTTTTGATTTTGCAGCCAATTCTTACAATTTTCCCTGGTTTCATGAGCTTGTACAAAATTGGGTGCCTCTGGTATTTGTATTCTAGACCTATGTTCCCTAGTTGTCTGTGGTTTTGTGAAGGGTATTGTGGGGACTAAGTAGCGATATGGGCCGTGCAAATGGTATTGTATTCTAGACCTGTGTTCCCTAGTTGTCTGTGGTTTTGTGAAGGGTATTGTGGGGACTAAGTAGCGATATGGGCCGTGCAAATGGTATTGTATTCTAGACCTGTGTTCCCTAGTTGTCTGTGGTTTTGTGAAGGGTATTGTGAGGACTAAGTAGCGATATGGGCCGTGCAAATGGTATTGTATTCTAGACCTGTGTTCCCTAGTTGTCTTGATTTTGTGAAGGGTATTGTGGGGACTAAGTAGCGATATGGGCCGTGCAAATGGTATTGGAGCATTCCAGCGTTCCGTGTGTTACATTCGGACCACATTTTCAGGATATTTGTTATATTTTCGTTTTGATAGCAGTATAAAACAAATAAGAGGACAATTCATATCTTTTCTCAGATGTTTAATGATCTTATTAAGCTAATCGGAATCTTTTTAAACCAAAAAGTTACGCAGATATAACATTTTCATTTCGCGTTCCGTGTGTTTCCATTTAACAGGGTCATTTTCTTTTCTTCTTCTATTATTTGAATAATTCTGCGAATTATGCAAATACTCATGAAAATAAAAATTATCAAACTCAAGTTAAGTAAATAAGCTTTAAAATAAGTGGTGTTAGAAATGTGAATTATAAATAGTTTGCCTAAAATAAAATAAATAACGCCGTTCCGTGTGTTAAGCCAGTAATCCATTCATGCTGTAGCTATGCTGTAGCTGGATTTCGTGACGTAAGTGTCACTAGTACGCATGCGCGCGTGGTCAAAGCTGTACTTCTGAAGCTGGATTTTTTAATCGTTTTCCAAGCGATATCAAAGCTGTAAATTGGTTTCGGGCATGAGCAGTCATAAGAGTCATTTAGTTTTTAATTGTCCGTGGTTTTTAACTTAATATTCTTGTTTGTTTACTTTTTATTGAGAGAAATAACCCATAAGTCAAGAAACTTCCATCCACGCTGGATACAGCAAATGACGTCACAAAATCCAGCTACAGCATAGCTACAGCGTGAATGGATTACTGGCTTTACACTCAACGTTCCGTGCGTTACAGCGTGCGAATTGATTTATAGTTCAGTTTTTAAAATACTAATATTTTTAAGAATAAACACTTTGGTTTGCAAATAAATAAATATAGGAATTTGGATACATATTTAAATACACAATTATTTATTATTAATTTATTAATTATTATTAATTTTACAATTATTTTACTTTGTAAAGCACATTTTTTTTTATTTAATTTTTTATAATAAATATAAAAGTTCAATTGCTAATTCTTAAACTTTTAACTAGTGAAAAAATGATTCCTACCACATTGCAAATTACACAGCAATAACAAGCACAATTTTTACATAACTGTATTGAACTGGGCGGTAATTAAGGGTTGCTCACTCCACCCTGACGTGTTCATGCTCCGCCTCAATCTCCCAACTCTTTGCCACAGGCAAAGAGCTGGGAGTTGCTAGAGGCAAAGAGCTGGGGTTTGGCTTCTTATTTGGCGCTATGAGATTTTGGCGAGAAAAAGCCCTTCTGGCCGCATGTTAAAATATTTTACTGTTCTGTAAATTTGGGTAAACAAATAGACTTGTTGCTTGCTGCAATAACGTTTTAAATTTCATCTTTCGGAAGTGTTTTTGGTATTCTAATAGAAGAGAGAGAGAGAGTTTTGAAAAGACAAAGTAGTCAACAAGTATGAAAAGTAACACTTAACTAGTGGATTTTATTTCTGAACGAGTGAAATAATGATACGTGTTTCAGGTGTCGGCTCGTCACTTGACTGTGGTTCTAAAATACGACACCCGTCAACAATAGCCCTCGTGTAGATCTAGTGCGACGATAATACGAACGTAACTAAGCTAATGACACGTATTTTAAAAGTTTACTTTTCACACGTGTTTCATACATTATTTTTTATAATTACGTGAAAAAAATCAAATCTAATCGATTCAAAAATAAATAGCGTGCTAATTTTTATTTACGTAAAGGTAGATCGGCAAACGATAAATATCCGAAACTACAAAAGGCCAACTTATTTTAGCTTCCACACTACGTTTATAACGTAAAAAGTGGAAGGTTTTATAATCGTTCTGTCCGTCTGTCTCTCTGTCCGTCACCCATTTTCACAGAACGAACCGCAAGTCTCACAAGCAAGTGGAATACGTCATTTTGAAGCAAAAAAAAAATCAGTTTAGGCTACATTCCAAATTTCATTAAAAAATTTTAATTAGAAGTTTATTTAAAATTTAATCTACATTGAAATAACATGTGAATTCCATTTTTATTCAATATTTTCACTACTGCCATGACATCAAACGTACGAGAAACTTTATTTAAAATAAAAAATAAAATTCTTGAAAAAAATATTTATTTTTGTGTAATAATTCAATTTGGATTGTTATAATAGCAAAATAAAGTTATTTTGAAGGTTCATTATATATGAATGAATAAAGATGCATAAAAAATTCTAAATTTGCATAAAAAATATGCAAATTTTCGCTTTTATTTTTAAAGCAACAATTTTACTAATTTATTTTTCGAAAGTTAAACTTGTGACTGCAAAAAGAGATTTATTAAAAAAAATTCATCACTATTCTTCTAAGTTCAAATAAAATTAGCAAACGATAAAGAATACTTATCAAATCTGCAAAAGAAGATTAAAGAAAATTATTAGTTTTTGCTTATAAAAGTTTGAATTAGAACTAGCCAAAGGCCCTGTTTGGCGAATTTCTTTTTGAGGTGTAAGTGTGTTTCCTGTTGAGAATAAAATGTTGTGTGGAAGCGGTGTAAGTGACAGATTCTGTAACAAACCAACTTCTTTTAGTTTAAAGTCAAATATTTGAACATGGATACTGATACGAATTTTGACCTTCCAGAAGAGATGTCAAAGAAAACAAAACAACCAATGAACTCGCAGTTCGGAGAGCGTGATATCATAAGAAATATTCTCATTACGTGAAAAAAAATATTACTGTTTCAAAAATAATTCAGGCGCATAATATTTTAAATAAAGCGGATCTATAAATCTCTGAATATTATGAAATATAAATTTTAGTTGAAATGCTGGAATCTTATAAAAAGGGTGAAAAAAGTTTTTTTCAAAAAGAACATTTTGCACTTGTTTGATATTGAAATTATAATGTAAAAGTTGGATTTTTTTCACACACGTGATTATAAAATAGTTATTTAAGCAAATAGTGACGAAAAGAATAGTGGCTTTTATTTCACGAGTGAGTGAAATAATGACAAGAACTTAATAATAAGGTATTATTTGGCACGTTCTTGCTCACAATATTTTAATAATAACGTGTAAAAGCGTGAATTTGTGTTCTTACTTTTGTCTCATTTAATTTCCTTTAATAATTTCTGTAGTACTTGTAGTTTCCATGGAGATATTAGACAATGCAAAAGAAATGAACCAATTGAAATAAGT
The DNA here is from genome assembly GCA_023701765.1 of Hylyphantes graminicola. NCBI lineage: Eukaryota > Metazoa > Arthropoda > Arachnida > Araneae > Linyphiidae > Hylyphantes > Hylyphantes graminicola. The sequence continues at coordinate 61,412,643 of CM043111.1, read as the reverse complement.
GAGCTTCATGACATCATTTAGTTTCCGTGGAGATATTCATGACATTTTGCTTTTCTACCAATCAGATACTCTTATTTACTTTACCGCCGCACTAGTGTCGAAAATAGCATTTTCGCCACTGTCTGTGACGTAAGCACGTAAAGTGTCACCTTCGCAACGGTTTATGATTAAATATGATACAAAAAAGCAAACATTTTTGCACGTTATTACAAAAATATTATTATTATTTACCCATTCTTAAAATAATATTAATATGGAGTAAATCTAAATGACTTTCTATTTTATCAATAACAAATTGATCCAATAAAAGTGCCTTTTTGACATCAGAAATACGTACGCATTTAAATTTTTAATTCTTCCTTTGGCCAAAAAATTTATAAAAGCAAGGCTTATATTTAATGAAAAAACTATAACAAAAAATGCAAACCACACATTAAAAAAACTAGACATAGTAATTTAAAATTAAGAGAAGTGTAAAGAGTGTCAGAAGGTGTAAGTCAGTGTAAAGATTAAAAAAAACCATAAAATACAAAAAACTTAATGAGCACTCGGAACTCGGAGAGATCATATTCATATTTTTCATTTGTGGATACCATCTTTGCTGGACTGGATATTTTCAGCTTCGTGATAGTTTTTTAATAGTTACAATAGATAACAGTAATATAACCTGAATGTTATCGGTCGCCGGATGTCTTGGAGCCTAGGGAGCTTCCTTGGAATGGTCATTTCAGCTTTACTGCAGGCCAGAGCGCACTTCCTGCACTTCGTAATTCGTGTATACATTGCATTGCAACACAACTAAACCAGAAAAGTTTAGGAAATCTTTTCAAAAATTTATATGCACGTTGTTCTGACGGATGTGCTTTTTAAGTAAAAAATAATTTGTAATTATATGCACTCCACTATCCAGTTTAAATATATTTCCCCTTTTTTAACCAATCGCAGACACAAGATATTTAATTTCTACCTCATAAAAACATAAAATGTAAGAAGTTTTTTAAAAACATTTATATGTATGCATATTTGTTTTAATAAAAGTTTCCACGTTTTTAATTTTTTTTTTTGAAAAGCATACATAATATCTATTTTATTTGTTCACTAATAATTAGATGAACACGTGTCAAAAATTCCAGACTTATTCCGAATGCCTACTGAAGAAACTGTTGCTGAGCTTATTAAAATTACAACATTTTAGTAAGACATCATCTTACTGATTACTTAATGACCATTAACTCTGTAATGCATGATTTTTTTTTATCCCGAAAAAATATATTTGTATCTTTAATACTCATACATTATGGGAAAAATACTGAAAAAATTAACTGCTTTGGAATTTAAATAATTTCAATTTTAAAAAATATTGCCATGTGGCAAAAACCCCAACTACAAAATTCCAATTTTGATGAGAATGGTTAGATAACTACTAGATATATTTTAAAATAACCCTCTTGAACTATAATTGTTTCTTTCAAAACAATTTATTTCTATTTAGTACTAATATTATTACACTTTGAATACTGCCAAAGACGCAATTTTACAGCAGTTAATAGCTTCACTCTTTAATTTTGAATACACTTTTACTACTGTCATCTATGAGGATTTTGTTAGTAAATATAGCTTCAAAATGGAATGTAATATAGATGAAAAAACACAGATTTGTCGAGAGGGAGCTCTACTTTAATAGAATACAGTGGATCATGTTGCCTGTTGCCATATGGCAACAGCATGCATTCGAGGGTTAAATCTGCAGCTTTAACAGTAAATAATCAGGTAAAATCAGGAATTTAAAATATTGAAATGGCTTTAGATAAAAAAAAAATTCCAACGTTAAACCTTAGGATCATTCTGCAGAAGATAACACTCGATTACATAAATATGAATATATTATTTAGACCAAAAAGTAGTTTATTTACTAGTAATAATTAAAACTTTTAACGAATTACCATGTATTAAAAAACTATCCAGAATCACAATAATATTTGACACAATCTTTGTTTTAGTAAATTACCGCAACATCATTTTGATAAACAGTTTTTAGTTAGTGAAGTGCAGTTCTTCATTTGCCTACATCTATTATTTGCGCAAGATAAAGAAAAAATATTTTTGTTTTTTAATTTTAGTAATTTTGATAGTAAAATAAATATCCTTCAGAAGCTTTCCTATTATATAATCGATTTTTAAACATTTCGATCATCAGCAGTTAAGTTAGAAATATCAACTGTGCCTGATAATTGATACGTGACGAATTGGCCTCAACTGTTAGACATTTTTATTTTTATGTATTTTTATCACAGGTATTTTAATAACCTAAAACCCAGTCCCAGAAGAATGAACTTGGCTGCATTTACATTCTTTTTAGGTTAGAATATAGTTCAGTTTTACGTGGACGTATCTGAGTATCAAAAACTAAAATATTTTTTCTAAGTACAAAACTTGAAGTATAAATTTGCTTGTGTGTGCTCCCTCCGGATCTCAGCTAGTGTTTCCTTATAATTTTATTTTAAAATATTCTATTAAAAATATAATTTAGAAATATGTTTTATTTCAAATATGATTTTGCTACATTAACACATGCAAAATTTTAACTAGGTTCAATAAATATATTTAACTTTCAAAGATAACAAAACATAAATAAGCTGTAAAATTTTTATTTTGAGCATAGAAACCCTTTTTCCGCTTAAATGTACTACAGGATTTTCATCCAAAATTTAAAAACTGCACTATCACTACCCTACGTGTATATGATAAATGGCGTCTGTATTTCTAGGATCCCGGATATTTCTCACTTCAGAAATTTCTCATGTCGGAAATTTCTCACAAAAAGACTCATTCGAATGATTCTGTCACAGGGACCATCCACAAATGACGCCACGCTAGACAAGGGAGTGAGGAGGGTTCATATAGCTGTAATTGTTTGTGGATATGGATTGGAGTGTGTGTCGGAAGGAGAGGTCGGGGGGAGAGGGAGAGGGGATTTGTAGAAATGTGGCGTAGAAAGGAGGGGAGGGGGACTTTCCAAGCTATGTTCGAAAGTAGAATTAGAACTATTAAAATCGAACTATAATGGATATAAAGAAGAAGATATATGAAGAAGGATATAAGTTAACGCGTATAAGTCTTATAAAATTTCACAATTAATTACATTGTCTACTCAGGTTATCTTAAAGATTAAATTACGCCTTTAGCACGTGATCGCCTATGAAAATAGTTTAATACTTTTTCAAGGAAGAAAATGAAAGCCACGTGGCAAAAACATTTTTTGTTTGTTTGATTAGAGTTGCACTAGAGCTACATGTGGGCTATTGGCGGCGGGGTTTTTAATTCTTGACAACTGTCAAGTGACGTGGCCGACACCTGAGTTGGCATTAAAACTTAAAAGAGAGGCATCTTGGTGTTATAAAATTTCACAAATAATTGAATTTTCCACTAAGGCTAAGTTAAAATGTAAATTGTGCCTTAAGGTGGCGATCACCTTTGACCGCAATTTTCTGAAAATTCTATACATAACTTTGTGCGATTTTATAATTAGTTATGATAATATATAAAAATAGTTTTAAGAGAGTAAATCATAAAAAAAAACTTTTTTTTCAGCATTTGTTGGAATAGCGTTGCACTAGAGCTACAAGTTGGCCATTGGCGACGGGCGTCGTATTTTAGAACCACAGTCAGGTGACGAGCCGACACCTGAATAGGCACCCAACGCAACCGTTAAGGGCGACGTCGCACGCAGCGTTTTTTTTATGTTAAGATGACAAATGAAAATAGTGTAATACTTTTTTTAAGAAAGAAAATAAAAACTATGCGGCAAAAAATTATTTTTGTTTGATTAGCGTTGCACTAAAGCTACAAGTGGGCATTGGCGATGGGGGTTTTAATTCTTAACAACAGTCAAGTGAAGTGGCCGACACCTGAGTTGGCAAAAAAACTCAAAAGAGCGGCATCTTGGCGTACAAGCGTATAAGTGTTATAAAATTTCACAAATAATTGAACTGTCTACTAAGGTTAAGCTTAAGAGTTAATTATGCCTTAGGCCGATCACCTTTGTCAGCAATTTTCAGAAAATTCTATTCCAACCATGACGTTCAGCGATTTTATTATTAGTTATGAATATAAAAATAGTTTTAAGAAAGTAAATCATTAAAAGAAAATTCCGTATTTGGGGAAAATTGTAGTAAAACATGTTAAAAAATCACGCTTAAGCAAAACATTATGTATGTCAATTTTTTTTTGCATCGTTTAAATTTAAATATTCTTGACAAACATTAATATAGATTGTGAACTAAAATCATTAAGATATTAGATCAGTGTCCCTTTTGTCAAACCATTACAAATCACCCAGACCTGTTGCTCAACATTTTTGATTTTCCTAATTTTTTTTACCATATATCTCATAATACTAGGTGAGTTCAAAGCCAAAGTAAAAAAAAATTTTGAGCTCATAATTTTTTTTTGGCGGTCATTTTAACTTGCTTCAAAGCCGATTTTCAGCTGAAAACTGCTTTTGCTTTAATGCATATGTTGATTTTATGGATTTCAAGACGAAATTAAAAAAAAACAAAAAAAAAAAAGAAAATGATCAGAGTGATTCTATAAATAGTTTGCCAGCGCATAATATTATCAAATTAGTGCGGAAACGTTAGATAAAAAGATCACAACTGAAAAATGAAAATTCGCTTGGAACGGGAGTTTTAGCGCTGAAAATGGGGTAAAAGGAGAAGAGACTCGCCTTAGATAGTTTTTTTCCTGTATAAACCAGTTATAGAACAACTTGTTGTCGAAGTTTAAAGATTGAGGACTTAATTTTTACTTTTTTACAATTTTTCAAAATTGCTGAAAATCGTATTTTCGCCATTTTTAAAGTAAAATATCTCAAAAAGGACTGAGTGATAAAATTTGAAATTGATGCAGGTTGTACAACTTTGTAACATAAACATGTAATAAAAATTTTGTATTGTATTTCTTGCTGGTTCCAGTGCTTCAACAATGGTAAACAAATGCATTTTCCCACTTTTAAGGTCGTATATCTTAAAAAGTACTGAGTGCAAGAATTTGAAATTAATAAAGGAAGTACCTCTTTATGACATAAACATGTGACAAAAATTTTGTACTGTATTTTGAACTAGTTCCAGAGATAGAGTGCATCAAAGTTGGGCAAAAACTATACAACAGACCCATCAAAATGTAAGTTTTCAATGGTAAAATTCCGTGAATGGAATGCGGATATTTAACTGAAATATAAAACGAAATGTTCTAATCATTTAATAAATATTTAGACAAGACAAACTTAAATTTAGGAAGAATATTTTTTTTGTAAATTTATCTTGCCTAAATTAAATTTATTAAAAATTCACTAAAACGAAAAAATTCACTGAAAAAAAATAATACGTTTAGAAGTAAGATTTTAATAAGCAATAATGTTTTAGTTAAACAATTTTTAAATATTTTGTAAATTTTATGCATCAAAAGAATTAAAAACAAATTTAATATGGTAAAGTTGTAATTATATGGCTTACTGGATTTATATATTGAGTCGGTATCTAAAGATTATTCTTGGGACAAATTAAAAACTATACTGACCTGCTTTTGTTAATTTATTCTTATTATAATACTTAGATGCATGAAAAGATAACTTAAAAAAAAGTCAATTTTAAAATATTTGTGGCTTTCAAAATAATGATTAAATCCAGTTAAATTCTTATATATTACTGCTTTACATTTGAGAAGCTTAGGGAAGTTTCGTATAAGCCATGATAAATTTTATATTAAAGCTTTCTATATGAATCAATTAAAAACGCATTCTTTTGTATCTTTAAATGCAATAAATAAAGTTTTGAGTCAAAACATAGTTAACTTTTTTGATTACAGTGAATGATAATCAATGTTTATAATTACTAATTAGTAACACCAGTCTTTATAATAAGCCAAGTCAGCACATTTTTATGTTACATTAAATGTTACTTATGTTTTTATTAAGAAAAAACGTTCTTTGGCCAATTGACAAGAACCCTCGCTTCTCGCAAAAACCGGGTTTAGAATTGTTCCGTAATTACGACTGTCGCCAAAAGAATCCCGATTCTCCAACTCCCTCAGGGAAGTGGGATGGTCCCCCCCCTACCAGCAAGCCACTGGAGCAAGTTAAGGGGGGGGGGAGGATTCTTAGAAAATGCCCTTTCTCCAGGGCATTTTCTAAGAAGTGACCAGGGGAAAAGGTGGTTCCAGATGTTGGCAGATCGACACTCACTAATTAGCTAGGCGACACATTGGCAGGTGATAGCCAATGCCAAATGTGGGGTGGCCATAATTCGCTTTCATCGTATTCGCTCATCGTTGCGATCAAGCAAAGTTTCCAAAATTTTCGGTTTGTGAAACTTTTCGGAAGTTTTTGCATGGTTATTTTATAAATTGCAGTATATATATTTATTTTAATTACGTAATTAGTCCAACCATTTCCAAATTTCCCTGAAATCCCAAATTTCCCTGACTTTTCAGATGAGTGGGAATCCATTTAAATTATTGATTTAAAATTTATAAATTTAATACCACTTTCAAGTATTTTTTATGTTTCATCAGAAATTTATACTTCATTTTTTTAAAGAAAAATAGTCAGTTGCAAAGAAACAAACATTCATTAACGTTTATTTTGAAATATTAATGCAACATTTTACATTTACATAAAAGATCACTAATTAGCATTTGCCTTATGCTTGGGTAGAAAATAAAATTCATCTGGAACTGGATCCAAAAACATTTCACTGAAACATAAATAAAAAATTTGCATTTCCTATCATAGTACTCGTTTGCGATATTAATTCAACCAAATCTAATGGGTAATGTAATGTAATCGATTCCGGCTGCCTATTTCTAGCCTCCTATAGGAGCTTTAACTCAGCCAATAACGCCTCGTAATTTAGAACCCTGGTCAAGTGACGAGGTCGACACCTGAGCGGGCACCCAACGGAGCTTCGAGCGACATCGTACGCTGACGCCGTCGGGACTTTGGACTCCACAGATTTAACGAGCACGTCTGTCCCACCAAATCTAATACATTTTAAGAACTTAATTATTTATAGTGGGAACATCAAGCAATGTTTTCTTTGTCTTGAGGTGTAATCTCGTATGTTTAGTAGTGTAGGATTTGATCAAGTTAATCCTCTTTGACATTTCATTGTGCAACTGATAGAGAAACGTTATCTATAATAACACTGGTCAACAGTGAAAATGCGAATGAGATTAAAGTACCCAATTCTGAATGATTTCGACGTCCTAAACACGAATATCACCTTAAAAAATTAAAGTTAGCTCTTGTTTTTGAGTTACGGTCGTTTTTTTCTTTGCATTGGATACAGCGAAATGTATAAGCGCACCAAACGCAAAATTATTTAAAGTAAATTTTGTTTACAGAAAACCTCCGAATTTGTGCTGATACAGATTTTATATTATATTATCAACCTGGGAGTTTGGTAAAATGATAACTTTCAAGGTTAATGTAACCATATTGGCAGCTTGATAACCCTTCTAAGCAACGTAATTGTTCTCATCTCAAGAGGTGCAGAATAAAGAGCAATAATTTCCTTATATTTCGTACTTGGTTGTTTTAGAAGTTGTAGAATATCAAAAAGGAGTGTTAATAATAAATCTATAACTGCAATGCCTTGTAAATGTATTAATAAAGCTAATAACTTCTGTTATATTTGCAACAAGGTGCAAATTTTTTGCACTAAAAGAGCATCACTGCAAAAGTAAAGAAAACTTATCATTTGTATTTTGGTTACAAGATTACAAGATTTGGTTACAAGACCATTATAAATTTCTGGGCTCCTCACGTAAGTAGTTAAACTTGTGTAGCAAATTTGTCACTTTGACTTCATCTGATGGAACAACAGATGATGTCGTATGCTGGGAAGAAAAACGAATGCCATTTAATGGAACAAAACGGAATGTCATTTTATGATTCAGAGGGAACCGACAAATCAGATTATTGACTTATTTCTGCATCATCTCATTAATTAAATGAGGTGTTATTTAGAAAAAGATAAAAGTTAAATAGTCTAGCATTCCTTTAAATCTGCGTCCGGTTCAACACGACACTATTTATTAAAAAGACTCCAATTTATCATCTATTACCACCCCCATGTTGATAATATAAAATAAATCCTGCATGAGCAAAAATTCGGAGGATTTCTGTAAACAAAATTGACTTTAATTAATTTTGTGTTAGGTGCGCCCATGCATTTCGCCGTATCCTACGCAATCAAAAAAACGACCGTAACTCAAAAACAAGAGCTAACTTTCATTTTTTAAGGTTATATTCGAGTTTAGCACGTTGAAATCATTCAGAATTGGGAATTTTCATCTGATTCGCAGAAATTTTTTGAAATTTTGTTGTCCAGTGTAATAAAAGAAAGAGTCTGTCTGTGTGTCTGTCTGTCTGTGGATCGCAAAAAACCTACTTAGACTGCTCTAAAAAATTCGAAATTTTTAATATAGGTTCCTTTTAATACCTACGTGTGCACCTGAGACTTAGTTTTTTCATATTTGATTGTGATTTTTAATTAATATAATTAGTTTAAAAAAACGTCATCCACGTGGAATTGCGGGACCATAACAGGGCTTGAAAATACATGGACCGGGCCGAAACGGGGACTTGACGCCATCCTCTATTAGTTTGATTGATTGAGTTTGATTGAGATATGCACTCGCCCTAAGGCTGCTTCATCCTCTATTAGTGTTTGCTTTTTTAAGTGTGCATGCGCCAACACGAATTTAATTTTGTTTTGATTTTGAGTGTATTTTCACAAGTAAGCATGCCTCTAAAATTAAGCAATATGAAGTTAACGGGTTCCCATTAAGGCGGGACCATACTGCTAGTATTTAACTAAATATAAAAACAAGACAACAGACCACAATCTGTTTTAACATGCACCATATCTGCTTGCACGTAGTCAGTTAGATTCGTTTAAATTCTTGACCGTTGTTAAGAATTAAGACACTCATCGCAATAGCCCACTTGTAGCTCTAGTGCAACGGTAATCAAACAAAACTTTTTTTTCGTCTTTCATTTTCTTCCTTAAAAAGTATTACACTATTTTTATATTATTTTTATATACCATCATGTACTTAAGGCGTAATTTAATCATTAGCTTAACCTGAGTCGACAATGTAATTAATTGTGAAAAAAAATTATTACACTTATACGAGCCAACTTATATCCTTCTTTATCTTAGTTCATTATAGTTCGATACCATTCTAATTCTTATTCTTCTATCGAACATCGCTCAGAACGCTCCCTTCACCTCCCCCCCCCCCCCCCCCCCCCCCATCCTTCCGACATACACTCCAATCCATATCCACAAACAATTGAACCCTCCTTCCTCATTTGTCAAGCTTGCCGTCATTTGTGGATGGTCCCTGTGACAAAATCATTCGAATGAGTCTTTTTGTGAGAAATTTCGATGTGAGAAATTTCCGACATGAGAAATTTCTGGTTACCGTATTTCTATTTCTGTATGAAATAGTAAAGAGTAAACCAAATATTGTATGTTCTAGCCCATTAGAACTAGTCACCAATAACGGGCAGAGTAAAGTAGAAGAAATAAAAGAAAAAAAAAACTCTTCAATGTTCATTAAATTTGTGCATATTGCATGCGAAGATTCTCATCCAAGGGCGCAAATTCCATGTGACAATTGCGAAACCTTGATTATAATACGTTTACAGTAACACATTCAAAATCCTTTTTTTTTTCGTTTTGTTATTACTTTTTTCTAGAATTAAATATATTTTTTTAGTTTGCTCTCTTCTATTTTCCATTACTTTTTTAATCGATTTAATTCTTGTAAACCCTACCATTAGTGGTCAGGACAAATCCAATTAAACGAAACTGATTAAATAAATTATATAATGCTGATGGAAAATACTAATGTTAAAAACTTGAGGAATAGTCATGACTTACATAATTTTTATTACTTGTGACAGAACATGACACCTTTAGCAAGATGTATGTAATACATAAAACTTTATTCTAATATTGCTATATGAAAGCTAAAGTCACAAATTGCAACAAAGGGGAACCTCAAGCTGACTAAAATTTTCAAATTACAGAATAAACTTTTCCTATAATTTAAATCCGTTTCTTTACTTTATTTGCAAAATCTAATTGAACATATTATAAAATTGTTATAGAGACCTGGCACAACTTGAGATTGATCTCTTATGGAGACCTGGTGAAGAGGTTTTGAATACGTATTGAGAATAATTAATTTTAATTCAAAATATTTAGAATCATGAAATATTAGTTTTTTTTTTTAATTTTAAACAAAAATGCATGTACACAAGCTGTTTGAAATCGAATTGTCTATAATGCAAAAAAAGGCTCAAAAGAAATGTTTTTCAAATTATGATTCATAATTTCCTTCCGTGGTCCTTTATTTGTCTATCATTGAAATAACCGCTTGTTTAAGTGATTTAACTAACACTAAATTTCTAATTTTGTAAGAAACTATAATTTTCCATCAGCAATATATACCAGGGAAAATAGTTATTTAAGCCGCTGTGGGTATAATAAACTTTTTCCAAACAAGGAGAAAATTTACAGAATTTTCAAAAAGTTGAGGTTCGGATACATTAACTTTTTATAATTACGTGCAATAAATATTTTTCTTTTATATAATATAAAAGAAGGAAATTATATATTTTCCAGCAGTCAGAATTTCCTTCTCTTATACATTCACATATACATGCATTATTTTACTTTGATACCTTTAGGAAAAACTGCATAAGATCATAAGGACCTAGACAAATACTAATCACTTCAATAAGGCTTTAAGGTTAAACACCTGAAAGACCTAAGGCACTAGTTCCCCGTCCCCGCTCCATAACTGGAGACAGCGACAACCTTTCTTGACATTGCCGCAAGCTGCTCCTTTTGATAAGAGAGTGATATGAAAGAAGAGGGGGGATTTTCCCCTGTTCTCTAGATAACAGGAAGAAGAGGCACAAAATTTCGAAATGTAAATCACTACTCAGCACTCACAATTTAAATTTACCTTTACAAATGTTTCCAATTGAAAAAAAAAGGTTAAAATTAAAGTATCTAAGAATATTGTTAAAAAATTATTTATTATTAATTCTTTCATTCTAATCCCTTCTACCATATGACTCTGGTTATTCAATTGATCATAAAACCATTATAAATAATACTGAACACTCTTTACTTATCTTGTAATATCAAAGTTAAAATATATGCTGATTATGAATAACATTACAAAACCAGGAATTGACTAAAATCATTACTTAATCATGTTAAAAATAAAGTGTTAATTTTGAGAAGAAATCTATGTTTCTATTTCGGACTGTTTCATATATTTTCCTCGACTCAACTTCAGTATACGTATATTCCATATCTTATCGGAATTTCTTACAATTAAACGTACAAGTTCAAATAAAATCCCGTGGTCAAACCATCAAATCAAACGACAACTTAACAAGTAAAAAATAAGAATAAACCTCAAATCCTCAAAAGCAAACGATACAAAGTATACTGCATTTGGGGGTTGCCTTTCAACCAAATGTCGCGAAGCCTAAAAAAACCACTTGATCTGCTACTTGGCAACGCACCACTAAATTTTTCCAAATAGCAAGCGCCAGAGGCAAAGAGCTGGGAGATTGAGGGCGGAGCATGAAGTACGTCACGACTGCGGGAGGAGTGAGCAACCCTTAATTACCGCCCAGTCTGTATTGAACAGTTCAATGTGACTGCCAGAGTCACATAACGTGGTGAATTTTTCGTATTCCTGGTACCGAAACCAAAGTCATCCATGGGTTCATATCCGTTATTTTGGATGTTATGTCCGATTGCCAAAAATGAAGGACTTTGGTAATCGGAATTAAGTTTCTGACAATATCCGCAAAGTCCTTTGAATGCTGGACAATGGTCGGATTTGTTCTTTTACTCATAACTTCTCTCCGCACGAGAGATTTGGCATTGCCACCAACTCCGTCGACAATGTCTTTCCTGGGAGACGTTGCGAAATACTTCCATTCAAATGTTTTTTTTTCTTTTTTAAAATTTTAAATGAAAGTTGTTAAAGTAAAACAATTCACTTTCGTTAAAATTAATTTTGTTAAAACGTAACTGTTAATATCAATAAAATGCTTAATTTGAAATAATGATTTTGCAACACATAACTTTTCTAAAGACAATGGTCACTAGGAAAAACAAAATAACGTCTGAAGCACTCTATATTTCAACTACTAATGATCTAAAATGTAAACATCCTATGCATCCTCAAATGTGTACATCTGCCAGAGCAGGTGGCTGAAACTTCCATAGCGTAAATGATAACGTTTTAGCAATTGTTTTTAATTTTTTTTTTTGTAAAGGATTTCTTTGTTTTTATGGGTTTTTTTACTACATGCATGTTTCTATAAGCACGCATTTCAATAAATGAATTTCTCATGATAAATCTCGTGTTTTTTATACTACACGTCAACTAGCTCCCACTCCTGTTTCCTTCATTATTGCCAAAATCGTTCCGTGCGTTTCAAGAAATAAATTGCCAAATTCTTGCTTAATTTTTAAAAATACGCTTTGAAATTTTTTCTATATGTTCCCCATGTGTAACTAGCTTATACTTATTAAAATAAGCTTTGTTAAGCTTTTTTTACAGTTTTTATATAAAAAGTTACAGGTTTTCGTTCTGTGTGTTACATTAATGACCATCTAGTAATTCATATTTTACCGAGTAATTTTTAAAAAAAAAAGCGTTGTACAAAATATCTGCCTAAGATACTCAGAAAAGATGCATTTGCAACAATATGCGTAAAAAAATTCATTTTACTTGTTTTTTAGCCCTTAAACGTTTATCATACGTCTGGCAATTATTTCACTTGAAAGATTTATTTCTAAATCGGCCTAGTTTATTTCATTTTTTCACACTAAAATTGAATTCAGATTCGAAAATCGGTATGATTTATTTGAAATATAAACCTTTAACTACATGTGACAATTTTTTCAGAATTTTATTTGCACTTTAATTTTTTGGCACTTCAGGACCACTTTCCTTGGAATGCTCCTATTGTATTCTAGACCTGTGTTCCCTAGTTGTCTGTACTTTTGTGAATGGTATTGTGGGGACTAAGTAGTGATATGATCCACACAAATGCCAAGTTTGCTTTGTATAAAAAAAATGAACAATAGCCTGAATATTTGCACAAATAATTTTTATATTTCCATAACAAAGACATTCATATTAAGTTATTATTTTAGTTTCCCTTTAAAACCCATTTTTATAAGTATTAAGGATGTTATAAATACTGTTATAAATATTGTGTGCATTTTTTTTTCTAAATTAAAAGATTAAATCTATTTAAGCAATAATATAAAAAGTTAAAGTAAAACTTGTCTTACTGAAACTATTTTGAGTGATATTTATGTTTTCTTTTTTCAGAGTCATTTAAATACTCATCAATTGCGAGCTTTAGAACTCTTGAGAAAAGTCCAGAAAACGCCTAATGTTAGTAACAAATTATTAAATATTAATTAAACACAAATACTTACATATTTAATGCTAAACTGTATTTCTGTTGCACTTTATTTAAACATTTCATTAAAATGATATAACCTCTTCAGTTAGAATTTCATGGATCTATATATTCTATTGGTAGTCAACTGTGTTATGTGAACTAATATTTTTTTATAATCATTTTTCTTTCTATGAGAAATATTCAATAATAATTTGTTTCCTATATAAAAAGAATATTGATTAAACCAATCTGTGCTATTGATAACTAAATTTTTTTTAATAAAATCCATTTGCTTTTGAAAAAAAAATATAGAAATAACAAAAATTAACGAGTATTTTTGCACTGATTCTTTTTAAAATATTTTCCAGATATCTCTAATACAAGAATTCACTCGAGATGAAAATCAGCGACTCAAAAACCCTGGTTCCCCCATGAAACGTAAAGAATCAGACTCCTTACAACTCAACCTTGCCCCAGCGTGTGCTGAGAACTTTGAATGTGAATTTTGAAGCAAAATCACTTATCGGAACATTTTTTTTTTCACTAAAAAACTATTTTTTTATATTCTTATGTGCTAGAAAAATAAAAACGGAAGTGTAATGATAAAAAATGTTGTTAATACATTTGATAAACATCGGAATTTATACAGGCCAGCAAATTTTTAAATTTTGGAAAGTGCAACGTGTACCATATTTATTAGAGTATATATATTTTTGAAGATAGATGTTATTAATCATTTATATTTTAAATCATTTTGTTTTTGGTGGAATGCTATTCAGTGGATCTGTTGAACAGAATGTTCAACTGAAAATGCAGCCACTTTGCTAGCTAATATATCGAAAATTAATAAAATCTTAGTCAATCAAGTCTGGCAAATTTAGTCTCTGCTTCCCTTAATTAAAAGGGCTTATCTCAAAGTTCCCATCTAATAACGGAATGACAATTGATCAAATGCATTCAGAGCCCGATCTACCATAAGGTCCCTAAATTTTAGTTTCTACCAATTGCAACTTTTCCGCACTATAGCGATCTGAAATAAAATAGTTTTTTTCGGCCCACCCTAACCTATAGTCCGAGTTTCCTAGATCAGGCCGTAAAGCCATTTCTGGCTTTTGGGGCTATAAACACCAACCAACCTTGATCAGGCCTTCCTGAGTGCATTCAAGAATTTGACTTGACACCTTTTTACATTAATGTGATTCAATTCCATATAGTTTTGCATTTTATTAGTGCAAAAACTAGTGTAATATTTTATAAAATGCTTAGACAGAAATGCTAAAAAGGAATATATTTATAAAATGCTTAATGGCTAATTATGAGACAATTTGAAGTAACTTCAAGATTCCCTAACAGTATTTGTAAACTTTACTTTTGCAATTCATGTATATAAAGTATGTGAAAAATATTTGTTATTTAAATAAAAATAAATTACATAAAAACTGTTATTGATATTTTTCACTTTATTGAAACAAAAGTTATTGGTAAATTATCACTTTTACAAATTTTATACAACATTGATGACTTAGGAACATGCTACATTGCAAATTTTGTGTTTTTATTGATTCATTCAATAAACATATTTTAGTGCTTTGATTGTTAGAAGACAAATGTGCAAACAGAATAAGATCTACAATTGATAAGCATACAATTGTACTTATAAGCCCTGAGCATATAACAATAAAAAAAAAATAATCAAATCTTTCTTTATCGAACTTGTTAACGCAAGTTTCGAAAAATCAGTAATTAAAAGCTAACATTAACATATTTTTATCGAAAATATATTCAGAATCTCCCAGTGACAATTTTTCATAATAAGCAGTGGTTACCAAAAATCCATTATAAATTTTTTTAATTCTATCCTCCATAACATGTTAATTAAATAAGCCATTAGTTTTACACATAAAAAAAAATTGTTTCCTATATCTTAATATAAAAGCATTTATATTATAAATACCAGCTAAACAAAATTTAGGTTTTAATTTTTTAAAAATCAAAAGCTGTGGAATTCGAAAACTTTTAACTCTAAAATATTTTTTTTTGTCCTGTAGTATACGAGATAGGCAGGTTCAACTATTTAGGCAAACATGAATGCCTATCTACCCATTCATAAGCTTTTAACCGACTTTTGCAGAAGATAAAAAAAAGTCAATGTAAAAAATCTAGCTCAAATTATTTTCAATAAAATTAACTAATTGAACGAAGTATTAAGTTTCAAATTACAGAGACTGTTTTTTTTTCAACCTTCCATGGGCTGTTACAAAAAAAGGGGTCAAAATACCAAAAAAATTTTTTTTTTGACAAAAGTGATTACAATACAGCAACCCTTTGTTATATATGCGCTTCTAAGGAGATAAGCAAAAAAAAAAAAAACGCGATATAACCGAATGCGCAATATAACGAGCGACTTGATATTATAAATTTGATGTATTTGTGCTCAAAAGTTTTTTTTAACTAAAGCTCAGTATGTATTTAAAAGATAGAACTAAATCTTTAAAAATAGAATAGTAGTAAAAATAGTATAGAAGCAAAAATTTAGAAAGGACTTATTAATTACTATAATCATTACACATTATTGCACAGGTAATGCATTTCACTCATTTTCTAGTAAAAAAAATTAACCTGAAGTTAGCTGCTTTAATTTTTCTCGTAAAACCTGCTTCTCGGCAAATATCAACGAACGAAAGTTTATTATCTGCATCTCCACCAATATTAGAATCGATTTTAAGTAAAGCTTATATTGATAAAAAAACAGGAGGAAAATTGGGAGATATAAGGCACAATATATCTGAATGCGCGATGTAATGAGGCGCGATATAGCGAGGTGTTATTGTACTGCTTATTTCTACAGATAATCACCATGACGATTAAAGCATTTGTCATATCTGTAAACAATCTGTGATATACCCTTTTAAAGTGTAGGCGCTAAGTGAGAATTGAGAGCTGTTATACGTTTCTCGCTGGCAGAAGAGAACAGTGCAACAAAAATTTATCAAAGAATGAATAGAGTTTATGGAAACACCTTTATGAGTGATGACGCTGTTCGTGAATGCTGTTGAAAATTTGAAGGAGGCCGAACTGATGTTCATGAAGAAGAGGACTAATGAAGCAAATCTGTCACTACAGACAGCATTATTCAGGTAGTTGACCAAGTGTTTAGAGGAACTCAAAGGTTGACATAAGTGTATTATCGATTAGCATAGTTGCTTGGATTGTAGCGTTTCCAAATTGACATGGATCTCAAAGAAACCATCACAACTTCCTTCATATGAATGGTGGCTACATTTTATGAAGAGGGTATTTCAATCAAAGCTTCTTTACAGATACGACAAATGCTTTAATTGTCAAGTTGATTATGTGGAGAAATAAGCTGTATTGTACATTACTATTGGTAAAAAAATATTTTTGTTTTATGTTACCCATTTTGTTACAGCCCATGGGAGGTTGAAAAAAAAAACAGCCCTCATATTTTAAGTTTGGATTTTGTTAAAAATCCTTTAGATTTCAAAAGCTTATTTATCCTGTTTCAATTATGCATTGTTGACAATTCTTTTACCAAGAAAACAAATTTAACCTTCTTTGCATTTCCTGAAAACAAATACATTCTTATCAGAATGAATTTGTAATAACACATAACATTTTAAGCAATCTCATTTCAATGAAACTAAAAGGCCATAACAAAACCACCTTTCGCTTCTCGTCAAAACACTAAAAAATTAAGTACAAAAGCTAAAAAAAAACAATACAAGCAGGAATAGGCACAGGTGAAATTCAAATAAAAAAAATTTTTAGAAATATGTACAGTAAACAGACTAGAAATTACACAATATACAGAAACAATGCATGTATGAGGAGAACAATCATCATGAAATGTTATATAAATAACAGTTAATTGTTCATTTGATAGTTTTACAATGTGACTGTACATGTAAAATTAAGCTAAGCACTTTCTGTTATATGACGGTTACTTGTTTAGCACCATCTTGTGCAAAACAATGTATGAGAATATAGAATCCTATCCCAATGTTACTCAGAAATAGAATTGTTATTATTTAAGTACATTAGTAGTATGCTTCACACACATATTTATGTTTCGGTTTGTGATATTTATGTTCGCTTGCGGATTATCTTACAAAGTTATAGTAGTCCAGTTCAACACCATTACATTAAAGTGCAAATACATTAAGGTTTTAAGGTACTTGTCTTCATTCTTTGGTTTGATAAGTTCATCATACCAGAGCTATTCGTTCTGAACTGGTTCACATAGAAATAGGGTAAAAATCACTTGTCATAAGAAAATGGATAGTAATCAATCAGTTACTATAAACAGAACAGTACGGTAATTCATAAACAAAAGAATATAAAACTATAACCACAATATTATTTTAGTTATATTATATGCAAATGCAATTTGTTTTTTAAGTTTGCAAATAAGATAAATAGTTTTTTAAAAACTATTTTTGAAATTCTGCAGCTGATTCTAAATATAATCGTTGCAGATATTTAAAACTAAAAAACTTAATAATATTTTTTTCTGATAGTCAATAAAGTAAAATAATATAAATATACTCATTTACTTATCTTTCATAATGGCACTGATTGCAGAAAAGTGATTTTGTTTTTATGAAAGTCATTCGAAGTGTATCATTTCTATACAATATATTGATGCATACGCTGGTTTCAGTTACATTTCACAACTACAAATTGCTGAATCACAAAAAAATTCTAGTAAAGTGATTTAAACTCAAAATATTGAATTTGGTTAACATAAGCAAATTTTCAACAAGCAGTATGACATGTGGTAGCTCAAAACTATTTTTGTTTACTGTGCAAAAAACATTGTCCACCGTTAAACTCTTAAAAACTATATAAGAACCATCATTGACAGTTGGCCTTATTTACTTTCCTGATAAAACAGTTATGCTATTTCCAATAATTTTAAACTAATACATATAACATATAAAAAATCTACTTAAGTTATAAGTATAACATGATGGATGTGTTAAAAATTTATTTGGTAAAAATACTTTTGAAGTACAAGTAAGACTACCACTACACATTGTTATACCACATCTTTAACTCAAGATTCTTTAAATATAAAAAAAAAACATCTTTAAAAACAATATGGAATGTAAAAATACTCAAGCTGTCCAAATTCGCCATCACAATATATTTCTGCTATATAAAAGGGTGTAAATGTAAAGAGCGCACAAGTGCAATTTTTAGGATAAGTAATCAGTTACAATCCTTCGTAAATTTCTTTTAACATGTATAAACTAAACAGCAAATATTTAAACAAAGTTAAAATATACAAAACAGATAGCAAAATGCTAAGGGTAAGTAGAAGTTACAATACTTTCTTTAGATACACTGACTTATAGAATTTTTATATAAAAATGGATTTTTAAATAATAAAATTCTTAATAATTTTAAGATTTGCATTACAGGACTAGAATATAAAGAATTTGATAAATAATCTCCTTTATAAGTGTAAACGAATAATTTAGAGTTTCACCATAAAAAAAGCGGCAAAACACTCTCATACACAAACTACTCTTTAAAATATTATACCTGCCTTTTTCAATCATACACTCCTTGCCAACCTAAGTTGGGTACATAGAAATATGCTATGGAGAAGATCCTTCAGTGGTGAGTGGATGTAAAGAGTTCCATAAATTACTTGTGAATCCATCCAGAAAACATGGTTAAAACATTACCGAATTTCATTAAAGGTCTAACAAATTTGAATATTATTTGAGAAAGTTTCTCAATTTTATCAGAATGAAAAGTGTATTTTGGTTAAATTGCATTCAGATAATTTTGTATGTAAATATTACCTTACACGAGTTTCTAACTAAGGGACCGTTTCTCTCTGCCTTTTTACTCTTTGTTTTTACCCAAGTTAGGGTGACACAGAGTGTAGGCAACTCAACTTAGCCTATGAGCAAAAAAAAATTTAAAAAGAAAAACCAATCTAGGGTTTTAAGCTTGGGCCAAATTTACCCTATTTAACGGCATATAGAAATAAGATGTACACATCACAAGTTTTTAAGTACGAAAACCTCGTAACCCTTTCAGTCCCAGTAATGCAGTTTGGCATCATCATGTTTCTGATCATAATTTTTAAAAAATAATAGGGCTGGTATTTATTGGGATTAGTAAAAAATATTTTCCAATAGAAAAAGATTGAAGAATTGAATTATGTGCTTTTTGATGTCATAAATGGCTATAGACGATAAGAATTTTTTTTCTAAAATGATGATGCCAAATTAACATTGGATCTGAAAGAGTTAAAAAATATTTTCTTATAGAAAAAGTTTGAAGAATCATGTGCTTTTTGATATCATAAAAGGCTATAGACGATCAGATTTTTTTTCTAAAATGATGATGATAATTGTCAGTGGGACTGAAAAAGTTAAGTGTATTGCCTTATTTTCATGGCGTTTTATTGATAAGAACAAAAGTTGCAAGATATTTAAAAATAGCTGACTCCAAGACCAACAATATTATAATGCCATTTTTTAAACTGGTCATATCACGCAAATATTAGCAGGTAAAAGTAATTAAACAGCATCCAATCTATGTACACAATTCACTTCAAAAATGTGCTCAACAGATATAGAACATTTTAAGTTAAACTCTAAAAAATGCAAAAAATAATATGAGATCATATGGATTTAGAACAAAATTATTTATGACTTGAAACAAAAAACATCAGTATTACCATTTTGCCTAAAAGACTTAAAAAATATAATCTTTTTTTTTTAAATGTTTCTTTAAAGAAAAGCAACAGCTATTAAAAGAATAAAAAAAATATGTTTCAATAATATTTAAATTATAGTAAATTTAATTAAAGAAAATTTTAATTTCAAAACTAGAAAAAAAATTATAATTCCCTTATGACCTTAATTATTAGGTTTGTTGTAAGTATCTTTCAACAGCTTGATTACAATATTGTATGATACTGGTTAAAAATCCTTTAGTAAATAAAAAAAATTAAAAAAAAAACGTTAAAAAATTTCACCAGAATTTAAAATGGTTATTTTTATTATAGGGAAACTTCGCAGAACATATTCCAGTTACCTCAGAGGTCCTCAACCTTAATTTTTTAATAGTTATTAGATTAGTCCCTCAAAACCAAGAATAGCAAATGTGTTGAATGCCATTCATGAAATCTTTTTGCTAGTGGTTAGGTGGCAAAAGTAAAATACTAACACGACACAATTCCTTTCAAGCCAAAAATACAAGATCAATAAACTTAATATAGTCTTTACAAAGCTATAAACACAGTCATTTTT
Source organism: Hylyphantes graminicola (assembly GCA_023701765.1). Classification (NCBI taxonomy): domain Eukaryota; kingdom Metazoa; phylum Arthropoda; class Arachnida; order Araneae; family Linyphiidae; genus Hylyphantes; species Hylyphantes graminicola. The sequence continues at coordinate 61,391,826 of CM043111.1, read as the reverse complement.
CAAACCATTGACTTTCAAACTATTGATTTCAAAATAGCATCTAGAATGTTTGAAAACAATAACTAGAGTGTTTTTCTAAAGAACGACTAGCATCGCTCGAAACAATGACAAGCATGTTTCATTACTAGCATCGCTTGAAATGATGAATCGTATGTTTCATAACTAGCATTGCTCAAAACAGTGGACTATCATCGCTCTATTGATTGTTTCACAATCGCGTCACCTCATCCCTATCTTCTTCTTCCCCGTCATCATCCTGAGCAATGTCTGGCAAGTCGCTCTCGGACTTATTCCCCGACTTTCTGGAGAGTTCTGGCGAGTGGCCGCCTTGACTGGAAGACTCTGAGAAATCAGTGCTCTCGGACAGACCAGTGCTGGACTGCGACTCAAGGCCGTCCCAAGAACCCTTTGGAGAGCTGTGGTAGCTCGGATGTTGTCCCGGATGCAGCGAGCTCGGGTTGTGCACAGTGGGCCACGGGCGTCTTACGGCCCCGGCTGCTTTCGGCAGTGTTGCAAACTGCTTGGGGACGATGACGGGAGATGCGTGGGCTGTGCCAGCGTGGCTTTTGTAGCCCTTGCGCGAGGATGCGATGGTGGGGAAGTGGTAGCAGCTGAGGGTGTCGTCTGCAGAGGTGGTGGGAGGGGCTCGCATGACAAGGAAAGGACTGGGAGGGATGCGCACTCCCCTGTCCATGAACTCTGGAGCAAGAAAAAATAAAAAGTTTAGAATTTTGCTTAAATACAAATTCACAATACATATTAAAACTATAAAATAATTTTTAATTACAGATAGATAATTCATCAATAAGAATGTTCTTAAGAATTAAAATAGTCTACTTTCCTGTTTCTTTAATGTTCAGTGAAACATATAATTTAGTCGCAATTTAAACTTTTAAAAGCCAAAATTGGACATTATTGTAAATATTACTTTGCAAATTGAATATTCTTTATCATTTTCTAAATTTAATTGCAGTTCAAAGAATAATTAAGTAAAATTCCTTGTTTAAAAATTGAAGCAAAACCTATCATATCAGATTAATTCATATTTTTAATTTCAAAAATGATTTATGATTTTTCAAATAGATAAAGAAAACACCTACTTTGAATTAGCTGCTGTTCTTTGTCACACAGCTGTTCTAATTCAAGCTTCTTTTCTTGAAATAATCTCTTTATAAGCGAGAAAAAAGCAAATAAATACTAATTGGCAAATGATATAAAAACATTATTACTCAACATTCTTATGATTATAAGTACAGTCAAACTCAGTTAGAATGGAAATTTTTTATAAAACGTTATAAATGTTTAGTCCCTATGAATTGTCATAAACTAAACTGTTATAACAGGGTGTCCACCATATTTTTCAAATCTAATTTCGTGACCATTTCAGAACATTTCTTGACCTTTTCCAGAAACTTTTACAACTGTTAAATGATTGAAAATTTTTTTTTATATACATGTTCCTATTTTGAAATAAATAGAATGAAAGTTTAAATACAAATTTTAAGGATTTGGGAATATTAACTTTTTTTGTTCATAAATATTTGGGGTCATTTGAGGAAAATTTGTCTTTATGGGGTTTTTTAAACTTTCGTGACCCTTGCTTTAATTTCATGAGTTTTTGGGGACTTTCCTGACTGGTAGACACCCTGACAATATCTTACAGGTAAAATGTTTTAATTGAATGCTCGGTTATAACACTAAAAAATATCCGTTTTATAATATCCAAAATGCTTTCTTAAAGAAAAAGAGTAAAAAGAAGTGTAATATCACTTAAAATTTAGTTTTATTCCCAAATAATGTAAAAGTCCCCAAATTTAAATTCCTGCCTAAAAAAAATTATTGACAGGAGAAAAAAATGAAGTGCTACCAATAGCACATAGTGGTAAAATTTATTAAAGAAATCAACCTTGTTTTTAACATCAAATATTGCGGTCTCTTGAATGACACTGTAACCAGGTCACACTATAGTACTAGTTAAACATAATATTAAGTAGAATGAATACTAGGAAGCTACATTATAAGACATGAGACATTCAGATTTGTAAAAGACAAACGTTTATGACAAAATTAATTCCAAGATAATGTACACCATTAATTCATAGATTTAAAAGATTTTAATTCTTAGTTAAAACTATTCCATTTTATGATCTTATATATTAAACATTGAATCAGATTTAATGCACTGCTGTTAATGAACTGCGCTAGGTTTAATGCAAACCTGTTTTAATGCCAGCACAAAACTGAATTCTTGTAAAGAAAATGCAACCATTTTCGCGCAGTTGCCTACTATACCTTTAGTCGCAAATACTTCATGTGTAACTCCACTTTGTGAACACAGTCTTCGAACAGCACCACCATTCGCATGGTCTTCTCGCAGCTCTGGATGTACTTGACCAGTTCTTTGTGGTCCACTTTTTCCATGTCATGTCCATTGATGGAGAGGATGACATCGCCTGGAGAGTTATTTGAAACTCAAATTAAATACAAAGTTTTGTCACACATCATTTCATTCCGAACACATTTTGAAACGAAAACCAGACTTTCTTGGTTTTAAAACTAACAATTCAAATCAAGATCTAACAAACTAACAATTCAATTCAATTTAAATATAGACAGATTTTTTTCAATAATAAAAATGTAATTTATGCTATAAATTAAGACTTATGCCAACCTTGAAATAAACAAACAGTTGCCTTGAAAAAGTTAATAAACGAAATAATAAACACCAAACAAGCATTAATTCTTCAAAATACTACTACTGTGTCTTCAAAATACTTTACTGTGTCTTGGAGATATAAAAAAGGACCTACAATTTCTTTCTAATACGAATAATATAAAAATAACTTATATTCAAGTTATCATCATAGACCTGGTTTAGCTCTGCTAAACCAAGGAGATTAGCAACAACAACACATTCAAGTTAATTTTTTCAAGATCTACAAAAAACAATATGGGGAAATTTGCAATTGGTTAAAAAAAAATCTAGGATATTTAAAAAGTACTTTTACACCAAAGAAAAAGGAAGGCAAAATTCAAAATGTATTGTTGAAAGCACACAAAGTTAGTTTTAGAAACCCACTTGACTGATATTTATTCCTCCTAGTTATATAGTCCTCCCCCCTAAAAATAGTATCCACTTTTAGAATTTTTTCTCCAAGTTTTAAGATATTAAACATTCCCAGTATGTGTGCAATTTTTGATTGGCCTCCAGCAGAAAAATAGTTCAAGTGGAATTCTAAAAGGCATCAGTTCTATGGATTTTCACCCTGACTTATTAAGGACAAACATGGCTTGAGGGTGAGCTACCAAAGTTATAATTATAATTAGTAGAACATTTAATTTAAGAAACTACTATCTTGAAACTTTATACAGCAATTCATTACATATGTATAAAGAATACAAGAGAAGTTAAGTTTGAAAGACTCATCTGACCTGGCCTCATCCCGGCTCGAAATGCTGGTCCGTCATATTCAATGTAGTCTACGTAGGTGATCAGTTCTATTTCTCCATCTCGCTTATGATGTATGCCATAGGTCTGAAATAATATGTACAAAACATTGAATCTGACAAATATTAAATACAATTTAATATTGAAAATGTTATTAACTCCATTGCCTATGTAATTGGAACTTTTTTTTTTATAACAAATAAAGTTGCTTGTTCAATGCAAATAATTTTGTTGGTAATGATAGTTCTATCATTACCAACAAAATTATTTACATTTAACAAGAGTCGGGTACTCAGTTTGCTGCCTTCTGTGCTATAACGACAATGTAGATAGAAACCACTTCAAAAACTGCCCTAAAGTTTTTAACTGACAACTATGGACGACTTATCAATGAATGATGGTTTAGGAATGCTACAGATGAGCTTATAATAAAATACAATGATTTATCCAATACTTCAGCCTTATTTTTTCTGAGGTTAGGTTTGAATTGTCGCACTAGAGCAACACTCGGGCTATTTGCGACGGGCTCTGTGTTTTAGAACCACAGTCGAGTGACAAGCCAAAGCCTGAATAGGCACCCAACGCAACTGTTACTAAGGAAATGAGTAACAGCAAATGTTACTAAGGAAATCCTACGCAGCGTTAGGAAATTGAAGGATATTTAACGTGCACTCCATTACACGAGGTATTAACTGTCAGATATTTTTTTCTGCATGGGTTGTTTATAAGTCGGCAGTTATTTTGGCGATGCCCAAACCTGGGACATTTCGCATGCTAGGTGAGTGCCTAACCAACTGGGCTCTCTTTATAAGTACTGAGGACAACTTGAAGTTTCTTAGTAAAAACAAACCCACCTTTTTAAAGTGTTATTTTAGTTGGAAATTGTTCTATGTATACAAGAGTTATGACTATGTTTAGAAACATGGGTTTAAAAAATAACAAGATAACATATGTTTTGTGTGGAGATTTTTTTTACATGATCCGATTTTATCAAGCAACTTTCAAGGAGTGTAAGGACCATGTTATAACGCGATTCACAGATCACATGGTTTCCCTAAACTCAATGATTTTTGGAATTTTGGCAAAATTTGGCAATTTATCCTTAATTTGGAAAAGTTTAAGTGCAGATTAAAGGCTCTGTACTGCATTTGAATAATGTGTAAACAATAGTTACCTGCAAAGTGAAACCAAAGGATCCATTTTTCCTCTCAACTATGATTGTGCGCCTTCTTCTATCTTCTTCAGGTTGTGTTACAATGACCCGGTCATTTTTGACTGTCTCGAGGATTTGATGCTGAAATAGAAGAAAAAATATATAAATTGACATTCGGATTGATCATCAATATAAAACACAATAGAAAACTAAAACAAATCAATAACTTAATCGTTTTATTTTTGGTACTTATAAAAGATAAAGAATTCCACTTGGGAAAGTGAAATCAGTAACATTAAAAAATTCAAAAACTCGAATGGCACAAGATTCTAGGTTTCCATTATGTATGATGCTAAGATAATATAAAACTGCAAGGAAAAATGTGGATGTAAACTGTATTTCATCGTTATTCAACTCGGTAATTATTTTGTGGGTAAAATTAAGAAACCTTATGATTAAAAATACCAATATACTCTTAGAAAATTATGGAACTATTTTTTGAAGACAAGTATGGTTCTTTCTAATAAAAAGAATAACTCCTGAAATAACAATAGCAAACAAATATGTTACAAAATGATAATAAACAAGTTGGTTTGTTACAGAATCTGTCACTTACACCGCTTCCACAGAACATTTACGCACAACAGGAAACACGCTAACAACATCTCAGAAATCAAATTCGCCAAGCAGGGCCTTAAGCTAGTTCTAATTCAAACATTTATAAGTCCAAATTAATAATTTTCTTTAATCTTCTTCAGCAGATTTGAAAATTAATCTTTATCATTTGCTAATTTTTTTTGAAGTTCGAAGGATAATGATATATTTTATAAATAACTACTTTTTTGCAGCCACAAGTTTACATTTTGAAAAATAAATTTGCGAAATTGTTGCTTTAAAATAAAAGCGAAACTTTGCATATTTTTATGCAAATTTAGAATTTTTTTTTATGCATCTTTCTTCATTTATATAGTATAATGAACCTTCAAAATAACTTTATTGCGCAATTAATACAATCCAAATTAAATTATATCACAAAAATAAATATTTTTTCAAGAATTTTATTCTTATTTTTAATAAAGTTTCGCGGACGTTTGATGTCATGGCAACAGTGAAAATATTGAATAAAAATGAAATTTGCATGTTATTTCAATGTAGATTAAATTTTTAGTTATTTAAATTTTAAATAAACTTCTAATTTAAATATTTTAATGAAATTTGGAATGTAGACTAAACTGATTTTTTGCCTCAAAATGACGTATCCTACTTGTTTGTGAGACTTGCGGTTCGTTCTGTGAAAGTGGGTGACAGACGAACGGACTGAACGATTATAAAACCTTCCACTTTTTACGTTATAAACGTAGTGTTGAAGCTAAAACTAACCAATCCCTTAAAATATCCATATACTAAGACTGAATAGTTAATTATATATTTTTTAAAAAATTATAATATGGTATTTACAAAATAATAAGTTAAAAATTAGGGGATTTTACTTTAATATTTTCTTTTTTACATTTTCAGATGAAAGTTAATTTTTACTAAAATTAATTATTTAAAAAGTGCACTTGATAGTAAATTAATCCTATGAGAATCTCGGGGAAGGTAAAAAGTCTTGTTAAAATATTATTTTTATCTCTAGAGGCGATAAACCTATGACATATGCTAAAGAACATTTTTATTTTATATGCGTTTATATGCTACAAGAACTACTAGTACCGGCATCGAAATTTTTAATCACGGTAAGTGACGCAGCCTGAACTGTCAGCTAATGCAACTTTAGACAATCGGGACTTATTTGGATCACAAGATATCGCGCACCGTCCAAATATATACAGCGTTATTCATCGATGTTTCCCCCCCCTGCACAATCCGTTTATAAAACGGCTGCAGTACCTACAGATGCTCCCAGTGTAACCTCACTGGCACGACATAAAAAGTCAGCCCATGTTCTTCTATCATTTATTATTGAGGATATTTCTTTAATATTATGATTTTAATTTTAACAGGGCCAAAAAATCTACTTCAAGACTTTAAAAACATTTTAAAGTGTTATAAACATTTAAATCTTTTAGAAATTACATTAAAATTTGCCAAGTTAAGTTTTAATCTTGCAACTTCTAATCTTTGCAACCTAAATTTGCATCTGCCCTCTTTACTTACTATGAGGTTTTCAATTGAATCAAGTAATGTTTCCAAAAACGTACGCACGTAGGGTTAACCAAATCAGTTTCAAAGGTTTTTCAAGCAAAAACAAATTAACTAAGCTATAATTTATGCAAATGTAATGATGATTCCACAGTCGAAAAGCTAATCACTGAAACAGATCTGGTCAGGCTACATACATACGGATACAATTCAAGTTACACAATCATCAATTACTAAAAACTCATTTTCGTTTAAACAAGGACACTGGCTCGAATATCTTTCATATTTAACAAAACAAAGGAAATACAAATAATAATCACAATATATTTTTAAAAAAATTGGTACATACAGATTCGTCTTCATCAGAATAGCTAGCAAACGATTCGCCGTCGAACAATTCAGATGATCCGATGTAGAACATAATCTAAGCCACCTAAACACACCTTCCTGCTAATTAAACATCGCGCAAATATAGGTGCGCTCGAGTTGACGGCTATCACCACTAAAAACAATGGCGAGCTTTTTTATCGTGAAAACCTCACTTCTTTTGTCGCCAAGCGAAAGATTACAGACCGTGGTAAATTATCTTGGAATTGAAAAACCAGGTAAAAACATACTATTGTGGATTGAGTTAATGTATACAGGTTAGTTATTAAGACAAAAGAAGCTTGCAAAACAATCGAAATAAACTTATTTAAGTTCAAAGGATACTTTTTTTTAGAAATCGATAAATAAAAAACTAATACGAAAATTATATCTACTATGGACGATTTGAACAAGGCGGATCGTGGTGAAGTAGATGTAACATCCCTATATAAGCGTAGTAGTTCTACTTTGAACGAATCCCATTCCAGGTGCTTTGTTTGTGGGGCATAAGCAAACGATCGACGTATTTGACGTCACCGCAGGCGTAACCGTTCCACTCGTCCATTTTATAACTGTATCTCTTACATGAGAATATCCACCCTTTTTAACCCTTTATCCACCTTTTGCTGCTAATAAAAAATATCTTTTTAAAGGCTTGATTCTACTCTACTTCGGATTAGCTTTTTAGACGATTGATTGGTTTCTTTGTAGATTAGTTCACCAACTAATCAGTTTCCGCTTGTCCACGAGGAAACGGACTGTGGATTCAAGCCTCAAATTGACCATTTTCCTAACATCAACTCTAAAAACTAAAAAGTTAACGTAATAAATCTATGACAAATTTCATGTTGAAATTCGTCAAAGATTTGAAATATGAACCAAAATTGGGATGTTGCAAATGAAAATTTTGAAGTTGGTATCAATTTTAATATAAAGACGGCCTGGTTTGCAAATTCCGTGACACGCATACGCAATCAACTCAGAGTGTTGTGGATTAATAAAAAACAAAAAGGGTCCCTGAGCGACTATTGTTTGAGTTGCCTCCTTCATCGAAGAGGAAGTATTTACATCAATATCATAGAGGTCAGACAAAATAATTAAACACGTACTTCCCTTGTTTGACATTTATAACTTTGAAAATATGTAAAACGCTTTTGATGACTAGTAACGGCACGCTTATTTCTTTTGTTAAAAACACTGCCCGTTTATTTTCAAATAAGCCAATAAAACGCCAGTTATAAAATATATCGTCGGTAAAATGACAAAACCACGAATGTGCAGAACCACAAATGTGTAAAGGGATGGAAAACAGGAATTAGTTAGACCGATTAAATGTGCAAAAACATTTTTAGGTGAAAATTTTCACACTGAAGTAGATTTAAATAAACATTTTAAACGTCTAAAATGAAAGTTATTGTTAGCTTGCATTATCGTCGCACAAGAGCTACACGACGGCAGTTTGGCGACGGGCGTCGTAATTAAGGGGTCACAGGAGTCTTAAAAATGTGCAAAGAAGATACTACAAAACGAAGTTTGATCTTTCATGTCATTTTTGAACTACTCAATGTATAAGTATAATTTTTTAATATGTAATTCTACAAGATTTATTTATTATAAAACAAGTCTTAAAATTTATAAAACTTTAGCCAAAACTAAAATAAATGATATTAAACATGAAGGTACTTGAACACACTGTGATTAGGCTTGCGCGGCAAATTGTAAGGTCAAAATTGAACACATGACCAAGAAAATGACTTTATATTGTACAAATATGTACAAACTAGGACTTATACCTAAATTTTCAGCTCAATTTTAATTAGAAATTATTTTAAGAACTTTTTCTAAAAAAATTAATAAAAATTTAAAAATTTTGATTTTAAATTTTTTAAAAAATAATTTCTAATTAAAATTGAGCTGAGAATTTAGGTATAAGTCTTTGTTTGTACATATTTGTACAATATAAAGTCATTTTCTTATTCATTTTTTCAATTTTGACCTCACAATTTGCCGCGCAAGCCTAATCACAGTGTGTTCAAGTACCTTCATGTTTAATATCATTTATTTTAGTTTTTGCTAAGTTTCATAAATTTTAAAACTTGTTTTATAATAAATAAATCTTGCAGAATTACGTATAAAAAAATTATACTTATACATTGAGTAGTTCAAAAATGACATGGAAGATCAGACTAGGCTTTGTAGTATCTTCTTTGCACATTTTTAAGACTCCTTAGACCCCTTAAATGTGCAAAAACATTTTTTAGGTGGAAATTTTCACACTGAAGTAGATTTAAATAAACATTTTAAACATCTAAAATGAAAGTTATTGTTAGCTTGCATTATCGTCACACAAGAGCTACACGACGGCAGTTTGGCGACGGGCGTCGTAATTAAGAACCACAGTCAAGTGACGATCCTACACCCCAAAACTGAAGGGAAAATGTTTCTTTGTACCAGTTTAGGCGATTTCTCGCTATCATTGCCAAAGAGGCCTATTGAGGAAAGCCTTCTGCGAAATTAAGTTGTTCTTCCCGTGTACTCTTCATTTGACAGACGATATATAACTGAATCGATTTTGATGCTTAAGGGAGGTCGGATAGGTGTTTGGGTAAAAAATTTATATTTTCTGTTTTTCTTTCATGTTTAATATGCATATCCATAGCTTTAGTTTAAGACCAAGATTATTAATTTCTGTTAGGTGGTTTTCTGCAGGTTTACCTGCAGGACCATACCCATACGGAATAATTAGTATTAAATTAATACTTTGAAATAAGCGCAATTTGGTTGAAGTGTAATCTTGTTTTCACTGAATGAGAATAAAATTTAAAATTTTAACTGAAAATTGTATTTCTTTAAATTGTTTTACAAAAATTCAGTAGGAGGTGATCGTAATTGACGGCTCCATACTTTAACCCTTTCAGTCCCAAAAATTTACTACACTACAGAAACATCTGATATTCACAAAATAAGCTTATTTTAGGTCAAATATACGAATTCCATAAGGAAAAAAAATCCATTTAAATTTTTTATATGGTTTTTGAAACAATGCCAAAATTCTTTAACTGTGAAAAACTACAAAATAAAAAATATATAATTACCTAAAAACACTTCGAGTTGTATATTTTAAGGTATCTGACCATATTATTAAAAAAAATTTAGTAATTTTTTTAACTGAAATAGTTTAAATTGTGTTTTAAATATGTGGAACTGAAGTGAACTTATCAAAAATCAGGAGAAACGCTTGTCGACTATTTTCTAAATAAAAAAAATAGTAGTTTTGACTTCTATTGAGATTAAAGTAAAATTTTGTCTGATAGAACAAAGTGTGAAGAATCGAATGATGTGTTTTTGGATGTCATAGCGGGACATAAACATTTTGAAAAAAATATTGAAAGTGATGATGCCAAATGGCATCACTGGGACTGAAAGGGTTAACTTTCAAAATTTAGGAATTTTCTAAATTTATAAAAATTATGCGTGTTGCTGAAAAACCTGAAAGTCAGGGTGACATGTTTATGCATCTGTATCCTTCAGAGGGCTAAAACTTAATTTTTCTTTAATAAATACTTTGGTGTAAATGAAAAATTCTGTACGATTTTAAAGTAAAAGAACGCATTGTGCCTCTTTCTAAACAAATAATACAAACCATCAAAGAAAGTAAAGGGAAAAACCCCTTCATCGGTAGGAAATCCGTCCATAATGAGGCCTACTTGGCGAGTAACGGCTATCGGAAACGGGTTTATCCATTGGTTTTTCTTCAGCAGTTCAAGCGTCACACTAGTATCTGGCGAGAATCTTGATCATAGAGATAGTGAACCTATGCGACGCTTGATGAGAAACAAGACAAAACTGGTTTCTTCACGCCAGTTTAGGCGATGACTCCCAACGATGCGACGCTTCAATATGGCTAAGAATGCAGGTTTTTCCCCATCACTCTATGACTTTGACAGAACTCTAACTTTAGAAAGGAATAGTAACTTAGAACATCACGATTTCCGCCATATATGCTTAACATTCTGCGTTTCAATAAAGCTTTGTTTCATTTGCCAAAAGCTGACTTGATACAGAACAGATTCCCAGTCAAAGAAGGGGTTTTACCATTGGTACTCATAAGATATTCTGTTGTTGCCACAAACTGATTTGTATCACAATATTTTTATTTTATTTAGGAGACAAAGTTTCCAGGGTTGCGATTGACAATGGTGATTTTTGGAACACAATTTTTGACTTCATAACTTTGTTTGGACTAGTTAGGAGGTAAATATATCAAAAGTCCCCGCCCCTAGCCCCTGTGCTAAAGAGGGAAGGGGGGGGGGGTCCCATTCTCGAAAACTATGCGTCCTACCGATATAATTGTAATACACAAAATGAAAGCTTATTAAATTTGCTACAAGTTTCATACCAAGAAGGTTTTGATATCTTGTATAGTTTTCGAGATATCCGCGCTTGAAAGTCTGTAATTTTTGAGAAAACCTTTCACCCCCCTAATTTTTCCTCTTTTTTGACCGGATAACTCTTCAATAATGCACCGAAACACTATATGGTGGCCCTAGAGTGGTAGAGAATTTAATTCTTTACAATAATCTATCTTGTTTTACTATTTTCCTTCAAATTAGCAGTTTCAGCGTTGAGTGAAGAGGGGACTGTCAGTCCCATAAAAATAATGCATTAGCTTTGAAATCGCAAAGTTTGCAAAAGAATTGATTTGCCATGTTATCCCCTTTTCACAAGGTATTAGAATAATCATAACATCATTTTAACATCAAATTGAAAGAAAATAACATCTGGTCATTTAATTATTAATTAATAAAGTTTTAAAATAGTGGCGCCATCTGCTGTATATTTTTGGCATTTTAAAATTTCAAAATTATATAATTAAATAACTAGATAACATTTTCGTTTCAAATTTGCTTCATTTCGATGCTATGTTGATTTCCGTACCTGGGCAAATAGGGCTAACATGGCAAAGCAATACACCTGCGGAAGTTGTAATTCCGAAACTAATGCATTAGCTTTATGGGACTGACAATCCCTCTTATGTACACTAATTCTATACTGAAATTCTAAATAACGCAGTTAAACTCATTTTGTAGGCACGCTGTTACTTTAATATTTCATCTGTTTCCATAATATATTTTATCTATTTCATTTCATTCGAGCCCCAGTGGAAAAACAGTCAAATTATCCTCCTGTTCTGACCCCATTCAGGCAAGTCCCCTGGCAATTTTGACATGCTGAGGAACATTTAAGGCTTGTTCTTTTTGCAGCTGCACTTTGAGTTGCACAGTCTTTCGTGCATCGGCAGAAAAGCATTTTAAAAATAATGTCAGGTGCTGCTGCTAACTCACTGTGCACTGGGACCAGGCAGTTGTTCTCAATCTTCCACCCATACATCTGAGGAGGCAGGTCATTTCCAAGCCACAGCTGAACTTGGTGGAATGTTCGGAGGGAATGCTGTTTTACTGCTCCCTCGGTGGGTGGAAGACAAGAGATATCAGGCTTGATGGTGGCTACTGATCTTAAGAATGACTTATACCTGTAGGCATTGAGGGAGGTCTCTATCGTTGGAGCCCCATACCACCTCAAGATGCAGGTTTCGCCTGCCTTTTGAACCTGATCGGTGGTTGAGGAAGGGTCCGAAAAGACCGCTGCTGCTTTCTGGACCTCTGGCGACTTCAGATACAGCTTCGTAAATGCAACCTTACTTTTTCGAAATGCGAAGATGTTGTATCGCATCCAGTAAATGCGAGCAAAAACAGCATATCCTTTAAACCCAGTTGCTGAAGCTCTTGGGACGAGAAGAAGAATCCGGTGTCTTCCCACGTGCAGGCTTTATAAAAGTAATGCCCTTATACGCATCAGCTTTCGTCATCAAGAGGACTATGAGGTCGACATCTTCACCTACAATGCCGACAGCTGATGTTTTCGACTTTTCAACAGCCGTATCCACAATCAGAACGTCCGCATCACTTTCTGCTTGAAGGGTCCTGATCCCATTCCACCAAGCTCAGCTGTGGCTGGGAAATGACCTGCCTCCTCAGATGTATGGGTGGAAGATTGAGAACAACTGCCTGGCCCCAGTGCACAGTGAGTTAGCAGCAGCACCTGACGATATTTTGAAAATGATTTTCTGAAGATGCAGGAAAGACTGCGCAAGCTCAAAGTGCAGCTGCAAAAAAGCAAGCCTTAAATGTTCCTCAGCATGCCAAAATTGCCAGGGGACTTGCCTGAATGGGGTCTCTCAAGTTGACTCCAAAAATGAAGTAGAACAGGAGGATAATTTGACTGTTTTTCCACTGTCGTTCGAATGAAATGAAATAGATAAAATATATTATGAAAACAGATGAAATATTAAAGTAACAGCGTGCCTACAAAATGAGTTTCTGCGTTACTTAGAATTTCAGTATAGAATTAGTGTACATAAGAGGGATTGTCAGTCCCATAAAGCTAATGCATTAGTTTCAGAATTACAACTTCCGCAGGTGTATTGCTTTGTCATGTTAGCCCTTTTTGCCCAGGTACGGGAATCGACATAGCATCGAAATGAAGCAAATTTGAAAAGAAAATGTTATTTAGTTATTTAATTATATAATTTTGAAATTTTAAAATGCCAAAAATATACAGCAGATGGCGCCACTATTTTAAAACTTTATTAATAATTAAATGACCAGATGTTATTTTCTTTCAATTTAATGTTAAAATGATGTTATGATGATTCTAATACCTTGTGAAAAGGGGATAACATGGCAAATCAATTCTTTTGCAAACTTTGCGATTTCAAAACTAATGCATTTAGCTTTATGGGACTGACAGTCCCCTCTTCACTCAACACTGCTTTAAAATTTGAAGGAAAATAGATAAAATAGTAAAACAAGTTAGATTATTGTAAAGAATTAAATTCTCTATCACTCTAGGGCCACCATTTAGTGTTTCGGTGCATTATTGAAGAGTTATCCGGTCAAAAAAGAGGAAAAATTAGGGGGGGTGAAAGGTTTTCTAAAAAATTACAGACTTTCAGGCGCGGATATCTCGAAAACTATACAAGATATCAAAACCGTCTTGGTATGAAACTTGTTGCAAATTTAATAAGCTTTCACTTTGTGTATTACAATTATATCAGTAGGACGCATAGGGGGGGGGGGGGCATTCAACCCCCCCCCCCCCCCTTCCCTTTAGCACAGGGGCTAGGGGCGGGGACTTATGATATGTTTACCTCCTAACTAGTCCAAACAAAGTTATGAAGAAAAAAATTGTGTTCCAAAACTTTCCCTCTAGAACTCTTCGTTGCCTTGACTAAATGGGGAAACTTTTAACCCTGTTTTTTAGTATATGACATGCCTGCTCACAAAAACTTACAAAAAAAACACACAGAAGAAAGTTATTTTAAAATTAGAATAAATAATATGAATGATTTTACTGATATTCATTATTTTTTTCAAACATAATGTCTTTTTTAGATATCTATTTTTATGCCGTTGGTGCTGCCATCTGTAGTTTGTGAAAAATTACTAAAGTTTTGTTTTAAGTAAAACTAATTAATGGGCTAACCAATTAATGTCTTTAAAATCATACTTATTATTTTATTGGCAAAATAACTTTCAACTGTATTTTTTGGTGGTAATTTAAACAGCCAAGAAAAATTAGCAGATGCATGCTGTGAGTGTGCAGCTACAATCGACACATATTTCAATAAACTTCCAAGCAAATTGAGATAATGCAGCATATCATCTGTGGAAATTTTGTTCTTTAGCGTCGCTGAATATTCTGTGTGGGGCTTTTTTGGAGACTAAAACAATCAACGAGGTCAGATGATTAGGTTAGGTTTGAATTATCGTCGCACTAGAGCTACACGAGGGCTATTGGCGACGGCCGTCGTATTTTAGAACCACAGTCAAGTGACGAGCTGACACCCGAATAGGCACCCAACACAACTGTTAATGGTGACATCATACGCAGCGTTAAGTGCAGTGAAGGATATTTAACATGCACTCCCTTACTTATTATTTGTCGGACATTTTTGGCTGCACGGGCCTTTTATAGGGCGGTAAAACTAAAAAACCGGCGGTAAAAAACCTTTTATAGGGCGGCAGCTATTTTGGCGATCCTGGGACCTTTTGCATGCTAGGCGAGTGCCTAACCGACTGGGCTCCCCAGCCCTCCGAGGTCAGATGATGGACTACTTCAGGTCCTCAGATGAAATACAGCAACTTTGATTTTAGTCATCAAATAAAAAAAAAGAGTGCACCAATTATAAATTAAAAAATATATCAAAAATCTGCTTCTAGAGAGAGATGATGTACATGAAATGCATTAGGGTCCAATGTGCAAAAAAAAGCATCATTTATGGCTGCCACAACATCGTTTTGAATGTTTCTGTAAAATGCTAAAATTGGTACACATTAACTCCTCCCCTCTCTCCAAGGCGCAACAGCCCATTACTGGGCCAAGGCCTGCCGTGCCCATTTCAGCTTTCATGACCTAGGGATCTGGGGTGCTAGGCATATGTCCCGGTAAGGTGGTCAGTCTCACGCGGAACCCCCAGGGTTTAGTTCCTAAGCATGCTTGGTATCCATTTTATCGACCCACTCAAGGGATGAAAGGCTGGGTCAACCTCGCCCAGTCTGGGATTCGATCCCGGAACCTGTGTCGTGGCAATGCGAAGCACTACCACTCGGCCACAACTTTCAAGTTTTAAATGTTTCTGTAAAATGCTAAAATTGGTACACAATACCAGGGTTTTAAAAAAAAAAACGTGTATGTGAGACAGGAGACATAATATGAATATTTGAATTATGACCATGTACATTGTAATAGATACATGGTCGTGTTAATGGTCTGTAAGGAATCTAAAAAGAGTTGGAAATATTCTCACATGAATACAAGAATTAAGGAATCTTTTAAAGTGAGTATGCTCCTTATATCTACTTAATTAATAGTCCAATTTAACAAAGGCACTATGAATGCACAGACAAGACAAATTCTGTAAGTTTCTGGTAAGTAATAGTTCATTCTAACCTTTTTTAAATGCGAAATGACTAAAAAGTTTACTTCGTAATTTTTTTTTTTTGCAAGACATCTGAAATGCGCCTTCTAATGTATACAAATAAATGACAATGACAGATACTTGTATGCCGCTTCAATATTGGAATTTTTTTAGAAGTCTAAACATCTCATGAATACAACTAGTGATGCAACGGATACCATTTTGGCCGTATACCGAATATCCGGCCTAACTTTGGGCCGAATATCCGGCCCTTTTTGGCTTCAAAAGTATTTTACAATGTGACATTGCGTAAACACTTTTGCAATCGAAGCAGTATTACTTTGGATAACATAGTATAACCACTAGCCTCTTCTACTATCTGAATCTGAAACCAAAACCACTTATAATTAAAGATTTATGGCCAGTGTCTTATTCATAACCTGTCCCATTCAAGTCACATCTCCCCTACTTACAATAAATCCACATATTAACATATATTTAGAAACAATCACATTCGTAAAATTGGTGTTCTTTTTACTACCCAAGAAGTGGAAGGAATATCTTTCTAAACCTGCCGTTGACAGAAAAGTCTGTCCTTTCTCATGGTGGAAAATCAATGTCACTAACTTCCCAATCTTAGCAAAACTAGTGAACAAGTACTTTTCTTCACCAGCTAGCAACAGTGCCCGACTGTTTTCAGAAGCTGGACTCGTTTACGAAAAAAAGCGAAACCGTATTTTAACAAAGAACGCGGAAGTATTACTTTTTTTACACCATATTTTACGTATCTTGAAACAAATATAATATGCTTTCTTTATTATTAACATAATGTGAAATACTAATCCAATAAAATGTATTAAAATTTTAAAATTACCTGTTGACTAAGGAAAAATAGTCAGTTTAACAATTACAACAATAAAAAATTTTATTGAGAAAATGTAAGTTCTAACAGGCCGGATAGTTGTATTATCCGGCTACTGCCAACTATCCGGTCTAATGGCCGGATATCCGTTGCATCCCTATATACATAGAATGGTCAGAATTAAACGGAAATTTCTGTTGTCAAATTTCAATAACATTACTGATTTGACCAGCAAGTTAAGTTTAAAGACAAATCGTAGCATCCAAAATGTTAATTTAATCTTATAAGAACTGTTCTTATTGAGCAAAATTCCTTTTTAAATTTAGAAAAATATCTCAAAAGCATTTAAAAGTGGAAAACTAAACTAAGAAATGAAATAGAAAATAAAAATAGGTATTACACTAACTACTTAATATTTTATAAGCAGGTATTTTACCTTAGGAATTATAAATAAGTTTAAAATTATGTCACAATAGATGTGTGTGTTTTTGAAAACAAAATGTGAAATAAGACTTTTAGCAACAAATTTAGTCTTAATGAAATGTTTTAAGTGCGCTGATTGTACATTTCAATTATTTAAGCAATAACAAATGTATTTAAGTAGAATAACAAAAATACTCTAGCAATAATTATCATGAGCATAATTTCCAAAAGAGGTGAAATTACAGAAAATCGGACAACAGTGAATCTTTTGATGCAAGTTTTTCTAATGGTTAGACCAGGGGTTCCCAACCTTTTTGGACCTGCGTACCACTTGCCTTTATGAGAAATGTTGGCGTACCACCAAACCCAAATGTTTAAATAAACATATAGTATTTACTCAAGTGTTCAAAGGTTTTTTTTGAGGAAAATTTCTGAGAAAACTTCGTATTTAATGATTAGATATTTGTTTATTTATAACATGCTTATAATAAAGGAGAAATAAAAAGATTAAAATTGTATTAATTTACAGTTTTGTTTATTGTTAATAGGTCTAAAAATATACCAATAAAAAATAGTGCAAACTCAGCCAAAATCCGATCCGGAAGTTAATTAAAGATTTCTTTCTAAAATAATGTTTATGTTTAAAATAATGAGTAATATGTTTGCGTGCTAACATGTGCACAGAAGCTATTGATAGCATCATGTTGTTCACATCACTCACGAGTACCACCTAAAATATTTCCGCGTACCACCAGTGGTACGCGTACAAGTGGTACGCGTACCACTGGTTGGGAACCCCTGGGTTAGACTGTTAAGGCTGCTCATCACCTCCATATCCGGTCCACCTTCCATCGAGCTTGCTAATGGTAAGTCTATGGGGAAAAAATGGCTCTTAATTAAAAAAAAAACAATGAAATTATAGGAATATTTTGATGCGTTTTTTTTTAATTCATAAAACTCCAATAATTTTGTGCTTTTAGAGGTTATTTTTTTTAAAATGTTATTTACTTTTTTTAATAGGAAAAAATTTGATTAAAAAAAAGTAAATGTTTTCAAAAAAATAACCTCTACAAGCACAGTGTTATTGGAGTTCTATGAACTTAAGAAAAAAACTACATCAAAATATTCCTATAATTTCATTGTTTTTTTTTTAAATAAAAACAATTTTTTCCCCATAGACTTACCATTAGCAAGCCCGATCGAAGGAGGACCGGATATCGGGTTGATGATCAGCCTTAATATTTTAATGGGCAGTGACAAGCCAAGCGACCGAATCAGGAAACAATCCGAAGTCTGTAAGGAGGGGGCCTCTCCAGTTCTCATCAATAATTCAGAAAGTAGGAATAAAAAAAAACTAAAAAAAAGTGGCAAATGAATTCTACAAAAGTCAAATTAAAAGCATTTTTCATTGCTCATACTAAATGTCCAACTTTGAAAAGAATCAATACATCACACAAAAAATTCTTTTAACAAAATATAGAATAGTGTTTGAGATTCTTACAAATCGGATGACAATGTTCAGTCATAATTTCGAGAAAAACGAATTTACTGATAAATATATATTTTAAAATTTGCAATTGTGTTTCCGAGTAATACTTCATATAACTATTCTTGAATAACCTGGTAACAACATTTAGACACTAGAAACAAACTAAAAACCGGATTTTATTGTTAGATTGCATTCGAACCATCTCGTTCAAAACACATGGTGACATATAAACATCGAATTTCGCTTACTTGAGATGCTTCTAAATTTGAAAGCTGAAGATCCTGGGGTGGATGAAAGTTGTGATGGTGACTAT
This sequence comes from Hylyphantes graminicola, assembly GCA_023701765.1. Taxonomy (NCBI): domain Eukaryota; kingdom Metazoa; phylum Arthropoda; class Arachnida; order Araneae; family Linyphiidae; genus Hylyphantes; species Hylyphantes graminicola. The sequence goes on along the minus strand of CM043111.1, from coordinate 61,372,650 downwards.
GGTGATGGTGATGATGACGCCTGTGTTTTTTGGTGTGTTTCTTCGTGGTTTTCGGAGACGCCATGCCGCCGCCAACGAACATGTTTACACAGCTTTTAATTAATTTTTTGTAACAAAATAAAGTTATTTTGAAAATATGGTAGTGACTATTCGTTTCGTCAACAGCAGATTGTCAGCGAGCATCACGAGATTCGTTTCGAAACGAATTTCAAAAAGCATATTTGTATTTTGATTGCTTTCATCCTGAAACCCAATCATCAACATCAACAACATAGGCAATTAAAATTAACGAAACTAACAACACAGCGCAGTGAGCAGACGCAAAATTGGTTGGTTGGTATACAAATATTTTCAGGCTTGTGCGCTTGCTCAGAGAGCCGCTTCCTTCCTCGTCATGTAACCATTGTCATAAACCTTCGTCATGTAAGACAGTCAAAACACACACATTTACACATATAGGTGACAGATGCTGCCATCTATTACGCTCCACCTCCACAATTTAGACACGTCCCTGAAAGGGAGGTAAATAGTATCCAGGAACCTGTACCCGTGGAAAGCTGCGCAATGGCCTCCCACAGGACTTTCAAACCCAACAGATTTAACAAGCACGTACTCCGCATATATTCAGTGAGTTTTCAGCGACCAGAACTCGATCGCGGGACCTTCCGATCCGTAGTTAAAGATACTGACCACAGGGCGCTTCACAGCCCCAGGCGCAATGATATTCTGGACAGTTGCCAGATCCAGATGCGATTGCCTTCCTGAGTTGAAATAGTGGTTGAAATCGAATTGTTTCATGTGACGCTACCAGAAATAAATTATGTTTATAAAAGTTTCTGATGCCACTTTAGTTCGTTTTGTTTCAACTTGTCACAACCATAGCCTAACACATTATAATGCCGTATTGGGTGAAAAAAAATTACGTGCTTTGAAAAATCGTCGCACTAGAGCTACACGAGGGCAATTGGCAACGGGCGTCGTACTTTAGAACCAGAGTCAAGTGACGAGCCGACACCCGAATAGGCACCCAACGCAACGCTAATTGCGACATCGTGCGCAGCGTTAGGACTTTGAAGTATATTTAACATGCACTACCTTACACGGTGCATTATTCGTCGACCATTTTTGGCTGCATTTATAGGTCGGCAGTAATTTTGGCGATGCCCGAACCTGGGACATTTCGCATGCTAGGCGTGTGCCGAACCGACAGGGGCTCCCCTTCTCCTAGGAGGGGAATTAAGAGCCTTGTTTAGGGGAGGGGGTAGGCTAGGGGCCGCGTCCCCTAGCCGAATATCACCAATTCTTACGTTAAGGGAGGAGGGGCCTCGTCAAAAATTACATAATTTTTTTTCCCGCGAAAAAATGCAGTTAAATTCCAGTAACCATCTGGAATTTTACTCCCCACAGGAAAAGGACCATGTGACGTAGCATGTTAACATTGATCTCTATTGGTTCGTTTCCTGACGCTCCGCCCATTGAGCCTCCGCTATGTTTTGGTTTTAAGTAAACAAGCAGTTCTGCATGTTCTCGTTCGCATCGTAAATTGTTATCTCGCTGATTTACGCACGTGAAAGTTCTTATCATTCAGTATTTTATATATTATTTAATTTCATTTGATTCTTAATATATACTGCATAATTTCTTTGTCTTAATTTCAAAGGGTCTTTTTCCTTTTGTTTTTTGTGTGTTTGTTTTCCTTTTGTTTGTTCTAACGTACTGTTCTTTCCTATAATTCGCCACACGTTGTGATTATCGTGTAATAAAATAAAACCTTCCATAGGATTTTATTAAGTTACTGTATTTGGAACCATCTTTTATAGTTATTATAATTTTCTATTTAAACTAGTTACTTTTTTGTAGTTTTATATTGCTCGGTTTTTTTTGTATGTACGTGATACACGTGGCTTAATATTTATACCAACCTTTGAAAAGTAGTTTTCGTGATACTTTGAAGCTTTTTGTACAATTAAAGGTTCCTGTTCCAGAAATTCAGCGACTGATGAGAGAGAACTTTGCAAACTGTAGTTCTATTAATGAGTTTCCAATTAAGGAAGCTTTCATATCTAGGAAAGCCATTCAAAATTATGTAAGACGTAGCAATAATGCCATGTTTTTGAAGAATGATGCATTTTCTGTCCATGTTTGTGTAGACGAGTTAACCAGAGACGATAAACTTTTAATCTATAAGCCTTTAAATAATGCAACTCTGCATGGGCCTTCTGGTCTTGATTTATTGCCAGATGCCGATCAAATTTTTGCATTGGGCTTTCAATCAGTGGCGCAGAGAGATATTTTGCTGAAAAATGCTCATAGAGTGCTTTGTATTGATGCTACTCATGACACCAATCAGTATGGTTTTTATCTTGTAACTTTAATAGTTCCAGATGAATATAATCAAGGTTATCCTGTTGGTCACTTTATAGTAAGTAAGTTAAATTTCAATGTAATGGTTTGCATGTTTGAAAGTTTAAAACTTAAAATTCCCAATTTAGATGTGCATTCAATAATCACCGATGACGACAAGTTCACTTATTCAGCCTATACTGCTGTTTTTGATTCTAATGTAAAGCATTTCTTGTGTCAATGGCATGTTTTGCGAGCTTGGTTAAAGAATATAAATGAAAAAATTTCGTTGCTGGAAGATAGAGACAATATCAAATCTAAAATGATGGAATTGTTATACGAAAAAGATAAAGCTGTATTTTTTGGACTAAAAGACGAATTTCTAGATTACATTTCTGAACATGAGGCATTTTCTAAATATTTCCTACAAACCTATGACACAAGATATGCTTTATGGGCTAAGTGTTGTCGAAAACAAGCTTTCATCACGATCACTACCAACAATTATTGTGAATCATTTCACAATGTTCTTAAGACAGTTTATCTAGAAAGGAAGTTCAATCGACACCTTGATAGATTAGTGCGTATATTACTATTAATGGATCAAGATCGATATGTAGTTCACACAAATAAAGTTATGAATAAATTTCCTGTATATTCTGATTATGCCGACATTGCAAAGAAGGAACATAATAAAGGGAGGAAAATTCCTGATACAGATGTGACACCTCACAAGGACTACTGGCTGGTTAAATCCCAGTCAGTTAAAAATACTAAGTACATAGTTAAACAGGTAAACATTAATTGTCCCTTTATTGACCATTGTGTATTTAAATGCAGAAATCTTTCTTGTGATTCTTTGTGTAATCACCTCTACATTTGTGAGTGTCCTAGCAGCAAAAATAACTTTTGCAAACATATACACAAGGTGCATTCAACTTTAAAACGTAATAAACCATTAAGTCCAGCAAATAATTTTTTTAGTGTAGGCCCATCCACTTTACTTCCTCAAAATGATTTCGATAATCCTATAAAGATAAGTTGCCAGTCTCGTTCAGATGAGGATAGGTTTACTGAGTGTGAAAAGCTATGTGCTGAATTGCTCTCCTTGTTAAAAGATTCTTGTGTGCAAAAAGTAATGGTGAGAAGTGTAGCATCCCAATTAAAATGGTTAGTTTCAACTTGCAAGGGTGTGTCAAATATTCAGAATATGACAAATGGAACTGATGTCGCAAAAGTAAACAGTATTTCTTGTTCTAAATTACCACCAAATAAAAAACTTGAACGGCAAATAGATTTTTATAAGAATTTCAAAATTAAATCAAGGAAAAACAAGAAATCAATTAAGGGTAATTATGATGATAAACTCCATCCTGCTAAGAGGTTAAAACTTTCAGTGGAAAAGAAGTCATTACAAAATGCTAATGACATTACAAAGTCATTTTCAAGTAATTTATGTTTGAAATCTGATATTAACAAAAATATAAGTAATTGTAAATTGAGTGTTAGTGCATTGAAATCTCTAGATCCATTCATAAGTGTAGCAGAATTAGACATACTTAAAAAAAATGATAGATTATTCAAATTAGGTTGGTTGTGCTCTGATGTTGTTGATGCCTTTATAGAGTTACAGTGTGATAATAGTGATGAGTTTTCATGCACTAAGTCTACCGTCTCTTCAGTACTGTGTGCTGCGGAGAGATTTGACCACCTTGATATTACAAACCCCATCATGTTATTTCCTATTTGTTTAGATATTCATTGGATTTTAATAGTTTTAAATTGTGGTAAAGGAATCTTAGAAGTTTATGACCCTCAAAATAACAGTTTCCCAGGTAGTTATGATACTTATTTTAATAACTTTAAATATGCTTTAAGCAATCAGATCATTAATTTAGAATTTATAAAACAGTCACCTCCTCATATACTCCAAACAGACAATTCAAGTTGTGGAGTTTTAATTTGCTATTATGTCTATCAACTTATCCATAAAAGCTCCTTAACTAAACCTTTTAATACTTAAAATTTTAGATCTTACATGTATCAATGCCTACTAACCAATAGCCCTCTAAAGTATAATGATCAAGAAAATTATATTAGTACTAACCTAATTCCAGCTACTCCTAAAAGTTCATTTACTGTTTCTAAGTTCAACTTAACTGCAACTAAAGATAACGTTTTTGAACATGTGGTAAATGTAAATGGTAGAAAGATTTTGCTGTACATGCTTAAATCTTTGGATTGTGGCATAGCGGCTGAGGAAGAGATAATTTTAAAATCTGCATCTCCACATTTTCGTAAGGGGTGGCTTTTTACTACTATAATTGATGCATTCATTTTTAAAACTATTGAATGCTTTAGCGACTTATCATTTGTATTTACTATATGTTCCACAAGCAGTGAATGCAACTTATCACAACAGATAAAAACTTCAATCACCAAACAAGTTTTAGACTTAAAAAGCAAAAGATATTTATTTATTCCAATTAATATGAATTGTCATTTTATTTTAATCATCAAAATGCATGAAATTGAATTTTATGACCCATTGAATGTTGGTATGAGTGTGGATTGTATTCTAAGGCGAATACATGGGCGTGAAATAAATCACATAATCGATAGAGGACTGTATTTAGGTTTAATTTATTATAGTTTGTTCGTCCGCCATTGCTTTGGCATGCAACGAACGTTCGAATCGAAGTTACAATAATAATACAAAAATGGAAGATTCCAAATGCAACCTCGCAGGGTTGCCGTACAGTAGAAAGTTCGCCAAGGCGGGATTACCGCGCCAGGAGATGATCGTTTGAGAGGCGATGCTGAACATCCCGGGCGGCGTTGAAATATATAAGACTTATTTCAAGGAAAAGAACATATAAAGTACAATATCATATTTAAACATAATAAGTAAATACAATTAAAATTGAAAAAAAGCAATAATAAGACATTTTATAAAAATCAAGAAAACCTTGTAGAAAAGTAATTAAACTTTTTTAAATTCAGTGTTGTCAATGATGGGCAGAATGCAGATTTTGGATATTGGTCTACAATATTGACCAGTAGAGGTTTTAATCTCAACAACTCTTATATTGTTGTCCTTACCGGGGAACATATTTGGGATGCGGCCCAGTGGCCATTTACCGACAGGTATATTTGAGTCCTTAAGAATGACCATCATTCCCAATTTAACATTTTGTTTTGTGAAAAACCATTTATTACGCTGTTGTAGATGACTTAGATAATTATTTTTCCAAAATCTCCACACTACCTGCACCATTTTTTGTACCTTTTCCCACTTGTTTAACAAGTTATCTTTTTTATCAATTAAATTTGGCTCCGGCAGAGAATTGATTGGCCTCCCTATCAAGAAATGGCCAGGAGTAATTACTTTAAAGTCGTCAGTGTCAGTTGATAAAGGGGTTAAAGGACGCGAGTTCAAAATTCCTTCAACCTGTACCATTACGGTATTAAATTCTTCTAAAGTTAAAATGGAATTACTGACAACTCCTTTAAGATGATATTTGAAAGATTTGACTCCTGCCTCCCAGAGCCCACCATGGTTGGGAGCCCTGGGTGGCAAGAACTGCCAATCAATACTCTCCGAAGCCAAAAAATGAGCAACCTCCTCATTTTTTGCAAATAATTTCCGTATTTCTGTGCAGGCTCCTGTGAGGTTAGTCCCGTTATCACTAAAGATTTTTGAACTCCTGCCACGACGGGCAAAGAATCGCCTTAATGTGGCAATTAGGGCCTGTGATGTTAAGTCGGAAATAAACTCTAAATGTACAGCCTTAGTGGCCATACAAACAAATATTGTCACATATATTTTTTGTATAATACCCTTCCTTTGACCTTTATATTTTATTTTTTGAAAGGGTCCACAAAGGTCTATTCCGACGTTAGTAAAAGGGGGATTACAAACAACTCTTTCCTTAGGAAGATCTCCCATGAGCTGGCTTGCACAAATTGGTTTCATTTTAAAACACGGGACACATTCATAAACTACCTTTCTCGCTACATTTCTACCACCAAGAGGCCAATATTTCTGACGAATTGTATTTAACAAGGCCTGTGGTCCCACATGAAAGTCGCGAATATGATAGTATTGAAAAATTAGTTTTACTAATTTAGAGCCCGAGGGCAAAACCATGGGATGTTTATGGTCAAAGCTTACATCTGAATTAGCCAAACGACCACCCACTCTGATTACATTATTAGTGTCTAAATAGGGGTGTAAAAAACGTAGTTTGCTCTTTACGGGAACTGAAATTCCCTTTTTAAGAGCAGAAAATTCTGCTGAGAAATGCTCCAATTGTAGGTTTTTAATTAAGATTAATTCAGCATTTTGCAATTCCTCTCTAGTAAGAGGGCCAGTTTGGCGTGGGATATCATTTTTATGAGCATTTTTCAAAAATCTGAGAACATAGCTAAGTATTCTAAGTAATTTACAATAGTTATTAGATCTATCAATTAAAGAATCATAAAAGGATATACTGTGAGTGGAAAAGGCCACCTTGGGAAGAACCTTCAGCTCCTCGAAGAACTGCTGGTCGGCAGGTTGAGGCTCGTCACTCGCAGAAACCGGTATGGAGGTCAGCTCTGGTCCCTTCCACCAGAGTTCACTGTGAGACAGCGCAGGAGCCTCCAGGCCCCTGGAGATGAGGTCCGCTGGATTGAGCTCGGAAGGGATGTGCCGCCATTCTAAGTTCGCAGTCAACTGTTGAATCTGTGAAACTCTGTTGCTGACGAAAGTTTTCGATAGATGTGGTGGAGTCTTTATCCAGGCTAATGCGATGGTGGAGTCGGAGAAAAGTTGGACACTTTTAACCCGGTGCTTAAGAGCAGTTAAGCACTTTTGAAGTAGTTGAGATAGAAGTAAGCACGCGGAGAGTTCAAGTTTAGGAATTGTAACAGTCTTGATTGGACACACGCGGCTTTTGCTGCACAAAAGGTGGCTAGATACTTTGTTAGAATTTATCTCAGTCTGTACGTAGATACAAGCTCCATAAGCTTTAGCTAAGGCGTCAGCGAAGCCTACTAATGAGACAGAGTTAGTAGTAACAGGTATAATGCAGCGGGAAACTTTAAGCTGCTCGATATTTGGTAATGTCTTAATAAAACTTTGCCATTGGAGAGCAAGTTCAGTTGGGAGAGGTTGATTCCAGTCTAATTTGTATAGCCATAGCTGTTGCATAAATATTTTGGCCTTTGTAATAACTGGTCCCAGGAGACCCAGTGGGTCAAAGATTCTTGAGATTTGGGACAGAACCTCTCGTTTATTGATGTTGTTACTTGAATTTAGATCTACTTTAAAGGTAAAAGTATCACTAGAACTATTCCAGAGCATACCTAATGTCTTAACTGTTATGCCATCTGAGTTCCTATCAAAAGGAAAGATAGATTCGTTGTTAGCTTCCATATTAGAATGCCACTTGTGTAGAGTCATTCCTCCCTTTCCAAGGAGTTGAGTGAGTTCTGCTTTCAGCTTAATGAACTCATTTAGGTCTGACGATCCAGAGAGACAATCGTCCATATAGTAATCTTGAAGAACAACATTTGAAGCTAGAGGGTAAGATTCCTTTTCGTCAATGGCTATTTGTTTTAAAACCCTAGTAGCAAGGTAGGGGGCACAAGCTGTGCCGTACGTAACTGTCTTAAGCTTATAAGTCTTGATAGGAGAAGACTTACTGTCCTTCCACAGGATTTTTAGGAATTTAGTTTGTGAAGGATTTACTTCTATTTGTCGAAACATTTGTTTAATGTCTGTGGTAAATACATACTTGTGTTTTCTAAAGCGCATTAGAATTGAGAAAAGATCGTCTTGTATAACTTCACCCTTGCATAATAGGCTATTTAAAGAATATTTATTAGTGGATTTCGCACTCGCATCGAACACGACTCTGAGCTTTGTTGATTCACTAGTAGGCCTTAAAATACCGTGATGGGGTATATAGTAGCCTTCTGAGAAGTTTGGCTCTTCAGCTACTTCTTCCATGTGACCTAATGCTTCGTATTCGTTTAAAAAATCAGAATAGAGTGCCTTCATTGTAGGGTCATTTTCCAGCCTAAACCATAAACGATCTAATCTTTTTGAAGCCATTTGTTTTGACTCACCTAACATATTTCCTGACATTCCCGGTTTAAACGGCATTTCAACGACATACCTGCCATCAGATTTACGGAAATGGGTACTTTCGAAGTGGTCATTACAATAGTTCAACTCTTCACTGTCGCAAATTTTGGGATCGAAGGGGTTTTCTATTTCCCAAAAGGAGGTGAGAGTTTTGTTTAGAGTTTCTAAGTTTGTAGAAAGGAAACATCGATTAAATGGTAAGTTGGAATCTCTTTGTACGCTTCCAGAAACTAAATATCCAAAACAACTTGCTTGTAAGAACAGATTGTCATAACGTTTAATTTTACCGTCCCTTAAGAAATCGAAAAAGAGTTCAGCACCAAGTAATAAATCAATTTTCTGAGCCAGAAAGAATTTTGGGTCAGCTAACTGAACACCCTTTGGAATCTTTAAATTAGAAATATTTAAATTAGTACCCGGCATGGCATCAGCAATTTTCGGAACAATCAGAAGATTAATTGCCCAGTTACAGTCATTTTTATAGTTCGATAAACAAGTAGAGGCGAATTTCTTAACTCGTAAAGGTGAATCACCCAAACCGCAAATTGGGATGTTGGTCTTTTCTTTTTTAATGCCGAGAATATTAGCAGCCTCATTTGTTATAAAAGAAGATTCCGAGGCAGAGTCTAATATAGCACGCATAGCAATTCGTTGGCCTTCAGAATTAAGAACATAAACCATTGCAGTATTTATTAAAACACACTTCTGTTCACTCTGAGAGAAGAATGAATGTTGACCTGAATGTTGACCCTCTGCCAATGCTCCCGTATGTTCAATGTTCTGTGAATCTGACATAAATGCCTGTTGTTCATATTGAGTGGGAGATGTTTTGTCTACTGACATCGAGTCATTATTATTAGGTTTTGAGTAAGTGGAATACTTATGTAGTAGGGTGTGGTGATTAGCTCGAGAGCAAACTTTACAGGCGCCTTTAGATTGGCAACCGTTTTTATCGTATGTGTGAGATAAACATTTCATGCAAATTTTGTTTTGTTTGCAAAATTCAAAACGATCCTCTAGTTTCATTTCTTTAAATTTAGAGCACTGATATATTGGATGCTTCATTTGACACAATAAACAGGCTTTAGAAAATTTGTTAGACTTGACAAGAAATGTCTTAGATCTTTCTATATTATTAGGTTTAGTATTTCGAGCAATACTACCAAGAATTTGTGCTCTACGTTCAAGAAACGCTATAAATTCATCAAAATCTGGTACCTCATTATTTGTTAATGATGCTTCAAACAATTTTCTAGTATCCTTATCTAATTTACTGAGGAAAACATTTAATAGTATAGCACTAGACAAAATATCTCTTTCTAATTTTAAGACTGAAAGAGCTCTCAGATTTCTTTTAATGCAATCAGTAAAATTTCTTATACATATCCTTTTCGGAATCATGTTTAATTGGCTCAAAATTTAATAAAGCTTTAATGTGTGTATCGATTACTAATCTTTTATTGTCGTAACGATTATCTAGAGCTTCAAATAATGAAGAATATGAGTCGTCTAGAGTTTGTATACCTTTAGCTTCCTCACGAAGCGCTCCTCGCAAATAATACAACTTATCTACATCAGAAAGGTACGAATTTTGATCAATTAAATTTATAAATTGAGATTTGAACGAAGAATATTCTTCTATTTTCCCACTAAATATAGGGAGAGGTATTTCAGGAAGCTTTGGCGCCGAATTGGCTGGCTTGTCATTTAATACTTTATGAGAATCATCATTTGTCATTTTATTATGTGATGCTTTTATTTTCTGTATAGAGGTTAACAATCTTACCTCCAAATTCGACACTTCATCGTCGATTTCTGACAGAGTAGCTTCGACGCTATCAATTTCCTTGTCTTCGATTGTCTTGTAATATTCCAATTTTAGGTCTTCAAATTTCTTGGCCAATCGGCCCAATTGGTCCTGGTGTGCCAGTAAAATATCCAAGTTGTCTTCTTTTTCTTCTTCCACAGATTTAGACAATTTCGTTAATTGTCCTTTTATATTGCCTCTTCGGCGATTGAGCACTGAAGAATCGGAACTCATTTTGTAAGTTTTGATTTATAAACAAAAGTTAAATTTTAGTAAATTTACTTGGTAAAATCCGTCTCGTTACGGAACAATTTGTATTCTAAGGCGAATACATGGGCGTGAAATAAATCACATAATCGATAGAGGACTGTATTTAGGTTTAATTTATTATAGTTTGTTCGTCCGCCATTGCTTTGGCATGCAACGAACGTTCGAATCGAAGTTACAATAATAATACAAAAATGGAAGATTCCAAATGCAACCTCGCAGGGTTGCCGTACAGTAGAAAGTTCGCCAAGGCGGGATTTACCGCGCCAGGAGATGATCGTTTGAGAGGCGATGCTGAACATGGATATTAAATCAGCTTTAAGTGTTTTGAATTCATTTCTCAATCATCAGTTGAATGAAGCTTCCCCATGGTTAGTTAAAGTTCCTTCCCATGTTTTGCAAACAGATAATTTCAATTGTGGTGTTCATATTTGTTACTATGTTAAACAAAGGGCATTTAATAAATCTTTAATTGACAGTTTTAATGTAGAAGATTTTCGACTTTATATATATCAAACAATTGTTGGCAGTTAATATTATAGATAAATAACTATGCTCTGTGACTATTTATAATTATTTTATTCCTTATTTATTGTTTTTTTCCTTTAACTTTAAATTAGCATTAAATCATTCATTGAAAGAAAATATTTTTAATTGGATTGATTTGTGTGTTGTAGATATTTATTTCAGATGTTGACCTGCAAGAATTTAGCTGTAGTTGACATAACATCCTGTCTTTGGAATTCAATGAATAGCTAAATGTTTTTGTTTAAATTTGTCCAAGGAATGTTAATTACCATTTGTTATTGTAAATAAAATATCTTAATAAACTATTTTTTTATAAAAATGAATTACAATACTTATTTCAAAGAAACTTATTGTTTTTTTTTTTTTATAAAAAGTCTGTCAAAGAATGTTTAAGTGTAAGATCCTGAAGTACACATATCTGAAGAATCATAATTAATTTTCAAATCCGTAAATCATCTAAGCTTTGAATTTTTGAAAAAAGGAGACAGTTTTTTTTAACCATAACATACACCCTAAAGAATTAACTTTATTATGTTCCATCTCTTTTTTTTTCTGTGTCACAAATTTCAATACTTTTAGTAAAAATAAGTTTCATTTGTTATAGAAATATTTAAATTTTACTAGATTACATTTTATTAGAATAATGCAATTATAGGCTGACGATTTCACTCTGAAATAAGTGAGGATCCTAAATATAAATTCTGAGAAAGCAATAGATATTCATGTAATACATACAGTGAAACATTTTTTTAATTCTCAAGCAAAAAAAACTCTTATTCAGATCAACATTCGTGTGTAAAGTAGAAACCATATTGCATTAGTTCTTTTAATTTCAATTGTGTAAGCTTTTTTTTGCACTATTTCATCTTTGGGGAAGTATAAACTTATATGGAGATATTTTATGCAGCAATAAATAAACCAATGGCACTTTTTTAATTTTGGCCACACTAGAGCTACAAGAGCCTATAGGTGGGAGAAGGCTTTTTATTGCTCAGCAGGTCAACCTTTAAACGGTCCGTGCAGCCCAAAATGCCCGACGAATAATACCGTGTAGAGGAAGTGCATGTTAAATATGCTCCAAAGCCCCGACGCTGCTACGATGTTGCCCTTAACGATTGCGTTGGGTGCCTAATCAGGTGTCGGCTCGTCGCCTGACTGCCGATGCAAGAGGAACTAAAATATTCGTTAGACGTAATTACAAAAAACATCCATGAAAATGTAAAAGCATCAATGAATTTTTTTAAAACTCGAAAATTTTATCGAATTTTTCTCATTTAAAAAAAAGTAAAACTTAACACGCTTATTACACACTATCAATTTAAATATCTAAAACAATAAATAGTTGCAACATATTTTTAATACTATTTTTAAAACAGTAAGTGCGTGTGTCGTTGGATATGAATAGAAACTGTAAACCTTGATTTAAGTCTTGTTGAGTTTTGAAATTAAAAACTTTAAAAAACTAATTTTTAAAAAATTTTGGAGAACCAAATTTAAATTGCTTAACTATATGAAAAAAAAGTTTGTAAAGAATTATTTACATATCCTAATTTAGTTAACTAGTTATAATCTCTTGTATAGACACACTAGGCATGTGTACCTATAGAATGCAGTAAATATTAAATTTAAGATGAGAAAGGGTTTGCATATATATACGTAGATTTTTTTTTTTTTTGTATAATTGAATTATATGAATGATATAAAATATTACCTTTTCCCCCCTCCTAAATAAGCGCATTAACACTGCACTTAGACAAAATAATTGTAATACATTTCACTGCATATGAATTTTTTAAAATTAGATAATATTTCGAGTAGCTAACATTTTTTTAAAAAATAAGAAAAATCCTATAAGCAATTCATTTTTCTAAAAATTTTAAACTCTTTAATGAAGGTAGTGGGATATATTAATTCTGTAACTTACTAGTTTTAATATACCTAAAATACATCACTGATTAAAAATGTGTTTTTTTGTTATTTTATGGTTAATTATATTTGTTTTAAAATGTAACGTGGAATTCAGGTTTATCAAAACCTGAAATGTTAAAAAAGGCTTTGAAATGGTTGTGCACTTTATCAGGAGATTTTGTTCAGTGATTGCTTTTGAAACAATTGCATACGATGTTTATGCATAATTTAAGCACCCGAGTTTTATGCAACAATTATTGTTTATATATATATATTGGTAACGACCGGGTCGTCTTAGTCCTTATCAGATACACGAACCTATAAGTAGAAGGAGGCTTAATTGATATCTATTTATTCAAAAGTTTTCCAAATGATAGGTTATCAAACAAAACAGAAATCGTAAAATCCACTGATCAACAAAGAAGTACTTTTGGATGGGGTCCCAAAAATAGTTTTACTCTAAGCCTTTTTCTTAATTAGAGTGATCAAGCCATGAATCGGCATTCTGATAATTTTTTTTTTTTTTTTTGCATACTCAAAAGACCCTCATGATACAGTGAGATTGGTCCGTACTTTCGACACAATTTCTTCAAATCTGTCATCCTTTTAGTCTCTGAGCACAGAAGGTAGTAATGCTTAGTTAATTACTGAAAGCTTGATTTTGTCGTTCTTCATTGTTATAAAATATTAAAAATTAGAACCAATATTCTAAACAGCTTCCTAGGGTAGTTCTTGAAGTAGGCGATCTAGGTTTAAAATATGAAATGTTGATGTAATTTTTTTTAAACAAAAAATTTAGTTTTAATATGAAAGAAACGTTTGTTTACTCAAAAACACTTCACTAAACATTTACTTATTACTAAATAACATTTTTTTCAGATGATTTCGGACCGTGGATTAAAAATAAAAGGTCTGTCGCAAATAGCCCTTGTGTACTTGTAGTTCTAGTGCGTTTTAAATTTAACCCAAAGGCTCACTCAGAAATAAACAATTCAACTCAGCTTACGAGTAGCAAGACATGAATGGGCGGAGCCAGCGAAAGGAAAGAACCAATAGAGAACAATGTTAACATGGTCCTTTTCCTGTGGGGAAGATCGTTCAACCATCTGAGGTAAAAGTGGACAAATCAATGTCACGGATTCTTTGCTTGTTATTTTCAAATTATATATGCATGTTTGTGATTGATTAGTTTAAAAAGTGACTCACAACCTAAATTGTACCACTAAAAAATATCAAATGATTACAATTTACTTGCATAAAATTTCGTTTAAATACCCGATTTGTCACTCCCTCACACTGTCCCTCGATGTTTTTTCAACTTTTAACGCCATAAAGCCTGAAGGGGCTCCAGTGCAAACCGAATCCAAGCATTCATTGGTCAATGATCACGTGATCTTTTTGAAGGTTTACCAGAGGATATTTTATGTTTGGCGATGGATTTGGTTTGATCTGTACTTTGGCGCTGAAATCGTTTTGATTGATTTGGATTACTGACCATGTTGTTTTAGGGGTAAGTTAAAATACTTTATTACAAATAAAAATGAAAATAATTAGCATGAGTTGCATGAATGATGAGATCTGTTATTATTTTATTCAAATCTCTAATATATAGGAAGAAATCTATAGTATTTACTAGGGATATATATATATGATTTATTACCCGACCCGAACCTCGAGGTTCATCCGGGTTGCATCTAAATTTCAATCAGTACAAATCATTAAATCCCAAAAAATTACAGATTGTAAAGTATCACAGAGAACAGTGGCACAATTCCAAGATTAAAATATGCAAGACAAATTATAAAATGCATAGTAAAGGTATAAAATCACAAGTTTATAGTTTAAGTTTAAAAAGTTAATCGAATATACAAATTAATCGAATACAACAAACAAGTGAAATCTAAAATGAGCGAAAATGAACAGGTGGAAATCGGGATGGATCCCTTTACAAATATACAAGTTCATAATGTCAGTTAATATAATTACACATTGAATTTTTAATAATAGTTTTGACCTCGTCAGACATATCAGCATTTGAAATAATTTCTGATAAATTTTTATTTGTCTTAAGCTTATTTCTAAATTGTTCATCATTTATAGTAGTTTTTTATATTGTTTGCTGTTGTGTATCAGTATTTACTAGGGATGCATCGAATATTCGGTTACTATTAGATCTCAAGCAAAGAGCGTTCAGAAAACAAGATTTTCGAGATGTACTGAAATTGAGATTTTTATGCATATACCTACTAAATATCCGTCTTCTTTCCAGGTACCGAGTTATCTTTAATGTCAGGGACTACTTTCCTATGCAGCCGTGCTTTCCTCCTGAAGAGCCCCTTCTCATAAGTACCGGGCTAGTATGGTAAATACTAAATAGTTAAATTTAATTGTGAAGCTGTGACTAAATTTAGACCAAGTTCACAGCATACAAATTTTTATTTTAAAAAATCACTGTAACTGGTTCAGTTTAATTTACTTATTTAATGCACCGTAATTTTTTTAATACTATTGCTAAGTTTTTCCCCTCTTAAAAGTAAATATTTACTTACTTATTTTCTTAATATACCTATCCCAATCAACTTATGATACATATATTTAAAATGCAACAAGGTGAATGCTGCTCTAGCTTACATAACTAATAGTTTCTTATAAACCATTGTCACTTATAGACACCAATTAATATTTAATAGAGTGGACGAGAAAATTATTAAAATTGAGCTTCCATTATTAAAATGGCCTAATTTTTATATTCCCATACACTGATACACAACAGCTTTTAAATTCTGTTCTAAAGTTATGTAAATGGTTAACCCTATAATGCATACTGTGGCCATATGGCAACAAGTAACACAATCCACTTTATTATATTGAAGTAGAGCTCCCCCTCGACAAATCTGTGTTTTTTTCTTCAATTACATTCCATTTTGAAGTATTAGTTACTAACTAATAACCCTCAAAGATGACAGTAGTAAAAGTGTATTCAAAATTAAAGAGTGAAGTTTTCTGTTGTGAAATTATGTCTTTGTGCCAAGTAGGGATGCACCGAATACCAAATTGGGCCGAATAACAAATATTCGGCTGAAGTCTTTACCAAATGTTCGGCCTACCTTAACCAATTTTTATTTTTGTTAGATCTAATCAAGTTGTATTCATTATTCGCCAATTTTTATTCAACATAAACATATAAGTACACAATCTCCCAATAATTTTAATACAATATAGCTATTAAATTTTTAATTAAAGCAACACACTATAAAATAGTACAAGCATTTTAGAAAGTGTTTGAAACTTGGTAAAATCACAACACGAAAACAGTACTAGGAAAACAAAAACAGAAGTAGTAGGTGGATCCGATGAAGAATGAAAATTAGAAATAAAAATAATAAAATCATGAGTCGCCCAGTTGGCATAGTGGTTTCGACCCTCACTTGCCAAGCGAGTGGACTCGGGTTCGAATCCCAAGTAAGACATGGATATTTGTGTTGTCCTGACTACATGGGGAGAACGTGGTCGTGAAATCTGTGGGTCGGAAAGTCCTGTGGTAAGTCATTGTGCAGTTTACCACGGGTACAGGTCCCTGGAGACTATTTCTCTTCCCTTCAGGGACATGTCTAAGTTGTGGAGGTGGCGATAGATGGCAGCATCTGTCGACACGAAGTCGGATTCCTGCCATGTAGTCTCTACATGGGCATCTCTCTTCAGGAACTGCTCCCCTTCGCCTTAATCCTTGCCCGCTTCACAGGAACAGCTTGGATTACCCAAGTGGCATTAGTTACAACAACAACACAAAATCATGGCTTACAATATTGTTATACAATTACAAAATAAACTTTTTTTTACCTTTTAGGGCAAAATTACAATTGTGTATAGCAATTATTGTATTTTTTTTAAAGCCCACCCACTATTACTGTTCCCCTAAAGAGACATGTTATTTAATGCAACTTGAGTAAAGTTAGATTTACTATTATAATTAATAAAAGCTTAGGAATTTGAGTCCATCAAAATAGAAAACAAGACCTGATTGGAAATTTTTCGATGTTTTAGAAGATAACAGGAAGAAATTTGAAAAATTTTTAATTTTACTATTCGACTGAATAGTAAAGCTATTCGACCAAACCGAAAATTCGGCTAAAGTGGCCGAATACCGAATAGTAACCGAATATTCGGTCTATCCCATATCAAAGTATAATAACATTAGAAATAAATACAAAGAAATTGTTATGAAAAAATAATTATAGTTCAAGGGGGGAATTTTAAAATATATTTAGTATTTTTCTCTAGTCATTCTTATCAAAATTATAATTTTGTAGTTGGTTTTTGCCGTATATCAAAAACTTAAGATATTGAAATTATATATATGCCAATGCAGTTAATTTTTTTCAGTATTTTTCCCATAATGTACGAGTATTAAAGATAGAAATATATTTTTTTCGGGGTGGAAAAAAAAATCGTGCATCACAGGGTTAATAAAAAACAGCTCTATATGAGGTTAAACTAATTAAACCAAAGATAATATAATTAAAATTTTATAAATTGAAAGGTTATAATGTATTGATATTTTTATATGGGAAATTTTTTTTTCTCATGTCTTAAACAATTTAAAGAAAGGAATATTTGTTACATTTAATTATTAATGACCCTATGCATACTTTTCTTCTAAAACTTGCAAACTTTTCCAGTGTTTATTCTATAAATGAGTTTGCTAGGATATGAGGTTTCCATGAAAATATACTCCAGCAAACACATTTGAATTATTGTGTTTGAAAGGTTCTTTGTTTACACTAAAAATCTTTTCTTTCCAGGTACTGAAATACTAAAGCCGGTTTGTCTTCAGAATCTTTGTGGGCTTAACTTCCAGGCGGCTTCACTTCCTCTCCCCCCCCCCACCCCCCTCCCCCAATACTTGGGATGGTAGTGGTCTCAGCAAGAATTAATGCTTGGAATCTGGGTACTCATTTCATCATTTAAACAAAGACTGTTTAATTATAATTTTGATAACTTTTCTGTAAAAGTCTTAAGTAAATTCAATAAAGAAAAATTATTGTTTAATCCTGTATGTTCTTTTTCAATAAATTTCAATCTGACAAATACAGAATTTCATGTGTGTGTGTGTGGTTGTTGTTGTTTTTACAAATGTTTACGAGAGAGAAGAGAAACTGTCATGTTATATTTTATTTTTTAAATCTATTTTGTAAAAATATATATTGTAACTTTTATGGCAAAAAAATATAGGCACTTACAAACAGAAATTATTTTTTAAAATCTATTTTGTAAATACCTATTGTAACTTATGGCAAAAAAAAATAACACTCTGCAAAAGTTAGTTCAATTTAGCATTGCCCTAAATGATTTTTAAAACAAAGTATTCAATAATCTGTTCTTAAACTTTAAAAATTAAATGTTAAATAATTAAAAATTGATTTTTACAATTTTCAGTATGTTATGATATTGTTGAATTGTTTTATCTTTATTTTCTAATATTCTTTCTACAACTTAAATAACTTACTATATAAGCTATAAAAAAGTTGCACAAATTATATAATTTCTTTAAAATATCAAATAATAATTTTGTGTGCATATTATTTTTCATTGCAGTAATATCTATATGTTACTACTTTTTATAACTTTCAGAAGTTATTGAAATATTTTAAAAAGAATATTAGAAAACAATAAAGACAAAAACAATTCAGAAATACTAGGGGGATCAATTTTCATATAAAAATTTGATATTGCAGAATATTGAGAAAAATATTGTCCAATGTCATAAAAGGACGTTGTGGCAATATTTCCGAGGGGGTCCATTTTTACATAGGCCAATATTGTACAATGTCATAAATCGACATATTGACAATATTCCCAAGACAGTCCATTTTTACATTGTACAATATTGATCAGTATTTTTTTCACATTGGCCAATATTTCTGTGATACCTGGGATACACAAAACCCTAATCCGTTTGATAGTATTTTTTTACTTTGCAATTTTCAATATTGTACGAAAATAAGAAAAAAATTGCAGTAGTTCCTCACATTTTTTCTAATCAATTAGTTTGTCAAATAAACATTATTCTATTACTTTTTTTTGTCTTGCTTTGTTTTATAATTACTTGATACTTTAATTTCACTAACATTAAATATTTAAAAATAACTATATGATAATAGATTTCTTCAATGAAATAAATTACTGAAGCTTTAATGCTCTGAGGGATACAGACATATAAAAGTTTGGAGTTTTATAATTATATGCCATGGGAATATAATTAAAAAAATTAATATCTCAACCAGTGAGAAAGAGGTTTACATTTCAGCCAATTGCCTATGCCTCAGGCCAATCCAACAGAATTAATGCTTTGGTTTTGAAAGGCTAACGTCTGTTAAAGTACTGCTTTGTTATGCAAGCATTTTTCACTGGGTATGAAAATTATAATGTCAACAAAATCGAACTTTATTAAGTCTCCACTAAACAAAAGCTACTGAACCCCTTGGAAACAAAAGTTATCAGGGTTTCAATTTTTAAACTTAAATGTTTTCTGATTACTTACCAATGCAGTTGCATTAATTAATTATAGCGGGGCCGGAAAATTTTTAAAGATAGCTGTAAATAAAAAAAAAGTTGACCCTTCTCCGCCCTAAAAATAAACGAAAAATGGTGTTTTTAGAGTACTTGCAAAGGTGTTAATTTTTTTTGTTTTTGAAACTTCAGTAGAACTAAAGTTTAGACTAGGCAAATAACATTTTTTTAGTAGTTTTCTGGATACTGTTTATCAATGAGAAAAGAAATTCTGTTTTTAGCAAATTCATATAGAAAGATAGACACCTTTTTATTATTATACCTGTTCATTAAGTCTGCATCATCAATAAGTTAGCCAATATGAATAATGATGCAGGTCACAGTAATTACAAAACATAATTTAGAAAAGTTTCACTTAGCGCATTTATATCATAATTAACTTATTCAGTTAAATTTGAAAAACATCCATTTTTTACATTTAGTGTGGATGGAAATTTATATACATATATATATATATATATATATATATATATATATATATATATATATATATATATATATATATATATATATATATATATATATTAAAGACCTCAAAACTTAAGCATGAAAAGTCTGACCGCACCCACTCCTTGGTAAGCAATGGGGGATATTCACGCCATATCCACCTGAGCTTCAATTCCAAATCGCTGTGGAAAACAAGCGGTTAGACAGGTTAGAGCAGTAGGATATCATTAGCACGTGGTTCGAGAGTAGTAGGATAACAAACCGCGTGACATCACATGAATGTTTCCCATTTGAATATTCCAACCACCCCATCCCCCTCTTTCAAATATATAATTTAATCATGCCCCCCCTCCCCCCTTTAAATAATCTGTCTGCCCCAAAAGAATCGCTAAATGCAAAAACGAGCCAAGCGACATTAAAAAAAGTTTTAAGGAAATATAAAAACGATTGGCTTAACCATTATTTTATATATACATATGTATTTAAAAATTGTGGTTGTAGTGTCCATAGGAATACGTTTCTTGAAATCTTTAGGCAGAATTGTCTTTTTTAAAATATCAAATCTTGCTAAGAGGTTAGCCATGAGCGAATTAAATTGTATCTGGATTTATCCCCCCCCCCCTCTCTCTCCCAGGTTAAGCCATGAAATGGTCCCCGTACATCAGCATAGAAAGTATAATGGGCCAAAAAAAAATCCTATTGAGTGTACCCGGCGTTTCTTTGAATATCCTAAGAGCAATGTCTATTAAGTCTGCACAACTGAAGATGATTTTTTTTGACCTTGGTATAAGAGACTTTTATTGATGCATTAGAAAGGTCCCAGGTTCGAGTCCGGGCATCTCCAAAATATAGCTGTCGACCTATAAACGGCCCGTGCAGCCAAACATGTCCGACGAATAATACCCCGTGTAAGGGAGTGGTGCACTGCACTTAAAATATCATTCAAAGTCCTAACGCTGCGTATGATGTCACTAACGGTTGCGTTGGGTGCCTATTCAGGTGTTGGCTCGTCACATGACTGTGGTTCTAAAATACGACGCCCGTCGCCAATAGCCTTCGTGTAGCTGTAGTGCGATGATAATCGAGAGGCCTGGGGCGAATTTCTCTTTCTCATTGCGCTAAAAAAATACAAAATTATAAAAACATTAAACTACATTTTGAAAATAAGTTTTAACTTTCTTGGATACGTTGGCCCTCTCATTTGAAATTTCCACTAATACATTTGAAAAGTTTTCAATATTTTCACAATTATTCTAATATTTATAACGCTTATTTTAAAGAGCGTATGGCAACACTGTTATAAATAAACAACTAAGAATGCCAAAAAAAATAAAAGAAATAGCTAATTAAACAATTTAGCGCCAAATATGGCAAACCAAACACTTGGCCATGATTTTAGTCACGTGACCACTCAAACCGAATCTACCAATGAATGCTCGGATTTGGTTTGATCTGGAGAATCTCGTATAAAGCCCATTTCACACCTGCACAGCTCACTGAACTCTAGGGTTAATGGAACGCGGAAAGCTCTCCCCCGCTACGGGAGAGTTCGAAGTCATCTTTTTCTCTCAGGTGCACCCCAGATTTTCGTTTTACAATGGGACTCTATGGGAAATTTCTCATTTTTAAAAAATTACTGCGCATTGAGTTTTTGGTGTAGAGATCTGCTGTAAAGTTCAAACAATCATATTTTTGTTGTAGATTGTAGGAAAAAATATGTCTGGGTTCTTATTTATTTTAAAATAGGTGTTTTTCACCACTCATTGCAGTTCTAATTTTCGCCAAATTTGGCGAATTTCTCGTTTCGGTCTTCCCCAAAAGTCGCCGTCGCTCGGTTGGTGGCAGATGGGTGGGTTGACCTCAGGGGTTGACCCCAGATAAGACTTTTGACAATTGAAGAGCTTAGTGGAAGAACGTGCTAAGTGACATTTTTGAAAAAATGGAAAAGTTTATGTAAATGAACATATTACTAATTTTTTTAACGATAACAAATTTTTCCTTTATCATCAACTTAAAGTTTATTATATTTTTTATGCTTTACAAGTTCCGTTTCCAACAGATCTTAGTGTAAACTAAAAACTTTATACCCCATTTTCTTGTTTTCACCTCTTTGTCACTTATCACGTTCTTCCACTAAGCTCTTCAATTGCGTTTTCGATTTTGCGCTATGGTGCTTGTGTACATGTAAGGGGATTTTTATTTTCTTAAAAATTTTATTAATCAGAGAAAAATCTTTGTTTCGAAGATATGGTTGAAAGCTTTATATTTAAGGTATATGTTTAATTGTAAAGATGATTTTTTTTTTGTTACGATCTGAAGGAACTGACGAAATGTGGTATTTAAAATTTGAACTAAGCTATAATTAATGATTTTTTTAAAACATTAAGTTCTTATTATTAAAAGTATAAAAATAATAAATATATGCATTTAAATTAGTATTAATGATTTGTTTTGATACTTTGGGGGAAATTTAAATGTATTGCAATAATGACATATTGTTACTTCATAATTGACTGTTATTAAAAATGCAATTTAATTGACTGTTATTAAAAATGCAATTTTTTAATACATTACTTTATGTCTTTTTGTAACTTTTTTTACAAAAAGAAATTAAATGTTTAAAATTTTGTGATGATTTTCTTCATAAAATTATAAAGAAATTGTGTTTTAAGATTTGTTTACTTTTGTATTATAAATTGTAACAACACTTACACAAAAAATACTTTTTTCCACCCCAGACATTCATCCATCCATCTCCCACTGACATCTGCCAATCCCCCTCCCATTCAAAAGGTTGTAAAACTTAGTAAATAGAGTTGCCTAATGAGCTAGCGTTGACCCCCCACTGATCTCTAGGGGTTGACACATTCTTCGGCCTCATGTAGGCAGATAAGGATTTACGACTTCCGCACACTCTGCAGAAGGAAAAAAAAATATGTTGACACTGTAACTTGAAGCGAAATACGGAGCGATAAACAGCGCCAATCTGGCACTTCTAAAAACAAGGTCATCCCTCCGCGAAGCATCAGAGAGGGGTGTCTAAGCTTGATCCATTTCTAAGTTCAGATCAGTGGCACAGCTACTTGCAACTGCAACTCGCAACTTGTGGTAACCTGGATTTTCTGGCTTCCACAAAAAATTATTCATCTCAAAATTTGGCAAGTTTCATCTTTTTGAAAGCAAACTTTAATCAAACTATGGGCATTGTTTGCATCAAACAGAAATTTATGTTTCCGAACTTCCTTAATTAGATCAATTTCCATCTTTGCCATCCATTTAATATCCATTTTTAATTGCGCATATTTTTGCAAACGGGGAAAGTTGGCGTCTTAAAAAGTAAATAAACAACCAGTTGGCAAAGTCTAGTTCGCCACAATGCAGCCAACAAAATCCTGAGTTCTGATTGGCTAAGGGTACATGCAACTGCGATTTTTTCGTGCTTGCAGGAAAAAATCTCACGAACTGAGTGCAACTTTTTAATGCACGGTGTCCTACGGGAGTTGCAAGTAGTTGTGACAAGGTGTGAAATGGGCTTAAAGATGGCGTCCAAAATAATCCGTTTTGGTGGAACTATACTATTTTTGGTTATTTAGTTTATGTAGAATCCAAAAATGTATATAATGTTTTCCTACCATCAATAGTTTTCAGTAATTTTTTGAACATTTAATGTCCTTGGATTATAAAGTCACTCCATCACTGATTTAAAGTTCAATTAAAAACTTCTTAGAAGAATAAGAAATCGAATTTAAATTGGCAAATTATCCCTAAAGGTTTGAGGCTTCTAAATCAACCATCAGTTGTTTCGCTCCATGACTGGCAAAATTGTTATGGCACTTTTAATATTAAAATTAGCATGCGGGTCTTTTACCATCGTCACTCCATCAATTTCACTTACCAATTATTGATAAGTATGAGTTTTTATACTAGTCTCAAATTGTGAGCATTTTAATGTAGATTAACATAACAATCACTAAATCTGATAAAAATACTTTGAAAATGATTTTATTAGGTTTTTCCTACAGAATCATCACTCCCTCACATCTCATCCTTAAAGTCTGCCGCCCGCATTGGATAACTCCATCATCTTGGATCTTTCTTTTCAAGCATTTTAGATATTTCAACGGATCGGTGTTGTGTTAGATGAGTGGAGTTAGGGTTAGTTTGAATTATCTTCGAATTTCAGGTAAAATTAGTAACCTATAAAGTAGTTAAATATTTTTTCAAATGAGAAAAATGTCAATTTTGAACGATAATTTGTTGTTTAATGTTTTTAGACGACTTAAAAGTTAGTATTTTAATTAATTGGATTATTTTTAATTTCTAAGGTAATTTCAATTTGTGTTTTATCATAGTAACAGAAGAGTGAGAAAATGGTCAATTCTTGTGTTCTGTGTTGACTAATTTCATGAACAAATGAAACGTCAACTAAGAAATTTATCACTATTATTTATTAAGAATAATTTTCTTTTTTAGGTTATAGGTAGGTTTATAACATTTTATTTAAAATGATCATTTTATTTTTCTTTTAAAACAAAATGTTTCCAATTCTCCAAACACCGTCAATAACATGGAAAATATTAATGATATAAATGAATCATCAAAGCAATTGTAACAAGCATGTAACTTTCTTTACGTAAATATATTTAGACTACAAATGCAACAATTCAAAAATAAGGTGACATAGTTTTGATTTATAAATATATAAAAATAATTTGGTGTCACATGAAATTTGCATGACACTCTATATAAAGACTTTTATAAAGTAAAGTTTATCAAAAGTATTTAGTTCATTGGGGATATCCAATACCAACATAGTGACCAATATGTTCCTCAGCCGTTAAGCAGTTTACCAAAATTTCGGCTAAGTCATACTTAGAGATAACTCTTCCAACTGCTGCTTCATTTTTGAGTTGGTAATTTCCCTTGGCTGGTTCCTCTGAAAATAGAAAAATATTCCTTGTAAATATGTATTATTTTACTATGCTAGTTTTTACAGCTAGGGTAGAATTTACTTTTTAAGAGGTATTTGTGTAGGTTACAAGAGAAAAACCTGACAAGCAATAAGGGGCAGGGCAGTTGATCTTTGTTTGAAGGGATATTGCACTAGAGCAACGATCATCTTTTAATGATGGACCTCATCAGTCTGAGCCACAGTCCAAAGGCAGGGACAGCGCACCAGCTTAGCATAAATCAAACTATGTGACAACCTTGTAAGGGACCTGGGCCATGATTGATGTAATGTAAACCATTTCAATCTGCACAAGATATATTTAGCTGCACATTAGACACAGAGAATATGTCAGATTCCATGCCTTAAAAATCACTTTAAGGGTCACAAGACGTACACCGTACAAACTGTAATACTTGAACCTTGATATGTTAGGCTTCATTTCATTATTTGATGACATGGTTTATACCATTCATCATACTGTTCTTAACAGAATGTTTCTGCTCATGTCATAATAAAAAAAAACATTGATATCAGGCCTCAGAACTAGTAATGCTCTAAAAAAAGTAGACAAAAGATACTTTCAAATAAAAAAAGAGACTAAAAGTAGACTAGGTTAATAAGCGTTCTGCAAATCGTTTCAGCAAGAAAAAAAAATCTTTGATCAGATTGGCAATTAACGACTCCTTGAAAATCCATAAATTACGAATTTACAAAATGTAAAACTAAACATCAGTAAAGTAGTGAATTTTCGGAAATTGGCTAATAAAGAAGTGCAGAACCAGACACACATAATGTTCTATTCCGGACACTTTTAAATTCTGGCAATATTACCATTTTTTTAAACTTAAACCTGGCTAGAATCAAAAACCCTAAGATAAGCCGAAGTAGACAAAATGCCCCAAAAAAGTTTAAAAAGGCGGAAAAAAATCAAGCACTTCTTGTGATATCTAACGTGGTCACATATCTCACACTCTTGATCAGCGGAAAATATTCTGTTTGGTCCGATTTGGCCTGAACCGGAGCTACAAAAGTAACCAGATGCTCTTCCGATCACCATAAGCAAAAAACTGTCAATCATTATGAAGCAAGGCAACCTCATCGGTGGATTTCATGAAAATTACTAGGCAACAAAATAAGCAAATCGGGAAGCATTGTTGGATTTTACTGGGCTGTAACTGATATTCCAAGACATCTTAGTGTAATTAATCCAATTTATCTTCAAATTTTAATTAAATTTTTATTGTTAAAATTTATTAATTAAACTTGTTGTTTTGTACTGCAATTCATAACTTAGTCAAAAAATCACTCATCCTTACAAATTACAACAAAATTCGAAGATCCCTTAATCGTAAAACCTTGAATATCGATGACTCAAAAAAATCCTCAAATATCAGTAAAAACGGCAAAATCACAAGCAGGAAATATTTTAATCGCGAAACTGAAAATGTGTAAATCGTGCATCTTAAAAAAAAATGGAAATTGAAGACTCTTGAAAACAAACATACCTAAAAAAATTAGCATATAGCATAATCTTAAATTCCACCCAAATAATGAATCTAGGTTAACTGCAAAGACAGAAAATCGAGAATCTCTGAAAATCAGCAAACAAACCGCGAATCTTAAAACCCTACATAACAAATAACTTTTAAATTCGAGCAATTAGTTTAAAATTCTAAATCTTAAAAGAAAAAGACAAATCTTGTAACTTTGAAGGAATTGGACATTTGCGGAAAAATTATAGAACTCTTGAAATCTGCAAATCTGAAATTTACAAAGGGGGATTTTTAAAAAAAAAATCGGCTGATCGCTAAACCTCGAAGTAAACGATACAAAAAGCTTATATCTTCATAAATCTATATAAATCGAAACTTCCAGTAAGTGGCAAACCAGAATTTTCAACAAATTCAAGCATAATTCCGAAGTACAATTCTGTGAACAGCCATCAGCCAAAATCTGGAACGTCAGATCGATGTCACAATGAGCACTGTTGAAAATACAAAACAAAACGCGGCAATCCTGTAGCGCTGAGTTGTAACATCACCGAAAGAAAAGCAAAATAAATCTCGGCGAAAGTTAGCCCCACTGGTGAAAAAAAGCTAATTTAGAGACTTTGACCTGAAAAAAGATACTTTTAGAGACACTTTAAAAAAAACAGAGACTAATAGCTAGAAAAGAGACTAGTTCCTAGGCCTGTGATATATAGCTGCAATAAGAATACTATACATAGTCACTCAATATTGCCTTGTATTAGTACATACAGAGTAGAAGACAACCTTAAGTTTTAAGAGAGTTAATGGAAGCTTCCTGTCACCACCCGAGGCACTTTAGAACCAAATGAGTGTCTTAAACTAAATGAACCGAATATCGGTTCGTTGTGTGCTCATAGAACTAATGATCACAGCAAACGTTGGTTACCATACTGCCAAGGTTGTCATGACTGTCTTCATTAGTAGAGCACATATATAGGGATTTGAGTCACACTTACCAGCAATTTGGGGTGGTAAAACTGCCACCCATTCCCTGTCGGACTCTTTCAAAGCTTGCAGCATGCGGTCATGGTCTTCCGTGATTGGGATGTAAGGCTTAGGGACTTTCTCCCTTTCCCAGAAAAGGAATGCTGCGGAAGTTGAAATAAATAAATTACAAATGGTTCCGTATTATCTCTGTATAAGCATTTTTGCCTTTTTTAAAATTATTGATATTAGTTCGTTTTAATTTAACTTAAGAGAGAATGAGAGATTGTCAGTCCCAAAGAGCTCATGCATAAGTTTTGGATACACAACTTCCACAGAAGCATTGCTGTGCTATGTTAGCCCTTTTCTCCCCAGGTGTGAGAATCAACACAACATCAAAATGAAACAAATTTGAAATGAAAATGTTATCCATTTATTTAATTATATATTTTTGAAGTGTTAAAATGCCAAAAAATATACAGCAGATAACGACAGCATTTTAAAAGTTTCTTTTCAATATTGTTTTAAATTGATGTTATGATGATTCCCATACCTGGTGTAAAATGTGATAGCATGGCAAAGCAATTGTTTTGAGTTTAAAACTAATGCATTGGATCAACAAGACTGACAGGCCCTCTTATGTTATTTCTTTTAATTGTAAAATTTCTTGCAAGCTTTCCTTCAAGATTACAATATTCATCCAATAAATCAACTGTTAGCATGTTTAAATAGTCTAATATATTTAATACTAGCAGATGAAATTTAGGTGCATTAAAACATGGCAAATACTGGAAGCTTAACAAAATCTAGCAGTTAATATTTAAGTTAAAATATTAAAGTAATATGATAAAAGCTGATATAGATATACAATAAAAATATACTTATATCTTACAAGAAATACAGCATGATATTCTTTTTACATCATGTTTTTTCATACTCTCCAAAATATTTTTGGTGCCATCAGACATCACCGTTGTTGGACCTAGAAAAACAATATTCTTAAAATCTAAATAAGTAAATAGGAAGCCAATTCATCAACAAGAAATTATTTAAAAAAAATAGCCTGATGCAGCTTTAATGCTATTACTTGAACATTTCAATTCCAAATCTAATGCACATTACAATGAAACTTATGCGCTAAGTTACTGTTTCACTGGATTACTAATTGCAATCAGCATAATTTTCTAATCAAATAAGAATACATCAAATATTTTATATAAAAAGCAGAATGTACAGAAAATACACACACAGATTGATATATCTAATTGTTAATGAAAATCAATAAATAAGTAAGGACTAATGTAAAACTGTAAATACAAGGCGGATCATAATTATAAGGACAGTCTATTATTTTGATACCGAATTAAAACTGTATAAGAAAAGGTACATAGTAACGTGTTAATCTGTCATAAAGTCAAAATTTTATCCTTTATCAAATCATAAATAAAAAATTAAGTTTAAAAGGGGTAAAATCAAAATTTTCATAACATTTTTGTTCATAATTATAAGGACACCAAAGATTTTGCTGCTTAAATTTACATATGATCAAAATATCACAGATAAATATGGTTATTTTTAACTGTGCTCCTTGTTTGAATCTGTATCTTTAGCTTGAAAACTTCAGAAACAAGCATGCCATGTGGGAAAGAACTTACGACTTCTGAAGTGAGAAAAGTGTGGGGTTTTTTTTGCAGAAAAGGTATGTCTTAGGGACATATTGCCACTAAAATTAAAATGTATAAAACTGCTGTCGAAAATGTAATCAATCGTGGATTAAATGGTTCGGTATTAAAAAGATCTGTTCTAAAACCCATTGTTCATCTTCATGCATTATCTATGATAATGAAATTCAGGAGGTAACGAGGGAAATTTTTTATTATGATTGTTTATTATTGTATTTGTCTAGCGACTTCACTGAACTTCAAATGATGAAACAGAAGGAGAATATATTCTAAAGCAGGGGTTCCCAACTGGTGGTACGCGTACCACCGGTGGTATGCGGAAAGACTTCAAGTGGTACCCGTGAAACTTTTATCGATCATACATAAGATAGTTCCATGAAAGATTATTTTAAAGAGAAATCTTTTATTAACTTCTGGATCTTATGTAAATCCGAGTACCATTTGATCTCTGTTAAGCTGCGCTATGTTTGATGCCATTTGTTACGAGTTTCTTATGTGAGACACAGAGCATAGGTGCGAGAATGGATTTTCTGAAAGCTTGTGAATTAAAAATGAACATAGAAGCACAATAAGTACCATACTCCAAACGTTGATATTTTTTCACAAGCAAAAAGTAACAAGTTTTGTTTATTAAAATATATGTTTATTAAAATATTTAGGTCGGTGGTACGCCAAAATTTCTCAAAAAGTCAAGAGATACGCGGGTGCAAAAAGGGGAACCCCTGTTCTAACGAGTTGTGTAGTGCATTCTGGGACATTAATGTACCACAATGTCCAAAATCTACTTTTTTTACTGCGCATGGCCCAGTAGACTTATTTCAAATAAAATACAGGAGAAAAAAAATCATGTCGATAATTTTTTTCAGGAGAGGAGAAGAAATAGCAGGAGCTAAAGCACAAATTTCGTGTGTTCAACTACTTGCTTATTGTTCCACTTTAAGAGTGAAAATTTTGTTTATTAACAAGAAGGAACTTCTTGCCACATCTCTAGTAGCAAAAGAGTGGTTTGATGAACGAAATATCAATATTTTGACATGGCCACCTAATTTCCCAGACCTGAACATTATGGGAAATGTTTTGTTTTACATGGTGAGGCATGTTTATGAGCAAGGTCAGAAGTACAATTAATTCGAAGAGCTAGAAGACACAATTTATGCAGTATGGGACAGTATTGAGATGCTGGATTTTTGAAGGAACTTACTGAAAGTATGCCAAGTAGAATGCCTGATTGTTTAAGTAAAAAGGAACAGCAACAAAGTATCAATTGTATGAACACTGAAAATAAATTTTACTGTCCTTATATTTCTGAACCTCCATTACTTCGGCTTTTCCCCTGTACTTTAAGTTATAGAGTTTAAAGCGTAAAAACAGTTTTTATACATAACATGATAAAAATAAAAATATATATACTCGTTGTAACAAATAGCTTTCAGTGTTGCTGAAGCCAGAAAAACCTGCTGCCCTTATAATTATGATCCACACTTATGCCGTAAATTGTAGTTCATAATATGGTAACTGGAAATAAAACTAGACAATTACAGATAGAAAAGTATCAGGAAGTTTAGATAATTACTCAAATCGTTTCTTGTTCCGAGAACAACAATCACACCATCTTGGTTTTGTATAGCCTGATCCACATTGTCTTTGTTGAGAACATCTCCCACAACGATATGTTGAGGACTAACGCCGACAAGCTTTGCTTTATCTCTTACAAAAGCTGTGACTTCATAACCTAGGTTAAAAAGAGAAAATATATCGAATTTGCATTTTATTGATCAAAGCTAGGGCTATATCAAAGCAGCAGCTAAGCCTATTTAAAACAAATAGCCATTGGTCTAGTAATGGCTGCCAAGTATAACGTTGCCATATTTTAATAATATAGGATTTTAGTAAGGTTTAATTATATAGGATTATAGATTAAAATTTGATGGATTGTTTAACCAAACTTCTAATGCCTCACAGTGTTTGCTAGTTTGCACAGCAAAATCACAGTAGCAGTGTCCCATTCTTTTTATAGTTTTAAGTTCAAGGGACCAATGGGTCTACCAAACCTTGACAACTCGGAATTTTTGCTAATTTGTAACGAAATTACAGTAGTGTGTTATTTTATTAATTTAGGATGAATTTACCGACCAAACTTTGATGTCTTGTATTTTAGTACTTTGCATCATCTTTATAGTGCAAAACTTGCACTCAATTTAGCATCAGTCATTCAATGTTTAATTTCATTGGTCGTTTAGTTGAATGATGTAATCAAGTTAATAAATAAATGCAACTCATGTTTCTTTTGCTCATCTAATAAAATCTTTCTTAGCCAACTGACATAACATCGCTGTAATTTTATTTAGTAATTTCAAAGTTTGAAAACTGATAATAGTTGGTTAGCAACATTATGACTCCATGATGAGTTACTTATGTCTGCTCAAAATCCTATCACTAGATAAACTTAAGCAAAAATTTTGGATTATTTGCATTTTTTTACTATTTTTGGGCGCTTTTAAATGATATAACAGAAAATCGAATTTTTGCATTGAATTGGTTCCCATTGAATGAAGGAAAAAAAAATCAACAGTTGCTTTTTTTTTAACAATCAGCATCGCCAAAAAGCGTCATATGGGTCAAAGAGATCCCAGATCAGACCTAAAGTATTGGGCCGAGTCCTGTGGTTAAGATGCATCAAATTATTTGGTCTCGTCCACTATACACTATACAGGTTATCAGAAATGCAATCAGATATTAAATGTCATTTTTTAAAAAAAATTATGAATGGTTAAATTCTAGTCACTGACCCTGTGACTTGGCACCATCACGAAAATAATTCTGTTTTGTGAAAGCTGTCTTAGCTTGCATTTTTTTTTCAGTAACTCTAAAACAGTTCCAGATCCGCCTCCTTTTTTTAAATGTACATTGCTGCAGAAAAAAGTTATTTATCGCATTTTAAAAAATCACCACATTTCGTTACTTGTCGCCGGGTCAGCGAATAGGATTTTACTAGAACTGAGCAGACATTTTGCTAATGTGAAGTGTTAAATCCTCTAGCAATTTCAAGAAACAAATAATAAACAATTACATTTTAAACATATTTATTGTTAACCAGCTTCGGTTCTCAACAGTAGGATGGAAACGCCCTTTCATATGATCCACAAAACAAATGAATAAAGTGTTTAATTCCAAACTTTTTTTTTTTTCAAAATAAATTTTGTATAAACATAACGCACCCTTTTTTATTGCCGCTTCGACAGTTGCTAAACCGGTGTTCCCT
Source organism: Hylyphantes graminicola (assembly GCA_023701765.1). NCBI lineage: Eukaryota > Metazoa > Arthropoda > Arachnida > Araneae > Linyphiidae > Hylyphantes > Hylyphantes graminicola. Next base: position 61,340,299 of record CM043111.1, on the reverse strand, counting down.
GAAGCTCCGAACACAGCAACTCTCTTCATTACAGGCGACATTTTTTAATGTACTTGTTCCGATTCGGTAATTAAAAAAAATAGTAGTAAATACCAAAGCTAAATACACACAGAAATTGTTATCAGTTTGTCACAACTCAAAATGATCTCGATGAAAATGATGTGATAAGTGAGAAAGTATTAGGTGGTTGGTATACATATATTTTCCGGCTTGTGTGCTTGGTCCAGATAGACAAAACACACGCACTCACACGCAGACATACACATACGTGACTGACGCTGCTATCTATTGCAATCCACCTCCAATTTAGACATGTCTCTGAAGGGGAGGGGAATAGTCTCCAGAAACCCGTGGCCGTACCCATGGGAAACTGCGCAATGAGCGCGCACAGGACTTTCGGACCCAACAGATTTAACGAGCTCGTACTCCGCACATACTCGGTGGGTTTTCAGCGACCAGGACTCGATCGCGGGACCTTCCGATCCGAAGATCGAGACTTTGGCCTTAAGGCGCCTCACAGCCCTAGTGGGTAAGTTAGTAAACAAGTAAGGTAATCGTGTCCGGCTGCCTATTTTTAGGCACCTAATTTTAGGAGCTTTAACACAGCCAATAAAGTCTTGTAATTTAAAACCCTGGTCAATTGACTAAGTCGTTACTTGAACGGGCACCCAACGGACGTTTGAGCGACATCATACGCTGTCACCGTCGGGACTTTGGACTCTACAGATTTAACGAGCACGTCTGTCCACTGCCAACTTTATAGAAGCTGCCTGTCCGATCAGCTGTAGGGTCACTAGAGGACGTTGCCTGCGTATACCAGAAACATAACATAGAATGGACTGCGCATTGGCAAACCTAAAGTGTCCTCATCATCTAACCAGAGACATAACATAGAGTGGACTGCGCATTCATAGTAAAGCAGCTTAGGGATGGAAAACCAAAACCGGTTTTCAAAAAACCGGTTGTCCCGGTTTTGATTGAAAATCGTTTTTTTTTTTTGTATGAGGCCCTACGGTACCGAAAACCGGTTTTTTAGGGAAAAACCGATGGAAAATGGAAAAACAGTTTTTTCTAAAAAACCGCTATCCCTTGCAGATTAGCATTATGTCCTAAACATCATAAATCGCCAAGAGGGGAAAGGTTGCTACATATGGCAACTTAACTCTACCGTTTCGTTACGAACTATTCCAAATTGTCGCAAGACCTGAATATCAGCTAGCAAACCGAAGTGGAGACTACCATCAATATCCATGTCACGTGGGTTTCTACCAATCACGGCAGCTTGAATTTTTTTTTAAATGTTTTTGCAGTCGATTTTTTTAGCATTGTTGGAATTTTTCTCTTTTGGCTTAAATAATAAATTTTTAATTACATTCTTTTAATCTCTGAGCATGTTAACAATCGTGAATGTTGTACTTTTAATTCAGTAACGTTTTGTGCAAGATGCCAAATGCTTGTGAATTCCTAATTGTAAAGAGGGGTATAAAAAAGGATTAGTCACACTTTCACGGGTAAAATTTATTTAGTTCTGCATACTTTTAGTAATTGTGTGTTCGTCATAAACTATAATTTCTATCGAGGGAATTTATTCTAATAGCTCTTTTATACTGAAGAATCATATTCATGATTAAATCAACGTTGTTAGAACTCTAATTATAATAAATATTTTTGGCCAAGTCAATTAAATTAATGGTCTGAACATTGACAGCTTAGAAGTAGAATATTTTTTTTACAATTTGGTCAAAACGAAACCTGTTTTTGCAATCGTAGTTTTTGAGTTATTTATATTTAAAAAGTAGAGCATTTGATGAATTTGGAATATGTTGATGTGTTTTAGAAAGTTGATTTATTCCAGGTGAAATAAAGGAAGAAGCAATATTTCAAAATATATATATATTTGATTTTTTTTAAATAAAGAAGCAATATTTCAAAAAAATATATATTTGATTTTTTTTTTTTAAAAATCGGACAGTTAGAACGAAAGTTATAGAGACGGCAGAAAATATTCACCATGTCAATACCAACTTATATTACAGCAACAGGTTAATTTCCAGAATCCGGTGCCTTTTTCGCCAAAGGATTTGGCGTATTTTGTAGCAAGCGATAAACAATTTTATTTGGTGATACGGCGAAAAATCTTCTCGTCCAATTGTCGGCGCTGGTAATACTTGCACGGAATTGTGGGTAAGAAGCCCGGATGATGTGCGCGCACAATGGAATTATTTTGTTCTTAATTTATTTTTTCGTCCAACTAACGACGCTGTTGATACTTGCGAGCGATGAATTGTGGGTAAAGTTGCGCGTGCATCGTAATCGCAGTTACGGTTAACTATGAAAATCTGGTTTTGGTTATTATATTTCGGTTATTTTTTATTCTGAATATTTTGTCGATTCGAAGAGGGCCGGTCTGCTAGCTGCCGGAGGCCCCAAACAAAATTTTATGCTTTCAACAGACTCTTCAATACTGCCTGATGTTGGATACTGATGTTTTTTTAGAGAAAAAAATTGCCCGGGGCCCCAGACGGATATGTAGGCTTTCAATAGGCCCTACAGTACTGCCCGATGTTGGATACTGATGTTTTTTTAGAGAAAAAAAATTGCCCGGGGCCCCAAACGGGTATTTAGGCTTTCAATGGGCCCTACAATACTGCCCGATGTTGGATACTGATGTTTTTTTAGAGAAAAAAAAATTGCCCGGGGCCCCAAACGGGTGCGTACTGGATTGCCACTCGCGTAGCTCTAAAGCGACGAAAACTAAAACGAAACTAAACTGAGTACGGGATAGCCACTTGTGTAGCTTTAGTACAGCGTTAATTCAAACCAAAATGGATTGCCAATCGTGCAGCTCTATTGCGCCGTTAATTCCAACTAGACTGGATGTTTGCGTTTGACCTGGGAGAAAAAAATGACTTCTAACTCTCCCGTAGCTTTCCGCGATCCATTAACCTTAGAGATCAGTGAAGGAAAGTAGGGTTGCATCGGCGTAAGGGAATCTGGCAATGATTAAGCTCGCGAATTTCGCCAAAAATTTGTTGTTTTTCGACAAGCGCCAAGCTGCACCGAATTCTGGAAATTTACCCAGCAACACTCTACATAAACCTACTAATGTTCTTTTAAATTAATTTTTAATAAAGAGTCCACATAGAGCTGTAACACACTTCGGAAGTTTCCCCTCAGGGTCTTGGCAACGGGGCCTTGGCAACTCCCTGGAGATCCTACAAACTTTGTTGTTGTTTAGCGTTACCTTTGTATTTTAGTCGACTTCGCACTTTTATTATTATATTTCGGAATTGAAAGATGTCTCATCTGGATCACTTTGATAATATATCAAAGGAAAGGTTTATTAATAAAGTTCAGCAGTTAAATAGTGTAGATCCCTACATAATTGATCGAAAAACCTTAAAAATTGAACGTGGATTGTCTTCCGAAACTGACATGGCCCCTCGGCTAATGGCCTTATATAAGCTTTCGTTTAATTTTTGTTGCACTACTCATTTATGGATTGAAATATTTTGTTTGATTTTAAAGGGTTCTTCAAATGATATGTCAACTATTATGGATACTGCAGTGAAATTATTGAATGTTTACATCTGCATGAATGTTTACATCTGTATGAATGTTTACATCTGTATCCTATATGATTAAGTACAAAAATTAAAAAAAAGCCCACTTCATTTTGTTTATTTATTAAATATTTTAAAAATCTGCTTGAGAATATCTCTTATAGTCTTATTTATTACTTTTTCATTTATTCAACCACAATTCCTTTTCAACCGTTTTCAAGAAAAGGATTAAATTTAAAAGGAAACAAAAATATCAATTAAATCACCATTTTATTTCCTATTAAAATTAAATTTACGAAATTTGTGTTAATTATAATTTTGATTTATTGACAATGATAACTTTAAGTTAATTGGTTAAATCCACTATGGTCCAACATTTTTTTTTATGTTACATTTCCACAAAATAAGTTAGGCTATTATTTTTGGATCAACTTGTACATTTAGGTTTCCAAAAATAAACTTGTTCTATTATATTAATTGGGAATTGGATTAAATCATCCGTAACAGTTTTACTGCACTTCTTATAATGGGATTACAAGATTAGCACTTCTTATAATGGGATTACAAGATAAATGTACCATTGACAATAGTACATTTTCACATGGATTTCACCCAATTTAATATTCTATAAAACACATTCAAAGTACATAACAGGTGAACTATTGCTAAGTGGATTATTTATTGTATATTCGTTAAAATCACACACCAGTAAGAATTGAGAAATTGTCCATATGCTGCGATAAAAATTTTAGAGTAAATTCTTACTTAAGTTCAATAAGACCTGAAAATTGAGGAAGATTGATTTCATGATTTAGCAAATATCATTTTGTACTAATTACTAAGAAAAAAACAAAACTATATTGAAGAAGCCATATTTATTAAAAATATACACTTCAAAGGGACAAAGGCAGTAAATTTTACAAATGTTACATCTTTCAAACAATACAAATACAAACAATACAAAAATTGTCGACCAACAACAGGCCAGAGGCCCAGCAAGGTTGGTCCAAAATATATCTAATTCCTTGAAAGTTTCCAATAATTATCGAGGTTCTTCTTAAAATCTTCCACTCTCTTCGAATACACAACATATTCTGGTAAAGCATTCCACTCATTGACGACTCTATTGTAAAAATAATGTTTTCTAACCTCCCTTCTAAAGCATGATTTATTAAATTTCTGACCATGCCCTCTGGTCCGGCTATTTAAGGTAAAACCTAAGCCCTCCATGTCTCCCTGTTTAATGAACTTGAACAACTGAATGAAATCACCCCTTGATCTATTTTTCAGGGAATACATGTTTAATGATCTTAATCTATTACCATATTCAATACCCGATAAACCCTTAATCATTTTTGAGCCCTATGTTGAACCTTTTCAAGCATTTCAATATCTTTTCTGAGAAAGGGGGACCAAAACTGAACAGCATACTCCAGATGTGGCCTTACCAATCCCCTATACAATGGCAAAATAATCTCTTTAGATTTAGAAGTGATACTTTTTCTAATATACCCTAACATTCGATTGGCCTTCTTACTTGCTTCAACACATTGTTTACTCATTTTAAAATCATTGCTCACAAAAACTCCTAAACTCCATAATTGCTTTGTTCTCAGTGTGATTTGTACCTGTAAAAACAAACAAAATATTTCACGACATAAATCATGAATAGAATAAGGCCATTAGCCGAGGTTCCCAATCCTCGTTACTGAAACACGCATGACTCTCCTCCAACCGGGCTACAACATTGGTTGGTTAAAGATGTCGGATGCTGCCTCTATGTGCTTCCTCCCACCCCATTAAAATTAATTTCATCTGTCCAACCCTTTTATAAATATTACAATTTAACATTGAAATCCCTTTTAAAACAATCAATTACAAATACTGCAAACATAAACCCAAAATTTGTATGGTTGTGAAATACTATTACAAAAATGAACTCTTTACAGCAGAAGTACAAAAACCGATAAGACTATTTGTCAAAAGTCGTCGACTGAAACATTTGCACATCAGTAGGTATAAAATACAATTATGAAAAATAACTATTTAGAACTGTAGCACAAAAAGATATGTCTGATAAATTTGATATCTATACACGACACGTACATAGTATGTATTATGAAATAAAATAATAAAAAGTAACTAAACTATTCATATCTGAAGCACAAAAACATGTCTGATAAAAATGTTCGATAAAAGTCCTCAATTGATAAACAAGTATGAATTGTAAAATACAATTATTACAAAAACCTTGTACAGAAAAGTTATTTGTTTTCATATTTTATAAAGTGAAACCCTGGTCACAATGGAAAACATGTTAACCTACAAAACACTTTTGATACTTCACTAGTGTCAGTGTTGGATGGGGCTTTAGTCATATGGCATATGGGATTACAGATAGGCACATATTTAAAAATGCTACATCCATCATAACTATTTTATCTACGGTTGAAATGTTCTCGTCTTGATTTGAAGAGTGTGAAACCAAGGTCGGATATAGGCATTTGACCCTCCAACATTCGGTACTTCTGCCTCAGAACTCCAATGACCCGTTCAACATGAATCCGAAGACTGGCTAAACATTTTAACATACACAATAGTTTAGTAATAATAAAAACAAATCAAACTATTCAATTTAGGAATCCTAAATATAAGGAAACCAGGGCCTGATTTCCGGCAGGGCAAACGGAGCATGTGCCCAGGGTCCCCCCCTGTAAGGAGGGCCCGCAAACTTTCTTCATAAACATTTGTGCTCAATACAACTGCCCCAAACTTTTCAATCTGAAGTAAACAAAAAAATTTAATTCATGAACAAAAATTTACTGTTAAATTGAGTTTAAACTCTTAATTAATCAATTAACAAAAATAATTATTGTGGGAGAATAAAGCATACTTTTGAAGCAAATAACTTCGGCTAGTTGTTTTGGTAAACACACAGTAAGATATGAGAAAGTACACTCAAATAGTTCATCGAGGATGTTTTGGGGCCCCCAAATTTGCTCGTGCTTTGGGAGTTTGGGCCCCTAAAGTTGTAAGTCAGGCCCTGAAGGAAACTGACTACTATAATGACTCTTATAACAAAGTGTTTAGTACCTAAGGAAGATATAAAGAGTAAATACATAACTTCCAGTGCTGCTTGGCACCTTTTCAAAAGCTTGTTACCAAGCCAATATCATACGATTTCAGTTGTAGGAATTATTAAAGTTGTCTGAGATTTTGCAATAAAATATGTTTATAATTAGCTTATTAGTATCTTATATTTTGAAAGTTGTGTTACATGATGGGAAACTGCCCATTGGCAAATGTATACCTTTAAAAATAAACTTTATTTACCTCTCGTTTCTTCAATGTAAATAGAATTAGCTGCGTTTTCTCCCTTTTAAATGCAGTATAATTCCGCAAATCGAACCATGTGCATCCATCGTGAAGAATTAGAACGCAGATTTAGAATAACTAAACAAAAAACAAAGTTTGTTGTTTTTATTCGATTTCGAAACTGAATGTTGTGACCCGGATGCACCGCTTCCTTGGATTCGTCTACGTCATTTTTCCCAGCATTCATAGCTTCCCTGGCAGTCGGTGACGTCATATGTTACAGGACAATTCAATTGTTCAAGTAATCTTAAATAGACGCACAAAATCAAACTTTAGGTTTGCCAATGCGCAGTCCACTCTATGGCCGCGTTTACACGAGCCAAAATTGGTGGGTTTTACCTAGGTAAGACAGCGAAAAATCCCCAGCCACACCAGAATAGGGAATAATGCTGGGTGATTGGTGGGTTTCATCTCACCCTGGTCGAGAGGTGGGTAAGCGATCTCTACCCGGGTATGATCAGTGATCCGTAGCGAAATCCAATGGCGGCCATTACTGTCGCCGTGTCGACAACTTGTGTTGCTTGTAGAAAACAAGAGAATGGCTCGATTGTAATAGTTAAGAAACAACAGATATTTTAAAGTTTTTTTTTTAAGTTTTCATGTACTTTACTTTAATGTTTGAGTTATTAATTGCATAAATGTTTGTTGATTAAAATGAAACAGTATGAAGAGACAATATAAATATTCTAAATATATAAATAATAGATGGCAGCACGATTGCTTTGTGATCGATGCTCTCAATACAAAAAAAATATTTCTTTATTATTTAGTTTTTTGTTTCTCAGTTGGAATAAAATTTTAAAAAAAGTTGTGTATGAATGGTACATGCAACTGAGTAATTAAATAATTTTTTTTAAAACTTAAATACAATGATTTCAGAAAACTTCAATTTTGATAGAATTTTTTGAAGAAATCATGTTACTGCTCTAGTATAATAATTATGCCGGAAAAAACTTAGTTGAAGAAGCATTATAATAATTAAAAGACAGAAATTTGTTGAAATAGTTATTTTAAATTCCGTTATATTTTAACTGCACTGCCGAACACCCGGGTAAACATCAAAGACGTGTGTAAACGCACTTTCTTAGGTTGTCTGGTATTCCCTAATTATCGTTGTTATCCCTACTGCTGGGTGAAAACGACCTAGAATTGGAATATCTAATGGTAATTTAATAACTAATAAATATCTAATGGTCCAATTTTAAAAAAAATTAAATAGGGTTTTTTTTTTGAAATATTGCTTTTTCCTTTATTTCACCTAGAATAAATGAATTTTCTAAAACACATCAATATATTCCAAAATCCAAATTCAACAAATATTCGACTTTTTAAATATAAATAACACAAAAACAGGTTTCTTTTCGACCAAATTGTACAAAAAAAATATTCTACTTTTAAGCTGTCAATGATCACCATCAATTTAATTGACTTGGCAAAAAAGATTAATTATAATTTAGAATTCTAACATCGTAGACTTAATCATGAATATATGATTCTTCCGTATAAAAGAGCTTTTAAAATAAATTCCCTCGATAGAAATTTCGATTATAAAGAACACAATTACTGAAAGTATGCAGAACTAAATAAATTTTACCTGTGAAGTGTGACAAATCCTTTTTAATACCTCTCTTTACAATTAGGAATTGCACAAGCATTTGGCATCTTGCACAAAACTTTAATGAATTAAGAGTTAACATTCACGATTGTTAACATGTTCAGAGAATAAAAGAATGTTAATAAATATTTATTATAAAAGGCAGAATAGGAAAATTAGAACTATGCGCAAAAAATCGTCTGCAAAAACAATTAAAAAAAGCAAGCGGTTGTGATTGGTAGAAAGCCACGTGACTTTGAAACAGATGCAAGTCACCACTTCGGCTTGCTAGCTGATATTCAGGTCTGGCGACAATTTGGAATAGTTCGTAACGAAACGGTAGCGTTAAGTTGCCATATGTAGCAACCTTTCTCCTCTTGGCGATTTATGATGTTTAGGACATAATGCTAATTTGCAAGGGATAACGGTTTTTGAGAAAACCCGCTTTTTTCGGTTTCCGTCGGTATTTCCCCTGAAAAACCGGTTTCTGGTTCATACCAGCCTCATAAAAAAGCCGTTTTTTTCTGTAAATACTGGGCCCAAAACACCGGTTTTTCAAAAAACCGGTTTCAGTTTTCCATCCCTAACCTGATTTACTATTGAAGCGCAGTCCACTCTATGTTATGTCTCTGGCGTATACTTGTTTGTTAACGTTTAGCATTGGTTTTAGCTAGACAACATCTGGCATTACGACGTTTTTTGTTGAAATTTAACAAAATTATTTCAATTCGTTATGAAAATTATTTGAAATTTTTGCATACCGCTGTTTCCTAACTGGAGGACGTTGCTTGCGTACACTTGTTTGATAACGTTTAGCATTGGTTTTAGCTAGACAATATCTGGCACTACGGCGTTTTTTGTTGAATTTTAACAAAATTATTTCAATTCGTTATGAAAATGTCTCTTGTGACTGTCTCTTCTGGCGAGCAGGGTAATGGGCTATAAAGCTTACACTCTCCTTTCTAGAGGGCGCAATCACTGTCATTTGTCATATTTAAATTAATTCCAAATTAATGTTCATTATTAGTAATTAGAAAAACTAAACTAATTGTAAAAAGAAACTGCATTTAATACGGAGAATTAGAATGAAAATCAATATTATTTAAAATAATGTTGATTATAAATTATATTAATCAAAAATAATGCTAATTATAGATTACATTAATTAAAAATAATGTTAATTAAAACTTCTTAAATTAAAATATTTTAATAGAAATTATTTTAATTAAAATGATTCCAATTAAAAAAATATTGTTAATTTAAACTTATTTTAATTGGAAAAAAATTGAAACCCCCAGAGTTTTTGTTTCTAGTTGCACCCCACTTCAAAATTATCAAATAATATTAGCTTTACGAGTAGACATTTTATTTGATTATATGTGTATTATATATATTAAATATATTTCTTAACTATGTTAAATAAAAACAAGAAGTTATTAAAGAACTAAAATATCCTACTTTCCTGTTACTTAAATACTTACTAAAATTCTTTTCTTGAAAAAAAAACTAGGTTCGTAACAGTAAGTGACATCCACAACCGTTTTTCCACATTAAGAGGGACTGTCAGTCCTATACACGTAATGCTTTATTTTTCAAATCACAGTTTCTTGTAAAGTATTTTTTAAACGTATGATCTGTTTGCACCAGATACGCAAATAGGGATGAAAGACAATTTAAGAAAGATTTGAAGGAAGAATATCAATCAGTTTTTTAATTATTATTTTTTTTTAAAAGCTTCATTTTGAGAATCGTGGCGACATCTGTTGGACAACTTGGCTTAATTGATTAAAAAGATTTATTATTAATTTAAATAATTCACTCATGCATTATCTTTGTATGTTAATACAGAATTTAAATGATGCTTTTACATTTCAAGTACTTTTTATGACCAAAAACGTTCATAACAAACGAGAATCTATGATTTTAAAATTTGATGACACACAAAAATAAATGTCGCCAAATCGTAGAAGGAAAAAAACGCCAATATCTAAATCGTTCAAACTGTAAACCTAAACCACATGGAAAAGTGGGCGGAGCTCATTATAAATCCAGTCAAAGAATTTCGCGCGACTTTTAAACTTGATTACTGTAGTTGTAGTATAGGTTGGATACTTTTAGATTAGATTTGGTTTAAATTATCGTCGCACTAGAGCTACACGAGGGCTATTGGCGCTTGGATACTTTTAGCGATTTTGATGTGTACAGCTGTGGAAAAAGTTCCCACTAGTGATTATTTCGAACGTTAGTCATCCTATAGATAGAACCTTTTTGACTTTGTGTTTATATAACATCATGAGTTAATTGCAGGACAAAAAATTTGCATAAGGAGCCGTCTTCATATTAAAAATGCTATTAACTTTAAAATTTCCAATGGCAGCACCCAATTTTATAATTTAGAAATATTAAGAAACCTCATAAACCCTAAATCTTAGTTTTTGTTACATTTGGCTGAATATTTGACGAGTTATTCAATCGAATCACTTGGTGACCTTTGGTTTACCATTTCTAAAATGAAGGCCGTAGTCTGTGGGTTTATTGAAGGGAGAAATATAAACGTTTATTTAAAAATGTTTAGGGAGGGGTCCTGGGATGTATAGTCAATGAGGATGAAGCCCTGACGTTATTTTTAGAATATTTTACGATCTTGTTTTAAATTCGAAACATTTTTTTAATAGAAAAGAAGGTATTGACATGGTAGTCTACTTCCCAAAGTGTCCCGTCTGTCTGTCCTTACTTCGGTGACGAAATCTGTTCTATCCATCAGAACTTAAGAATCATTTTTGTCATCGAAAGATAGGACAGCAGGGACCTAACTTCATACTTTTTGTTCTTCTGTTTGTACGTCCATCTGTCATCTTGTCATATCGACGAACGACAAATTAAAGTAGCATTGGAATTTAATTTTTAGTCATTTAAATTACTGTTGCCACATCAGCAATATCACGAAAAACCTTATTTGAAATGTTAAGGATTATTAATTTTTTCTTTGTAAATCGCTTTGGAATGGCTTTATAAAAAATATACCACAATGTGATTTTTTTAAATGTTTATTATATTTGTTTACTAAGAAAGTGGTTCGCAGTGTTACTGTTTTTTGCTTAAAGAGCTAATTGGTATTAATTTACAATTAAATTCCTTTAATTTTCAGTGCAATTTGGAGTTTTTTCATGTTTATCATTGCCAGATATATCAGGTTTTTTCAAATATTATAGTTATTGATAGTTATTTAATTACAAGAATCTCGTGTAATTTAAGGTGAGATTTTCAAAGCATTGCCAAAGATCACGGAAAGGATGCTACAGGATGTGACTCGTTCAATTTTACATAATTATTCTTCAAACTGCAAATAAATTTAGCAAACTATAAAGATTATTTATTTAATTTGCGGAAGAAAAAATGTAATTATAGTGGCCAATTTTTCGAGTTGAAGATTCAAATTGTAACTGAATGCTGGGTTAGTCTATATTTGTTCTGAAGTTATAAATCTTGTGCGGAAGTGGTTATAGGTGGCAGTTAATGTTATTATAATACCATTGCGTTTCGACGAGAATTTCATTCTAGTACTTAAGTAACTGCACATGTAGGCTTTTTAATTCTTTAAGAACTTCTCGAGTAATATTCAAGACCGTGTGTCGTTTGGTGGCAGAGTACTGAAAGTTTGTGTGCCAATCACGCAGTCCGACGCTATTTTAGAAGCCTTGAAAAGTTGCAAAAAACACGTCAAGATTTCCCGGCTCCAAAGGTGTGCAATGTAGAAAGCTTCTTTCAGAACGAATGTACAGATTAGTGGCGGGAGTAAGGCTTGTAATAAAGAGACCAGTGTCTAATTTACAAGTGCGACCGAATGAACAAATTGACAAACTGCCACTAGCAATACAAAAGGTTCCTGCACATGTTTTTGAAGACCATAAACCCGCGCTTGTTTGTATCTTGCTGACCTTATTATTGCCTTTAAAACTGCTAATACGACAGATTCATTATACATTGGGGTTTCTACTTTTGCATTAGTATGCCATTAGTTTAACAAACATAAAGATTGCTACGCCAACAATTAAAAGTACGGAACTAGATTTAAGGGGTCATAGTCTTAAAAATGTGCAAAGAAGGTACTACAAAGCATAGTTTGATCTTTCATGCAATTTTTAACTTTTTTTTTTAGAAAAAAGCTCTTAACATAAATTCTAATTAAAATTGAGCTCAGAAATTAGGTACAAGTCTTTGTTTGTACATATTTGTACAATATAAAGTAATTTTCTTGCTCATTTCTTCAATTTTGACCTCAAAATTTGGCACGCAAGACTAATCCCAATGTGTTCAAATAGTTTTATGTTTGTCATCATTTATTTTAGTTTGGGCTGAAGTTTCATAAATTTTAAAATTTGTTATATAATAAATAAGTTTTATAAAATTACATATAAAAAAATATACTTATATGTTGAGTAGTTAAAAAATTACATTAAAGATCACCTTCTTTGCACATTTTTAGGACTTCTATGACCCCTTAAGAACAATACTGTTTCTGTGCCGAAGCTAAACTAGTATTCCGAAGTTTGCAGGGATGACTTTAGAGCAGTTCATAGCGGTATCAAATCTCGGTAATTATAAATAGAAGTTTAATATATTAGTACGAGCAAACCAGAAAAGAAATTGTTTCCTGAAAGATCGAAATATTTACAAAATAAATATAATTTATTAAACAAATAAAAAAATTAAATGAAAGAGAATAACCAAACAACACAATTTTTTTTCCTCCAGAACATCGTCCGGGCTCGCAAAAGAGTACCGGAACCAGTTTTCGTTTGTCTAAACCTGATTACAATCGAATAATCTTTATCTTGTGATTGAGAAATCTTGCCGTGCTCCACTCCCCAGAAAGAGAAACGTATCCCCTTTTTTAAATCGCCAGACGTATCATTTGGCGAATATTTGTAACGCCACCTGGCGAGTCAGAATCAAAATAGAGTTGGCTGATAAATTCTCTTAATGCTCTTTAAATAGCATAGGAAGCCATTTGTATTAGAATTAAATCACCATTGCAATCGCAACAATCGCTCAAGAAATTTTAATTCTTTTAGACAATAAATTAAAATAAATTTATTTTTGCGACATCGATAAGTTTGAAATGATGTCAATTATATTTCACTGCGAGATGCTTTGTATGTTGGTATGAAATGTTTTCATTCTATTTAAAAGAGAGAAATCTATATGCATAAATGGCGACTTCTGTTTGTTTGTTTGTATAGGCCGCAAAAACTTAAGAACCTCTCAACAGATCGTCACGAAATTCGGCATAAAAATTCATCTCATCTCCAGAACAAACATAGGCTAAGAATTTTTCGAATCGGACCATTCCTTCTATCGTTTTCGAACGTTTTAAGGGGAAAAATACACCACTTTCGCTCAAATCCAATCATTTTTTCTCTTTCGTGATGCCATCAGGCAGAAAATTTTAAATAAAACTTTTTAGAAAACAATTGAAATTGAAAATGTTTAATTTATTTAATATTTGTTCATTACCTTCAGAAACTAAATTAATAATTTGAAAAAATAAGTTATATGTTTCAAGTGACGTAATCCTACCAGTCTCCATTATATTATTTTATTGTGCCTATATATGATTTTAATTATGAATTTTTTAAAAGCATAGTTAAGCTTTTACTGACATATGTTGTTTTTTGAAGGCCGTCGCACTACAGAAGCTTATTAGAGTTATATGTATTCCTTTTTTCGCCAAATACTTTGCCAAACTCGCCAAGTTATTATGCTGTGTTTGGCGCCTTTTTACCTGTTAAACACAACTGTTTTGTGGAATCGAGTTAAGTGACAGATTCTGTTACAAACCTACTTGCTAATTTACATTTCCTATTTTAAGTGTATTTTGGAGTAGTTTTATGGTTTTCGTTCTACGAATAATTAAATATTTATTGAAACTGCAAATAAATCATGCGGACTACAAGTAATACTATTTAGTTTATTGGCGATAGAAAATTAATGAAAAGGCTTTAAGAAGTTGAAATTATAACTGGATGCCGTGTTTAGTGAAATTTATTCTAATGTATATAAATTTTAATGTAGAAACGGTTGTTGATGTCACTTACTGTTACGAACCTAGTTTTTTCAAGATAAGAATTTTAGCAAGTATTTAAGTAACAGGAAAGCAGGCTATTTTAGTTCTTTTAGAACTTCTTGTTTGACTTTGAATTGATAAAACTCATAATCTACTGCCCATCGAGTGTTAAATTTTTCCATACATATTTTTCAAATATACCTATATCTTTAACTTGTCTTTAGGGATTAGCTGTATATAAATTATTTGTTTATTTATTAATGCTTTTAAAAATAGTAATCCCGTGAAATTATTAAAAAAATTCAATTATTTAAAAAAAAAACTTTGACAAATAACAAAAATAGGTAAATATAGTTAATTAAGTACATTTTCCTGTTTATAAAAATGCTAAATTTTTGTTTGTCAATAAATAATTTTTTTGACTTATAGCAAAAATAAGAAATGCCACTTTTTGACACATTTTATTTATTTAAAACAAAATTAATAATTTTTTTAAACCTTTGACTGTCTGTTTATATATTTAGTATACATTTATGGAAAAAAATCATAATGATATCTGGAATATTTTTAAAAAAAAGAGTTAAAAGTGTCCCATACTCCTTTAAAATAAATATTATCTAATTTTTCCGAGGAAATTAACAAAATACATTATAATAAATATAGTAAAAAATATAACATAATATATACTAAAAATAATAGTTAAAATAATAAATAATATACAATTAAAAACAACTGGCACAGTTTTACATGGATTAGGAATGTAAAAAATTAAAATTATTTTAAATAATTATACAAATACTCATATAAAACATACATTTGTATGTTATTTAAAAACTTGAGTAAAATCACACTTTCATTCCCATGCCGTTTTTGTTTTAATTGCGTTTTTGCATTTAGTGAGGTAAACTTTTGAATTTCTGTCTGGAAATTAAACAAACTGATTTAAATAGGACTTCCATTTTAATTCTTTATGGGTTTATTTTTTTAGTTCATTTTATTTCTTATAAAGAAAAAATATCTAACTTCGAGCTGTCATTCAATCTATATATAAATCCATAATTATTTTGTTACATAAAATTTCTTGAGACAAACGACTTAAAACATATTAGCCGGTAGTATACGCTACTAGCGCTCCAACCAGCGTCGTCTTCGAATCCCATCTGGGAAGTCGTCGTAATGTAATAGATTTAGAGACATTTATAACCTTTTTTTCAAATTTCTTTGCAAATATATCGCACTTCGAAAGCGATGTTTCTTCACTCTTTTACATTTGCCCTTCATCTCTTGTTGTAGTTTATGGCTTTCGACCACTTTTAAAGGGTTTATTTTAAAAACACAAATTGTTAGAATATTCTCTAAAAAATTTACTCACACATGCTTGAGAGCATTTCACTTCTTTTGCTCTACAAATTTGTGTTTTTTTTTTGTGCAAGTCCTAAAAAGAAAATTTTACACAATCAGATAAGTCAATCTTTCTTCCCATATTAAGCAAAAATACTACAATAAAATCCAAAGCCAAACGACTCTTCATTACCTATGGAACACATTTTATTAGTCAACCAGATGTTAATCTCCCAGCTGTCCGATAAGTCGATTGTTCTAAATTTTTTTTAACCACGTTGTCCAGATATTCTATTTTTTTTTTTAAGTATTCTCATATTTTTTAAATAGTCAATTATTAATGTAGCAGATAAAAACAAATATGTATGCTATTTTTATAAATGCTCTGATGATAATTAAATATTTTTAATAAATTTTTTCTTAACACAATATCGAAATTGACACTTTAGAAACATTCAACCCATTCTTTTTTACTTTATTCTAATTTTTGGGTCGGGGTAGTAAACAATTTAAATATGGTTAAACCAAATTTACCTTTTTATCTACCAATGCCAATTGAGAGACATTGGAGTTCTGCTCTCATTAATATATCTTTATGAATGACAGCAATATCCTTAATCTATAGTAATATCCAAAAAAAATGTAGATGCGGTCATCAAAACACATGGTTCCAATTAGCTTAACTTTCACTTTTTGGCAACGTCATAGATACGACAAAAAAAAGCCTACCAAGTTACAGTTTTTTTTCAAATAATTTTTTATTTGAAAAAAGTGTAGCCATCAGTTAAAATTTCTGAATATTATATGAAATAATGCAAGTAATGGGAACACATTCTTTAATAGTAAAATTTTGCCCTTTAACAACAGTATAACGTAGAGGTTTAAAGTATGTACCAGAAACCAAGAACAAACAAATAATCTTATGAGACATAAAAAACTCGCATATTAGGAATTGAATTTTTGACGTAGGTTTGCCAAAACAGAATTTTATGACTACATTTGAACAAACACATTAAAATCAAAAGAACTTCTGCAATTTGTTTTGAAGCGTTATATAAAGTAATTTATAGAAATAAAAGCTTGAGGAAAAGTCACTTGAAAAATATTTTATGACTGAAGTTTTGGGATTTAGTTTAATGCGATTTATATATTTATTGACGTTGTTCTATAAATTGCAACAGTAAACTTTTATGCGACGAATGAAACCAGTTAATTGAATTTATTTTATGTGTTTCACAAATGGAATAAAGTTTAATATCCACTATAAAAAAAGGTAATCGAATATATAGATCTTACTGTCAGTATAATTCACTACACACCGTACAGCATAAGCTCACTTAGTACAATGAGACTGATCGGCTTTTACGCTCTATTGGTGGCCATAATTGGTGAGTAGAACGCTCGTTTTGGATACCGCATTTGTAAACTTCAATCCGCAAAATGATACATGCTTATACATCAGCCTAGGCAATAACAGTGCTTTTAAAAAAATATGCTTAACTAACTTTTTTTAAAAATATAAATTCAAATATTTATACGATACATAAAATCAGCCAAGATTATAATTTTAAGGAATATTAAATCTGTTTTAACATTAACTTAAGGTATTTATTGCGGTTGATGGCAGCCATCAGCAGTTAACTATAATCCTCCTTTCACCAATAACCCATGGGTAGTTTTAGTGTGACACATTATTTCCAACCAAATTAACACAACAATCCTCTCAAACAGCACGGGATTGACAACCCTGCCTCTTTTTGGTTCCCTACCTGTTTTCAAAGTGAACTGTTCCACGATCAAAATATTCAGGACGTTAAGAAGTAACAGGCTGACAAAAATTACAGTTTTGTATTTGTGTTTATTTTTAATGTCTAATTGTGCATTGAGATGCGCTCAGTAACAGTAGCGCCTTATCTCCATGCACGAATTAGAGTTAAAATAAACATGTATTCATCATTACAATTATTATATTTTCTTGAACGAGCTTACTTCACAACCTTAAGTTAAGTCAACTTTAAAAAAAAAAAGAGGTTATTGAACAAACAACACTC
Organism: Hylyphantes graminicola; assembly: GCA_023701765.1. Taxonomy (NCBI): domain Eukaryota; kingdom Metazoa; phylum Arthropoda; class Arachnida; order Araneae; family Linyphiidae; genus Hylyphantes; species Hylyphantes graminicola. Next base: position 61,322,308 of record CM043111.1, on the reverse strand, counting down.
TAAACGAATACTATTCAATAACTACGGCGAAAAAAGTCTCTACTCTATTTTCTCTCTGATACTCTATTTTCCCCCGCATACTGGGGAAGTTAGTTTCTGACACGCAATCGCCCCTTTGGAGACAGATTCTGTGAGAGTTAACAAGTTTTTGCACTTGGTAAAAAAATCTAGTGTAATCTAGTGCATTTGTTGACTTTTGGAGACATTGATTTTCATACACTAAAAAAAATCAAGCACTTTAGTAAAAACGATTGCCTCTACATTTTATATTTTGTTGCTGTTCTATGATTTGGAAGGTACTGTTTAGTAATTGTTATTTTGCAAATTATCAAAGTTATAACTTTTTTTTAAAGTAAAAAACATATGGGCTTAAATAAACAATCAGTTAATCATTACTAAACTTCTTAAATCTCCTTCAAATGTAACAACTAATGTCTCAAATATCACATATTCTAATGATATTTTGTAACTCACGAAATTAAGATGAAAAAAATTTTTGTATTATACGTGCTCATTTTTTTCTCCCAAAATTTTTTAATTCTACTTTAGTATTTTCCCGAGAAATTTATTGAAATATAAGATTTTTAGTACTAATTTTTCTTGGTAAAAAAGCATAATCCATTTGTTTCGTCTTTGCCTATTTCAAAATTTGTTTTTAAATTTTTAACATGAAACTTTCACTAATATTTTTTAGAGATATTTATATACATTATGGACAAATACTTAGTGGTGAGACTAATTAGTTATACGGTATGGGAATTACCATTTGCACATGTCCTATTTTCTCGTCCTTATTAGAGCTTCAAATAAGTACTGGTAACTCGTGTACCAAATTGGAAGTGTGTAGCTCTTTTAGTTCTAGATCTCCTAATGGAAGCTATAAATAGGCAGTCGGAAACAATTATATAACAAAAAAGTTCTAACTGCAAAGTGGTTTCATAGTGGCAAACCAATTTTCAAAAATCACTCTTTTAGTAGTTGTTAGTTGGTTGGTATACATATAGTTTCAGTCTTGTGTGCTTGCTCAGAGAGCCACTTATAAACCTTCGTCAAGTAAGACAGTCACAACACACACACACACTCATAAAAAAGAAGCTCGTCTCTTGACCAAGGTTCTAAATTACGAACCTAGGAAGAGTAATTCAGATTTTTTTAAAATTAGAATTTAGGAGATTTTTATGATTCCATTCTTTTGCCCCCTTCTTGATTAGTAAGTGTCTCGATTTTTGTTGCATTCGGTTTATGCATTCAAGCTACAGACCACTCCGAATAGCGAGCGTTATTTTATAACCACCCTGTATATGGTTTCCTCTCAGTCATGTATTTTTACAATTGTTTGAAAATAAGACTTGCTACACGCCATTATCGTGGTCTCGTTAGATTTATCGTCTTATGGCGGGTGTTGTAGAGAAATAGTTATCAGAAGGGGTTCAGGCCATAGTTTTAATAAATCTAATGGCCATAACAAGGCATACAAGCACATAACTAGAAGAAGATTTTGAAACGAACTTAGCAGCGTGTTCTCTGGACGGAAAAAGCAGGAATGATATCTGTTCGGTCTCATCTCTAGCAGAGGAATAATGTATTCCCACCCGAAGTGTGAGATTGTTAGCTATACCATTCAGAAAGCATAATCAGAGCATAAACATTCAGAAAAAAAATATTGAAAGTGATGATGCCAAATGGCATCACTGGGACTGAAAGGGTTAATGCATAACATTACTTATTTTACACTATTGTGTGGTCGTCTTCCGACAAAAATCTGTAGTTCACCACATTTTACGTTTGTCACTTTTTACCATGATATCTATGCTACGCATGCCTGTTCCTGAAATAAATTAATTTATAGTCAAACACACAGCTAGAACTGATGGTGATAAATATGGGGGCCTGTTTTCATTCCCATTTGGCACCTCAAGGCTATGAATCACCTTAGATTGATGAATCTTAGTCTTGTAAATCACCTAGGGGTGTCACTATGGCACTCCTAGGGACCCCTCCCCTCTGACACCGCCATTTACCACTGTGGGTGAAAATTTTTCACCTTTAGTTTTAACATAGTATGTAAACCAGTGATTTTATAATCTACCACTACCTAGAGGCACAGTTTCAGAAGTTATATCGTGCTTGAAAAAGTATTCATAAAACCATTCAAAATAATGTGGTTTTGTTTTAGGCCTCACTGAAGGATTACGGGATTATGAAAAATTTAGAAAACCGGGACCAGGAGGACAGCAAGTAAAAGGAATTCAAACTGGCAAGTAGTGCTTTTATACTTGTTTTTGGAAACACTTGGACCAAAATATTTTGTCATTTTGTAAAAAAAAAAGGAAAAAAAAGTCCCTTTAGAAGAGTTACACAAGATCATTGTGCATGTGGTGAGAAAATTTTAAATTACGGAATAATAACAACAGCAATAATAATAAAAATAATAAAAACGTATTTAGTCCAATAACATAATGCATATTGTTTAGTTTTAATTTTTTGAAACGTTTTTTGTATTGGAATTCCAAAATTTTGAGTTTTTGAGGCAACCGCCACCGAGGTCTGCGCCCCAAGTTCAAACGACAGACGTTTAGTTTGTGAAGATGTACTCCCTGAGGAGGATTTACCCCTCACTCGTTCCACTTGAAATATTCCAACGTATCACCAGTGGTACACGTACCACCGGTCGGGAACCCCTGCTGTAGGGAAGGTGCATTTTCGACAATGAAAATAAATGAAAATTAAATCAGACTGAGTTAAAATCGCTTGTTTGTTTTAAGGGGTCATAGGAGTCTTAAAAATGTGCAAAGAAGGTACTACAAAGTAGAGTTTGATCTTTCATGTAATTTTTTAACTACTCAATAAATGAGTATAATTTTTTTACATGTAATTCTACAAGATTTATTTAATACAAAACAAATTTTAAAATTTATGAAACTTTAGCCAAAACTAAAATAAATGATATTAAACATAAAGCTATTTGAACACATTGGGATTAGGCTTGCGCGGCAAATTTTGAGGTCAAAATTGAAAAAATGACCAAGAAAATGACTTTATATTGTACAAATATGTACAAACAAAGACTTATACCTAAATTTTCAGCTCAATTTTAATTAAAAAAATATTTAAAAAAAATTTAAAATCAAAATTTAAAAAATTTTATTAATTTTTTTAGAAAAAAGTTCTTAAAATAATTTCTAATTAAAATTGAGCTGAGAATTTAGGTATAAGTCTTTGTTGGTACATATTTGTACAATATAAAGTCATTTTCTTGGTCATTTTTTCAATTTTGACCTCAAAATTTGCCGCGCAAGCCTAATCCCAATGTGTTCAAATAGCTTTATGTTTAATATCATTTATTTTAGTTTTGGCTAAAATTTCATAAATTTTAAAATTTGCTTTATAATTAAGTAAATCTTGTAGAATTACATGTAAAAAAATTATACTTAAATATTGAGTAGTTAAAAAATTACATGAAAGATCAAACTCTACTTTGTAGTACCTTCTTTGCACATTTTTAAGACTCCTGTGACCCCTTAAGAGTGTGCGAATGATATTTATTAAAAGAAAATATATTTGATACAACTTACATACACCTAATTCTTAAATTCCTCCAATTTTACGTTGCATTTTCAAGTAGCTCGAAAGCTCTGGTGTCATCTGATCTGCACTACTTGTCCGCAGTTCAAACTTCTACTTGTCCGCAAATTTCAAAGCGTATGGGACTGTGGTGGAGACCCTGTCGGAGGTTTAACAAAACAAAAGACGATATATCCTATTGCGCGATATAGCGAGGCTTTACTGTATCAATAAAAAAGAGCACGGAGAAGGTACATGATTTAGTGCAGGTAAAATTTACTAGCAAACTATTCTTTATTATGTTGGATTTATTTCTGAAATAGAAAGCGTTGAACTCCGTTTACGCTTTTTGAGGAACAAAATCGTCTTAAAACTTAGTTAGCTAAACTGCACTCTATTGAACAAAAACTATGCGAGCATCTCTATTTTGAGTTTTAACTTTGATATATCACTTTTAAATATTAAATAATAGTTTTAAGAATAAAATTTCATTATGTATGTGTATATAGTATGTAAATAGTGTTTTCTTTCAAATTTTATTTTCAGGTCTTTTCCTGTTTTCTTTGTCATTTTTAAAAATTGTAATTAATACAACATTCACCGTGTCCCGCCTTTAGACCCCACACATGGGGGATAATGGGACATTAACATGTTTGTTAAAGTGTTCAACAACTAAAACATGTCAACATTTTACCATCCTATTGAATGATTTTTTTTAAAAATAAACATATGTTCAGTTTATGAGTTTGTGAAAAAAAAAATTGTTTTGCAGAAAAACAGAAGTTAATAAAAGTTTTTCCTCTTAGCCTATACTTTTCCCCTACTATTTCATATAATTTATATCAATGTTGGCAACAAATATGCATAAAAACACCACTTTATTTGAATATAAATACAACAATGTATATAAAATACTGTATAAATAAATTGTTTAGTTTATTTAATTAGTTTATTTATGTATAAAACACCACTTTATTTGTATATAAATACAACAATGTATATGAAATACTGTATAAACTATTCAGTTTATTTAAAGACGTTAAATTAACTCATGCTGCAATTTTTTTTTTAAAAAAATTTTATTTTTAGGTTGTTCAGATAATCGTAAGTAGTAACTTTCTTCTGTTTTTTTCCCCATCAAAACATCACCAATACCAGAACATAGCCGGTAGAAAAAAACAATCTCGGGGTCTTTAGACATGCTCCTTGTTGTAGGAAAATTCTTCTTTTTAAACGGAAAAAAAAAACCTGGTGTTACAGAAATGAGGGTTATTTAAATATATAAATTCTTTTTTTTTTTTAATCCGTAGGTTACCTATTCGCTCTTTGCAACCTCTAATTAACTACCCCGTGATATGAGAGCCCCTTTTGGTTGATTTAATTTCTTAGGAAACTCTCAATCGAGATTTATCATAAGAATAATGTTAAATTTTGCTCTTCAGGCTACCTTAAATATAGGCTGTTTTTCATTATAATGACCGAATATGGTTGGAAATGCCTGAGAGTACTTTTGCTTCAAAGAGCCAAGATGAAGTCACTTCTGAGTAGTGCTAAAAAAAAAGAACATTGCTTTTTTTGTGGCATTGCATATATTAATATTGTAATTTAAGGGGTCATAGGAGTCTTAAAAATGTGCAAAGAAGGTACTAAAAAGCATAGTCTGATCTTTCATGTAGTTTTTTAACTACTCAATATATAAGTATATTTTTTATATGTAATTCTATAAGATTTATTTAATATAAAACAAATTTTAAAATTTATGAAACTATAGCCAAAACTAAAATAAATGATATTAAACATAAAGCTATTTGAACACATTGGGATTAGGCTTGCGCGGCAAATTTTGAGGTCAAAATTGAAAAAATGACCAAGAAAATGACTTTATATTGTACAAATATGTACAAACAAAGACTTATGCCTAAATTCTCAGCTCAATTTTAATTAGAAATTATTAAAAAAAATTTTAATCAATTTTTTAAATTTATATTTACTTTTTTAGAAAAAAGTTCTTAAAATAATTTCTAATTAAAATTGAAAAGTCTTACTTGCCAAGAAATCTATTTTAATTATATTTGAAATTTTTATTCTACAGGTGTAGGTGATGCTACTGGAGATGCTCTTCAGGATAGTAAGTTTCATAATACAAGTTTTCGTTAGACATTAAAAATAAAGTGTTTTATCTAAAAAAACATCAGTAAATTGAACATTATTATTCCACTTCAATTTAAATAGTGTACTTCCTTTTACAGGGAGCATACTAAAGAAAACATTTTATTTAACCTTAGAGATAAATCACGTTATGCAAATTGCAAGCATGATAATTTAATAATAAATGGGAAAACCCTTTTTTCAAAATACTATTTATGAGTAAAAAAATTCTGAATACCAGTGCAAGAAATTACTTTTATGCAGTATTATATATATTTTACACCTAACGATTATTTTTCAAAGAAATACTGCACAAATACTTACAAAATAAATTTGCTTTTTAAACTGAGACACAAATATATTTCCTTACATGGAAAGCTTAACTTTTTTTAATGTGTGTATAATATCTATTTTATATTAAAGTACAAGAACATCAAAAATTTTAATATAAAAATAATTGTGTTTAAATAACGTATATTCATCGCAATCGTGCATGAAAAAGTATTTAATCTATTAGTGCAGGGGTTCCCCACCTTTCTCCACCCGCGTACCACTTGACTTTTTTAAAAAAATTTGGCGTACCACCAGACCTAAATATTTTAACGAAAGTATAATATTAACGCTTTTAAAAGTTGCGACGGGACGCCTCAAGGAGCTCCCAAAAGAGCCCCAATGAAGCCAGTGTTGCAGGTCAAGTGATCTTCCACTCTAATGCTTTAACTACTATCTTTGTGGTTCCTAGCTACGAAGATTCAGGCGATTGACGATCCCGACGCTTGGACCAAGCGAAGAAAAAAAGAGAGAAACCGGTTTTCTGCCACCAATGTCTGCCAAGCAGACAATTGCGGGCGTCCGCCTAATATATAAATCGGTTCCTCCCATGTACTCTTCACATATTGTTACACTTGTAATAATCGGTTCCTCGAATCTAATTCAAAGGCTTTTTGAATTAGATTCCCGAGAAAACTTCATATTTAATGGTTAGATATTTGTCTATTAATATAAACAAAGCAACAACAATTAATATAACAAAGGAGAAATAAATAAGTTGAAATTGTATTAATTTTCAGTTTTATTTTTTGCCCAAAGGTCTAAAAACATACCAGCAAAAATTTTACAAACTCAGCAAAAAAATATATATATAATAATGGTCATACAAAATATACTTTTATAGACTTCAGTACGAAACTGATTGTTTGTCTGCGATCATAATATCAACATTAGAAGTAATGGAACTTATCTTCACTCCTTAAGGGGTCACGGGAGTCCTAAAAATGTGCAAAGAAGGTACTACGAAGCATAATTTTTTTTATGTAATTTTTTAACTACTCTATATATAAGTATAATTTTTTATATGTAATTCTATAAGATTTATTTAATATAAAACAAATTTTAAAATTTATGAAACTTTAGCCAAATCTAAAATAAATGGTAACAAACATAAAGCTATTGGAACACATTGGGATTAGGCTTGCGCGGCAAATTTTGAGGTCAAAATTTAAAAAAATGAACAAGAAAATGACTTTATATTGTACAAATATGTACTAACAAAGACTTATTCCTAAATTCTCAGCTCAATTTTAATTAAAAATTATTTTAAGAACTTTTTCTAAAGAAATTAGTAAAATTTTTAAAATTTTGATTTTAAATTTTTAAAAATAATTTCTAATTAAAATTGAGCTGAGAATTTATGTATAAGTCTTTGTTTGTGCCGATTCATAATATAAAGTCATTTTCTTGGTCATTTTTTCAATTTTGACCTCAAAATTTGCCGCGCAAGCCAAATCCCAATGTGTTCAAATAGCATCATGTTTGTTATCATTTATTTTAGATTTGGCTATTATATTAAATAAATCTTATAGAATTACATATAAAAAATTATACTTATATATTGAGTAGTTAAAAAATTACATGAAAGATCAAATTATGCTTCGTAGTACCTTCTTTGCAAATTAAGACTCCTATGACCCCCTAAGTCGTCTTCAACACTTATTCTGCATCTATGTTTATATTTATGAACAACAGCTCAGGAAATCCACTCTCACACAAGTAACTCGTAACAAATGACATTAAAAATAGCAGAGCTTGCAGGAAGTTCAAAGTGTACTAGGTTTTACACACGCTCGAGAAGTTAAAGATTTCTTTTTAAATTAATGTTAATGTTTAAAATAATGAGTAATAAGTTTGCGTGCTCACTACTGCTCATGCGTATCGAAGCTATTAATAACATCATGTTGCTCACGTCACTCACTCGTACCACCTAAAAATTTTCCAGCTTAAAATAAGTTTTACCCTTCTTTCGCGCAAGTTTACCATAATTTTGTTGTGTGAATGTAAAAGAATAATGTACGATTTTTTTAAAACTCGTCTTTTTTTTTTTAACTTATAGAAAACTAGCAGTTTGGGAACTTCGCATTGCTTCCTTTTAGAGGCATGCTTACTTGTTGTGAAAATACACTCAATATCTGAACTAAATTCAATTCGTGTTGGCGCATGCGCAAGAAAAAAGTATTTTATACCAGAGAATGGCGTCAAGCCCATGTTACGGCCCGGTCGTTGTGTTTTGAAGTCCTGTTATGGTCTGCCTACTTATTAAAATACATTCAAAATCAAAACAAAATTAAAATCGTGTTGGCGCATGCGCACTTAAAAAGCAAACACTAGTAGAGGATGGCGTCAGGCCCCCGTTTCAGCCCGGTCCATGCATTTTTAGGCCCTGTTATGGTCCCGCACTTCCACGTGGATGACGTTTTTTGAAACTAATTATATTACTTAAAAATCACAATCAAATATGAAAAAACTAAGCCTCAGGTGCACACGTTGGTATTAAAAGGAATCTATCCAAAAAATTTCGAATTATTTAGAGCAGTCTAAGTAGGTCTTTTGCGATCCACAGACATACACACAGACAGACTCTTTCTTTTATTATTATAGATAGAGTAGCCCAATGAAATAATTTACGTCTTGAGTTGCAACAGTTCTAGCGGATTCTTTTTATGGTTGGTCCGTTCATATTAGTGAAATTAAGGAATATTTCGAATTTGATATTCGAATTTTTGATGCAATTGCATACATTCAAAACATTCGTTGTGAAAAATACAAAATTGTGCAATAATATGTCTTTATTTTTTTTTGTCATAATTATATTTATATTTACTATTTATGAGAAATAACAGGAATGTATGAACGAATCTAATTATAGTTTATTTTAATACGGTTTTGAACATAATAGGCGATACTTCCTCATTAAAATTTTCATGTTGTTAAAGTTTAATAAATAACAATGTTAAAAACGAGCAGCACAAGTTGAGAACTCTAAATCACACGCAGCAGATGACAAGTCCGCTCATTGAGAGAAAAAAAGGAAACAGCCAATTAAATTACTGAGTCTATAGAGTTAGGAAAGAGAATAGAGCGGCCCATGTATGTGCGCAGTAACGCACAAAAGAAGCAGGCTAGAACATCTTGGGAAACCTCAGTGCCAGTTTCCATAGTTTCGGCTACTATGTTATGCGCAGTAGCTCTTCTCCTACTTCCTAACTCTATGACAGAGGCCAAGAATGAAAACTCGAAAGTTCCGTCATCTGATACAAGCCAATTAATAGCTTTGAAAATTCCACAATCCACAAATTCCAGATTCCACAATCCTGTTTAAAAATATCCTTCCTTTCTAAAACCCGGTCGATTCTCAATTTAAGAGCAATTCTAAATTTTAGTTTAATTTTTTTGAAGTTCTTATCTCTTAATATTTTTTAAATCATTTATTTATTATCTTTTCAATGTATTATTTTTAACTTTATCCTGAATAATGTGAATTTTTTTCAGCCCTCCAAAATGTTCCAAAAGCATTCGATAATCTTGCAAAAAATGCGAAGTGTGGTAATCTCTTTTGCTTCATTTTCTTTGCATGCTTATCTTTTTTTGATTAACTGTTTAATTTTTTAGCTTCCCACTACGTTTATAACGTAAAAAGCGGAAGGTTTTATAATCGTGCAGTCCGTCCGTCCGTCCGTCTGTCTGTCACCCACTTTCACAGAACGAACCGAAATCTCACAAACAAGTGGAATACGTCTTTTTGAAGCAAAAAATCAGTTTAGGCTACATTCCAAATTTCATTAAAAAATTTAAATAAGAAGTTTATTTAAAATTTAAATAACTAAAAATTTAATCTACATTGAAATAACATGAAATTCCATTTTTATTCAATATTTTCACTGTTGCTATAACAACAATCGAACAAGAAAGATTATTTAAAATAAAAATAAAACTTTTGAAAAATATTTATTTTTGTTTAATAATCCAATTTGGATTGTTGTAATGGGGTTGTTTCACGGCGAATCTGGCAACACCTCTATGGGTTTGTTTTCCTCCACTAGAATTTAATGTCTCTGCTCTAGAATTACTTTGCTAACCCGGCAACACAACAGTTAGGAAACCAGCGCGCGATGATTTCAGCATCTGTCACTTATGTGTATATGTGGGTGAGTGTGTTTTGTTTGTCTTACTTGACGAAGGTTTTAAGCGGGTGCCTGAACAAGCACACGAGCCTGAAAATGTATGTCTACCAACCAACTAGTTAACTTTAGAATAGGACCCGTTCCTTTCGGACCGACCCATCCCTAATTTAGATTTAATTTTTACTGTTTATGTTTTGTTATTCGGCAGTGAGTTTTCGTAGAGAATATTGAAGTTGTTAATTTTTTAAAATGCCAAATTTTTGCTGCGTTGTTGGCTGTTCTAATAATTCATTAACGAAAAATTATACAGAAAGAAAAGTTTCATTGCACGTTTTTCCCCATGCTGATCCTGAATTGATGAATGAGTGGCTATCTCGAATTAAGGGGTCATAGGAGTCTTAAAAATGTGCAAAGAAGGTACTACAAAACATAGTTTGATCTCTCTTGTAATTTTTTAACTACTCAATAAATGAGTATAATTTTTTTATATGTAATTCTACAAGATTTATTTATTATAAAACAAGTTTTAAAATTTATGAAACTTTAGCCAAAACTAAAATAAATGATATTAAACATGAAGGTACTTGAACACACTGTGATTAGGCTTGCGCGGCAAATTGTGAGGTCAAAATTGAAAAAATGACCAAGAAAATAAATTTATATTGTACAAATATGTACAAACTAGGACTTATACCTAAATTCTCAGCCCAATTTTAATTAGAAATTATTTTAAGAACTTTTTTCTAAAAAAATTAATAAAAATTAAAAAATTTTGATTATAAATTATTTTAAAAATAATTTCTAATTAAAATTGAGCTGAGAATTTAGGTATAAGTCTTTGTTTGTACATATTTGTACGATATAAAGTAATTTTCTTGGTCATTTTTTCAATTTTGACCTCACAATTTGCCGCGCAAGCCTAATCACAGTGTGTTCAAGTACCTTCATGTTTAATATCATTTATTTTAGTTTTGACTAAAGTTTCATAAATTTTAAAACTTGTTTTATAATAAATAAATCTTGTAGAATTACATATAAAAAAATTATACTCATTTATTGAGTAGTTAAAAAATTACAAGAGAGATCGAACTATGCTATGTAGTATCTTCTTTGCACATTTTTAAGACTCCTGTGACCCCTTAAACGAACATGGAGGCCGCCATCTTTGAAATTCTAGTTGAGGAAAACAAACCCACAGAGGTGTTGCCAGACTCGCTGTGAAGCAACCCCGTAGCACAATAATGTTATTTTGAAGGCTCATTATATATGAATGAAGAAAGATGCATAAAAAATTCTAAATTTGCTTTAAAAAATATGCAAAGTTTCGTTTTTATTTTTAAAGCAACAATTTTACATATTTATTTTTCGAAATGTAAACTTTTGGTTGCAAAAGGTATTTATTTAAAAAATACATTATTATTCTTCAAACTTCAAAAAAATTAGCAAACGATAAGGTTAATTATCAAAACTGCAAAATAAGAATGAAGATAATTATTAATTTTAGCTTATAAAAGTTTGAATTAGAACTAGCTAACGGTCCTGTTTGGCGAAACTCTTTCTGAGGTGTTAGTGTGTTTCCTGAGCGTAAATGTTGTACGGAAGCGGTGTAAGTGACAGATTCTGTAACAAACCAACTTGTTTAGTTATTGTAAATAATTAACGCAAAGAACGGATTTATCAACTGGAAAATGAAAAGCTTTGAACGAATACAGGGTGGTTATAAAATAATGGTATGTAGCTTGAAGGAATAATCCAAATGCAAAAAAACTTTCAGACACTTACTAATGAAGAAGGGGGGAAAAGAATGGAGTCATAAAAAACAAACTCGTCTCCTGACCTGGGTTCTAAATTACGAGGCGTAATTGGATGTGTTGGCCGTAATTAGCCATAATTGGCTACTTCTCGTAATTAGGACCTTGGCCAAGAGACGAGTTTCTTTTTTATAATTCCATTTCTTTTCGTTAAAAAGAAACTCGTCTCTTGACCAGGGTTCTAAATTACGAGGCGTAATTAGCTGTGTTGGCAGAAATTGGCCATAATTGACGACGCCTCGTAATTTAGATTCTGGTCAAGAGACGAGTTTGTTTTATTATTATTTTTTTAAAAATTATTATTTAGGATTCTGTCTTTTTTATGATACCATTCTTTCCCCCCCTTCTTGATTAGAAAGTGTCTCAATTTTTGATGCATTTGGATTATTCATTCAATCTACAGACCACTCCGAATAGCGAGAGTTATTTTATAACCACCCTGTATTTAAGGGGTCATAGGAGTCTTAAAAATGTGCAAAGAAGGAAGTGTATATTAACATTTTAATACTTTTTTTGGATTCCTACCACCGGGGAAAGGTTTGATAAATCCTCCTATTTTTCATTTTTCAAGATGATAACGTATCATGCTATCGAAATAAACTGGTCAAGAATTTCTTAAATCAAAATGGAAATTCTCCAATAAAGACTGTTAAATCGCTCTGCAAATAGTACGGATCTCAATCCAATCGAAAATGTTTGGAATCTTTTGAAAAGAAACATTGATAAGAGAAGACCAACAAATATGGAAGAACTATGCCTAGTCATCAAGGAAAGCTGGGGTGAAATACCATCAAATTCATGACACGAGTTGGTCGCATCCATGCCTCGGCGCTTAAATGCAGTAATCAAGGCAACAGGAGGACCCACAAAATATTAAGTTAACTTCTTTCGAATACTTTTTCCCCCACAAAGGATGATCGGAAACTTTTTTCCTTCACGATTCAATGTATTTTCTCTTGAAAATTGTTAATTTTAATGTTATTTTCTGTTTATATTTAATATTTATTTAGCCATACTTCGCAAAAAACCCTCAAGGTTAAAAAAAAAACAACGGAAATTTAAAAAAAAAAAAACTCGACTGATGTGAACGTTATTTTTCTGTGATCACATACTTTTTTTGCCAAGGGTTTTACAGGCCGAATTTGTTTATCGCGTGTATGTTGTACTTAAATACAGAATTTGATTTTAATTTCAGGTGGTGTCCAGGAAGTAATCAAAGGAGGTGAGTACATTTCTAAGAAGCGTTCCACTTATGTACTTTAATTTTAACAACGAAACTTGTTTAGCCAATTTTCCTGACTATTCATTTTTTTAAGAATATCATTATCTTAATTAATATTTTAGCCTACTTTCCTTTAAAAAAATCAAAATAATTAAAAAAAAAGTAAAGTAGGTATTAATTCACTGAGGATGTCTGTTTTCAGTATCCCTTATAAAATCTGTTCTATCTGTCGGATCAAAATAGTTATTTATGCAACAAGTGTGAAAGGTAGAACCTTTTAAAACTAGCGAAAAAATGACGCGTGTTTAAAAAATTTTACTTTTTACATGCGTTGCATACCCTATTTTTTACAATTACGGGAAAAAATCAAATATCATTAGTTAAAAAATAATTCACGTGCATAATATTTTTATGTAAAAAACAAGCAAATCGATAAATCTCTGGAACCACAAAATTCAAACTAAGTTTTTAGTTTAACACTATGACTCCGGCGATAGAGATTAAAAATTGGCATCGATAGAGGCTGATGTGAAGTAGAAGAATATCCTGTTTCTTAAACCAATTCGTTACAATAGAAATGAACTATCTATTCTTCATTTACAATGAAATAAAAATCTTACTTGAGGTCGGAAAAGTACAAGGTTAGATTGAATTAAGTCGCTAACTAAAGCTACACGACAGCAAGTCGTAAAAATACGATTAAATGATCCTTGCCTTTTCCGATCGGATAACTCATCAACTGTCACAATCATTGAATTGAAAGCCAATAACCAGATTAGTTTAAGTGATTAACTTAGTATGAAATCCTCAATAAATTTACATAATTCATATTTTTTGGGTTGTTTTTGTTTAAAAAAATTACAACAAATAAAACAGAGACTATTTGCAATTTTTAATAGCCAGATAGTTCAATAAAAAACTATAAAACCGCACTGCGAAATGCAGTATGTCTGGTCGCCCTTTACTTCAAATGAAAGGTTTAATTTCCCCGTAATTTGAATTTGAATGTACTCTTTCAAATCCTCAAGTATTATTCCAAGCACAGTGGGATCGGTTGCAAAAGTGTAAAATCTAATATTCTACTTCCTAATCTTCAAATTGATCATCAAATAACCTTAAATTTGCTTGCGGTGAACCCGGGAAAGGGTGCGCAGGGTGCAACGTACTCGATGATTTTTTTCGAACTAATATTCTTATGTTACTTATGTTTTTCAAAGTTCTCCAAACGTTTAGAAATGGTTAGAAAGTCACTCGATCAACTTACGTTCTGAATTTATCTACTGCAGAGATACCCCTAAAAAATAATCACCATCAAAATGTGTCGTCAATAGTCAGCGCCTGCTCAAAGGATCACATAATTCAAATAGGTGACAAATAACACAAAAACTGCATAAGTTTTAAACTCTATGAACGGAAATTCATCACATCTGGGATTACTTGGTGTCAATTGAATATCATACAAAAGGGTAAATGAAAGAGCTAAATCGTGTAGTTTGTGTAACCACTAGACTATCACGTTTATCAAGTTTACAAACGAACTTGAACTCTTAAGAACGGTTGGCAAAATGGTTCTATGAATTTTGTCTGAATGTGCTGTTATCGATGAATCGGAAAAACAGGACGCGCTGGCGCGTCCTCAACAGCCGAAGTGTTAAAGCCACACATTTGATCATGGATTCCTTTTCGGATTTTCAAAAACCAATGGAATGTTTTTAGCTACCGGAAGAAATAAAAATACAATAACAGTTGTTCCAACTTAACTATAGAGTGCTTAACATAAGCATTAATAAGTTTCCAATGTTACTATTAACAGGAATATTATGAGTAAAAGTTTTACTTGAAATGTTGGCATCTTATGAAAATAGATATTTGGGCAATTCTACCATAATTTTTAATTTTATGTCCCTTGGGCATAACTTTAAAAAAAATTAATATTTCTTTAAAAAATTTTCTTATTATACTAAAAGATTGGTCCTTTTATAATTGCAAAACGTAATTTTAAAGCAAAGAAACTCAAAAAAAATTTTAGAACACAAAACAATGCCGAAAAGTCCTTACCATCGTGTGTCCCGAATGTCAAATTTTTAGTTTCGGGCTCAATCTAATACTTTTTTTAACTAAAAATTACAATCTTTTGGATTTTAAATTGAACTAATACTGTAGCTTAAGGCGGGATCATACCGAGCAGGCAACTCAATGTGGCCGAGGGCGACATCTGGTGAAGATATCGAAACTGCTATAGAGGGAGGTTCAGAGAATTCGGAAACTAGCAAATCAAAATGCTTAATTCATTGATTGACGTTTTCATCTTATTTTTCAATCCTTCTATAAATAGCTGATTGGTCAGTTTTAAACTACCTTTCCTAAGCTCCTCCCCTTGTCAACGTATCTCACACCTCCTTCGAGAAATTCCCGCCGTCGCCCTGGGTGCAATTCCTCTCTATCTGTGTGCCAGTAAAAAATCTGTTTATGTCTGTCTTACTTGACGAGGTTTATAGGTGGGTATCTGATCAAGCCCACAACCCGGAAATACATGTACCAACCAACCATTTTCCCTATGAGAAGACGGGATGACTCACTTTGCAGGTTATTTGAATAACGTCGCACGAAAGCTACGCCTGATCTTTAAGGGGTCACAGGAGTCTTAAAAATGTGCAAAGAAGGTACTACAAAACATAGTTTGATCTTTCATGTCATTTTTGAACTACTCAATGTATAAGTATAATTTTTTTATATGTAATTCTACAAGATTTATTTATTATAAAACAAGTTTTAAAATGTATGAAACTTTAGCCAAAACTAAAATAAATGATATTAAACATGAAGCTATTTGAACTCATTGTGATTAGGCTTGCGC
Source organism: Hylyphantes graminicola (assembly GCA_023701765.1). Lineage (NCBI taxonomy): Eukaryota > Metazoa > Arthropoda > Arachnida > Araneae > Linyphiidae > Hylyphantes > Hylyphantes graminicola. The sequence goes on along the minus strand of CM043111.1, from coordinate 61,306,249 downwards.
GGCAAATTGTGAGGTCAAAATTGAAAAAATGACCAAGAAAAATGACTTTATATTGTACAAATATGTGCAAACAAAGACTTATACCTAAATTTTCAGCTCAATTTTAATTAGAAATTATTTTTAAAAAAATTTAAAATAAAATTTTTTAAATTTCTATTAATTTTTTTAGAAAAAAGTTCTTAAAATAATTTCTAATTCAAATTGAGCTGAGAATTTAAGTATAAGTCTTTGTTTGTACATATTTGTACAATATAAAGTCATTTTCTTGGTCATTTTTTCAATTTTGACCTCACAATTTGCCGCGCAAGCCTAATCACAATGTGTTCAAATAGCTTTATGTTTAATATCATTTATTTTAGTTTTGACTAAAGTTTCATAAATTTTAAAATTTGTTTTACATTAAATAAATCTTATAGAATTACATATAAAAAAATTATACTTATATATTGAGTAGTTAAAAAATTACATGAAAGATCAAACTATACTTTGTAGTACCTTCTTTGCACATTTTTAAGACTCCTATGACCCCTTAATGAAATATGCACTTGCATGGCACTTCTTTTTTTTGCTACACAAAATCTTCAAAAAAATCAAAAAAATTATTATTATCATAAAAAATAACACAAATATTTTAGAATAATTTAAAACAAAATTTTTATTTATATCTGCAGTAAAACGTGAGATGTGTAGTTTTTTTGTGTCATGACACCTGTGTTGGCCAACCACGTTTATAATCTTTGCTTCCTCGTAATATTAGATAGGAATAACGTTATCGAATCCTTAGTTGTTCGGTCGGTTTGGAGCGCTTCAGTAAGGAAAGGGATAAACTTCAAAGCTGTTTTTCTCCTTGATCGTGTTTTCGATGATTTTTTGACTTTAAATTGATATAACTCAAAATCTACTGCCCTTAGAGTGTCAAAATTTTCCACTCATATTTTTCAAACATAAATCTTTAATTTGTCTTTAGGGATTAGTTGTAAATAGTTTGTTTTTTTATTTATTAGTTTTTATAAAAAAAAGTGAACCTGTGAAATTATTAAAAAAAACTTCAATTATTTAAAAAAAAAACTATTTCAAATAAGAAAAATCGGTAAAGACAGTTTGTTAAATACATTTTTCTGTTTATGAAAATGCTAAATATTTGTTAGCCAATAAATAAGTTTTTGACTTATAACAAAAATAAGAGACATCACTTTTTGACACATTTTATTTTTAAAAAAAATAAATAATGATAATTTAAAACCTTTGACTATCTAAAAGTGTAAGAATAATTAGTATACATTTATGGAAAAAAATTATATTGATATCTGCAATATTAAAAAAAAAAGTTGAAAGTGTCCCATACCCCCATCGAAATTGTATAGTGGTGTTTGGAATCGGTTCAGTTTAATCGGTGAAATGGTTGTTTGTGGTGCTTGGAATCGAAGAACACTTTAATGCCTTATTTTTTCTTCAAAAAATATTCCACACAATTTTCTTTAAAAACTTACATTTTATTACGATGTATATATTTACATAAATTATCATACGATTATTTTTCAGAATAAAAAAAATTATATGTTTGACAAAACTGTATTTTTTAAAATTCATTCGTATCCTTTTTTGAAAATTATAACAAATGTTATTGATAGATTAAAAAACCACATCATAAAAGTAATATTGAAAGATCATTGAAAGTAAATATATTGAATATGCTTCAAAATATTAAATTTTTCGATAAGGGGACGTACATAAATTACGGCACGCTCAGGTTAGGTTAGGTTAGGTTTGAATTATCGTCGCACTAGAGCTACACGAGGGCTATTGGCGACGGGCGTCGTATTTTAGAACCACAGTCAAGTGACGAGCTAAAACCTGAATAGCGGCACGCTCAGAGGGGGAGGGAAGGGTATGCGCCAACATGAGGATCGAGACGTAACGATTAAAAAATTTCCAACTTTGCAAAGAAAAACTGTCTTAAATAAAATGAAGTTTTTGAAAAAAAATTAAAATCTTTTTTTTTTTTATAAGATGCACTATTATAGTTGTGTAGTGTTTTTCTGAAGAAGACGAGCCGAAACTTGTATAATTTGTACAACAACAAATAAACTATTTTCGCCAATAACGTGGTTTCTTTAGTGAATCCTCTCATGCTTGTTTCAAACTCAAAATGGAAGACACTTTAGAATAAATTCCCATTACTAAATATCTGCGATTTTTATCGAGCATTTAGAGTAAAATTGAAACAACCAATAAAATCACGATGGACAAAAATGAAAACTGGAAACTTATATAATCTAAAACAACCAAATTGCAATTTTCTTTGAAAATAATTCGGCAATCTGGATTTGAAGGATGCTACCTCGAATAATTAGCTATCTTCTAGGAGTTAGGGAAAATTTAATCTAATTGAAACTAATAAGGTTTAATGCTGTTGTTGTGATCATGGATATCCTATGGAAGAATGTTACCAGAGCGTCCGGAGAGGATGGACATCTTTTTACACAAATTAAGACCAACATGTAGACAATTAACATTGTATTGAACGCTGAGTACGATGTCGCCCTTAGCGGTTGCGTTGGGTGCCTATGATGGCTCGTCACCTGACTGTGGTTCCAAAATACGATGCCCGTTCTCCAATAGCCCTCGTGTAGCTCTAGTGCGACGATAATTCAAACCTTACCTAACCTAACATTGTATTGACAAGTCAATCATCCATGCACTTACCAACCGGGATTCGAACGCGGAAACTACTGGTTGGGATATATACGGGATATTCGGTATGCCGAGTATGCAGCGATAAAGGTTTAATAAATTACAGGAATAAGAAAATGATGCACATAAAGAAGACAGAACAGATCAGTCGGTTAAGGCATTTTTTTTTGCCTTAAATGTGAAAGGTCCCAGGTTCGGTCCGGGCATCGCCAAATCAACCGCCGACCTATAAATCGTCCGTGAAGAAAAATGTCCGACGAATAATACCCCTTGCATTGGGAATGCACGCTAAATATTCTTATTAGTCCCAACACTGCGTACGATGGCTCCTTGAACAGTTGCATTGGGTGCATACCCTGATGTCGACTCGTTACTTGACCGCGGTTGTAAACTACGACGCCCGTCGCCAATTACCATCATATAGCTCTAGTGCGAAGATATTTCAAACTAACTTTACTAAACTATATTAGAGGGGCTGGGAAGCCCAGTCGGTTGAGCACACGCTTAGCATACGGAAGGTCCCAGGTTCGGGTCCGGGCATCGCCAAAAAGTAGCTGCAGACCGATAAACGGCCCGTGCAGCAAAAAATGTCCGACGAATAATACCCCGTGTAAGGGAGTGCACGTTAAATATCCTTCAAAGTCCTAACGCTGCGTACGATGTCGCCCTTAACGGTTGCGTTGTGTGCCTACTCAGGTGCTGGCTCGTCACCTGACTGTGGTTCTAAAATACGACGCCCGTCGCCAATAGCACTCGTGTAGCTCTAGTGCGACGATCATTCAAACCTAAAACTAAACTATATTAGAACACAACAAGACCTCGCATTGAGAGTGGAGCCGAATCATAATTAAAATCGCGGAAGATCAAAAATGAAAAACTGAAAAAAGTTACCTAATATAAAACACGCCAATACTGCTACCTAATGCCAAAACAGATTTAAAACGTTATGCAAAAATCCTTTTTGAAGGAAATGGTAAATTATACAACAAAAACTTCAAGAAGTACATGTTTTTCGGATTTTAACTTAAATTAATATTTCAACAAAAATATACAAGTCAAAATTTGTGCAATTGTTCACACTTTGTAATGCCTTTTTCTGAACTTCAAGTCCCCAAAGCATATTTCAAACTCTTTCAAATAAATCATTTGGAAGAAATTAAAAAAGATTTTTTTTTACTAATTAAGAATTAAAATCCAATAGAATGAATCAATGCCACTTAATTTTTTTTAAAAACTTTTAAACTGGACGCTATAGTAAAAAATCCATTTGTATTTTCGAAATCGGCGTCCAAAAACACACAATGAATTGAAACTTTAGCTTACGGAGCAGAAGTTAAAATTCGCAGACTCTTGAAATTGAACTACACGTACCTTATCTTATCTGAGTTTCAGCATCTTTAACTAAAAGGGGAGGAGCTAACTTTAGGGGGAGGAGCTTAATTTCTACTCCTAGGAGGCGCTACTTCCTGGATAAGACTGGATATTGAAAATTTCATAATTTCGCTGCCACTTTTCTACCCTAAAAATGCAAATAATTGCGAACTTTTTTTTTTCAATGCGAAGGAAATTTAAAGTTCTACGTCTCTATCTTTTCAGTTTTTCAAATTTCGACCTAGTTCATATTGTAAAATGATTTATTAATAATCAAAAAATTATTTTAACCAATTTCAAAAAAGTGAAAAGATAGAGACCGGCAAATCAACTCCATGTATCATATAAAAAAAACCGTTTGTAAAAATATTCAATACAGCCGGAGAAATGTGGCAGACTTTTTATTTTTTCCCCATAGGATTAACATTGAGAGAAGCCTTCGCTTGAGAAGCCGATTCTCGGTACTATTCCCCCTTAACGATTTCCTTCCATTGAATTTTGGCTTTTGACATTTATAATACGTTTTTCTCGTCTCCTTACTTTGCCCCTGGATTTTGGTACATTCACTGACCTCATTCCTAAAGTGGTGAAGAGAGGCACTGGATTGAGCTGCAGTGATTTTTCAAACATGCAAGCTGTATCGCAGAAAACTGATATTTCAGTTAGTAGCCACATATTTTTGCTAAAATTCACCAATAAGCCCAAAATTTAAAAAAAACTCAGTGAAATTGGCTGCGAGGCTTTATTGCTTTCCTTACAGTCTCCCAGGTTTAAGGTTAATTTTTGCTTGATAATTGAATTTTTTTTCTATAAATATGTTTAAGTGGAGTAGTGGAGAGGCAGACGTAGTGAAATGTGATAAAATGCAAAGTTGGTGGGACCCGAGAGGTAACCAGCAACCGATGTTTTAAACTTTTTAGTAGAGTTGTATAGATGATATTTTGAGTGTAGGTCAATCGATACGAGTGGGACAAAATTTTCTGGACGCCATTTTGGAAAATGGCGGATGCAAATATTTGATTGCTCATATTTTGGAAACTATTCAACCTAAAAACTTGATATTGGTGTCAAATCATATGTCATTGTTGCCAAGGAATAAAAAAAAATATTTAACTTTCATCCCCGTTCTTTCGTAATTCAATATGGCGTCTCCCGCCATATTGGATTCTATTATATTTTAATATCTGGCTTTCTATTCATCATAAATGAATAATTTTTTCTTTCAAATAGTGTAATTTTTATTAATACACCACTTAATCCTCATTTTATAAAGAAAAATCATCATTAAATATGGCGGTTCCCGCCATATTGCATTTTATTATATTTAATTACGGAGCTCTATCAGAAATAGAAAATTCTGAAAGTGCTTATATTTGTCATACATCCCCATTAAAGTACTTTAAACTTCATACCAAAGTCCCTTGACGCATTAAAGTGAGTTTTACCTGTTAATCAAGATGGCTTTTTTCGCCATTTTGGATCTGCTTACACTTAATGTTTTTCTGTTCTTATTATCTTTTTCTGTTCCTCAAGTCGAACTATATGTTTTTTGGGTCAAGGATTTCAATAAAGTAATTCATTGGTTCAAAGATACAACCAATTTCCCATATCTTAAAATGATGACAATTATATATCATTAAATAAACTTTACTTTTAATTATTTTTAAACTATTACAATTTTTTCTTTATAACATAAAAATCCAGACATTTCTGGAATAATCATTGTCTTAATATGTAATCACTAGATATGTTTAATATATAGGCATTAGGTATTGACACTGGTTAATCATCAACATCTTCAACTGTATAGGTATAACACAATGGTGAAGGGAACATCCACAAACTTTTAGGCATGGTAGAGCGTTTGATGTACACACACAATTAGGAAAGGGATCGTTTCCTAGCGATTTGGGTTTCAACTTCCCATTGTCGTCGTACCACCCGCATTACAGAACATCAGGCAACAATGGCTTTGCCTCTAGAGATTTTTTCCACACTAATGCCTGGTAATTTGAACGTTGAATGTGTAGCTTCAAGGAGGCATATGTAGGTGGAAGCCCTTCGGGTGATATTTGACTAAATTGTAGTACTCGAAGCTCATTTATTGAGCCTTGAATATCTCCATTGTTTACAAACCGTGAGTAACCAGCAATGAAAATTTTTTCCTTCGATTTGATTGCACTATCGAACAGTTTTTCAATGCCAATATCTGCAAGGAGATAGGGATTTTGAAATAAACTTCCCATGCAGTCTTCTTTCGAAGCCATTTAGTTGACTGGTATAGTATCATAACCACCAGTTATCAGAGGCGCCGACTCCATAGGGCCTGAGGGGGCCCAAGCCCCCTCAAAAATTTGTTTGGGGGGGCAGAGCCCCTCCAATAATTTAAGAAAATTATTAGTTATAGTATTTTCAAATAATAATTAATAAATATTTTTTAGGGTGTAAGATCCAATTAAAACCTGCTATTTACATACTTTTTGTCGGAAAGTATTGGGCACACTGTATTAGCATTAAATTTGATATATAGTTTTTGTTTAATGAGCCCTGTGCCGTATTCAGAGTAAGCTTTAATTAGCTATTTCACTTATTAATCTGATGAGAAATACAGTGGAACCCCGGAAACTCGGGACTTGAAGGTTGAAGGGTGTCGAGTTTACATCAGGAGTGAAGGGTAGTTTGAATCGTTATAGTCCATAAGCTACGCATAATTATTACTGTAAATTAAATTAGCTTCTTACGAAAATAACGTACGTGTTTTTGTTTTGCTTCGTTTTTCAAAGCAAAAAAATTTGTCAGGATTTTCGAGTTTCTCGGAGTGTGAGACTCGAGCTTTCGGGGTTCTAATGAATGTTCAGCATATGACTCTAAAATGCTTAAAAACTCACTTGTTTCATTGAAAATTTAGAAAATTTCCCAGGGGGGGGGGGGGAGGGGGAACAAGACCCCCGCATGGGCCCCTCCAATATTTTTTATAAGTCGGCGCCCCTGCCAGTTATTGAGTGGAATCCATGAGTGATTTTTTAACATCGGCTGGCATACTTGAGGATATGATATATGGACTGGGATGAATATCTTTTGGGTTGCGGTTTCTTTGGTAAGCTAAATTTCTTCTGCATTAATTTCTTGAAACATGTTTACTAGCAAAACTAACACATCTGTGTCTTTGGACTGCCCGACAATCCGACTGTATCCATGGTTCGTTGTATCGTTGGCATGTAGCAAAATTCTCGCATCTGCGGTTTGAAAATAATAAATTTGAAACAGTTCCAGATGTGGAGGTAGCCTTATCACACTCTTCATATCCTCCTGCTGTCACTAAAACCTGGTTTGAGTTCAATTTAGTAGCGTTAATCGTGAATTAAATCGGACACTAGAACCAAAAGCAATACCAATTCTCTCTGCTCCCCTCATAAGGCGCGACATCAAAAAATCTCTAGAAGCAAAGCCACTGTTGCCTGATGTTCTGTATTGAGGGCGGTACAATGACAATGGTAAGTTGAAACCCAAATTAAATGAATTACTTCATTGAAATCCTTGAGACCAAAAAAACATATACTTCGACTTTACGAACTGAAAAAGATAATAAGAACAGAAAAACATTAAATGTAAGCAAATCCAAAATGGCGAAAAGAGCCATCTTGATTAACAGGTAAAACTCACATTAATGCGTCAAGGGACTTTGGTATGAAGTTTAAAGTACTTTAATGGGGATGTATGACAAATATAAGCACTTTCAGAATTTTCCATTTCTGATAGAGCTCCGTAATTAAATATAATGAAATGCAATATGGCGGAAACCGCCATATTTAATGATGATTTTTCTTTATAAAAAGGGGATCAAGTGGTGTATTAATAAAAATTACACTATTTGAAAGAAAAAATTATTCATTTATGATGAATAGAACGCCAGATATTAAATATAAAAGAATCCAATATGGCGTGAGACGCCATGTTGAATTACGAAAGAACGGGGATGAAAGTTAAATCGTTTTTTTTTTAATGCCTTGGCAACAATGACGTATGATTTGACACCAATACCAAGTTTTTAGGTTAAATAGTTTCCAAAATATGAACAATCAAATATTTGCGTCCGCCATTTTCCAAAATGGCGTCCAGAAAATTTTGTCCCACTCGTATCGATTGACCTACACTCAAAATATCATATATACAATCGGTTGCTGGTTACCTTTCGTGTCCCACCAATTTTGTAATTTTGGCCTTTTGCCTCCCTACTAGAGTACAAGAAGTAAAAAAAATCCATTTTTATTAAACTGGAGTTAGTTTCAACACAAAAAAGACCGGAAAACAGAGTGAATGTCCTTTCCTTCCGTTCCTGACCTTCCGATCCTTACCGTCGTAATGATCTAGGGATGGAAAACCGAAACCAGTTTTAAGACTAACCGGTTTTTTGCAATTTTGGTTTCATTGAAAAACAGTTAGTTTCGTAAGGCCGGTTTAGACCGGTTTCTTTAGAATCGGTGTTTTTAAAAAACTGCCGTCCCTTATTATAATTTTTTGTTTTTTACAAATAAGCTTTGCTAAACTTTTTTCCTTAATTCTAGAACCCTTATAAACCTCTTGATAAACATTTAAAGTGATTTTGAAAAAATAAATTTTACAAGTTTTTAATACCTGAAATTAAAAATTATGGTAGAACTGCCCATTTATATAACTAGAGTGCGAAAAGTAACGCTTTTTTAAAATTAGTGGATTTTATTTCCCGAGCGAGTGAAATAATGACACATGTTTTAAGAAGTTTACTTTTCAATAAAAGTTTCTTGTTTCATACACTATTTTTTATAATTGCGTGAAAAAAAATCAAATCTCATTGGTTCAAAAATAATTCGCGTGCTAATTTTTTTTATACGTAAAGAAGATCGGTATAGATAAATCTCCGGAACTACAAAAGGCAGCTTTTTTTATTAAGTTTAAAGTCAAATATTTGAACATGGATACTGAAACGAATTTTGAACTTCTAGGAGAGAACTTTTCATACGCCTTTTCGTGATTTTTTTTATTTTTCCGGGAGCATATTTGAATTAATATCATTAGCTGCTATTTTTATCTTTTACGGAATCTCAAAATTAGTATCAGTATCCATGTTAAAATGTTTTAATTTAAACTAATAAATAAGTTTGCCCTTTGTAGTTCCAGAGATTTATCGATGCCGATCTTCCTTATAATATAATAAAAATTAATAATATTCTTATAATGTAATAAAAATTAGCACGTGAATTATTTTTGAACCAATGAGATTAGCTTTTTTCACGTAAGTTTTCCTTGAAATGTTGGCATCTTATAAAACGAGTGAAAAAAAAGTACTTTTTTTCACTTCTTTTGGGTGAAAAAAAGTAATTTCTTATCACTGTTTCTGAAAAGTATAACTTTACGCACTTGCTGATATTAAAATTATAGTGTAAAAGTCAGATTTTTTTCACGAAATTGTAAAGAAGTACTTTTTATAATATCATGCAAAAATCTAACTTTTTTAAATCAATAATCGTGGCAAAAGTGTTGCTTTTAATGAAATCTTGCTTCAAAGTTACTTTTATGCACCAGTTAGACAATAAGTAAATAAGAGCATTTAATAGGTTTAATTTTTTTTTATTTGAGAACGATATTTTATTCGGCAGCTTTGTGATTGATGTAAAATTCTTTATTTGAACGTGATTCTTTAACGTGAATGATTTTCCAATCATTTGAACGTGATAATAAAATAATTAATAAGAAATACGTGAAAAAGTATCTTCAAAAGTCAATGGTTTCATAAAAAACATTCGATAACTTCCTTTTTAAATCGGCGAAAATTATTTGATGATCGATTTTTTGATAACTACTTATATTTTTCGAAACTATTTCACATGAATTATTAATTAAAGGAATTTAAATTACACAAGAGCAATGATACAAATTTCACGCTAACAAAATTTTTTATTAGGGGAAGGTGGGTTACCTTGGACCTATTTTGACTTTTCAATTTTTATTTTCTTAATTACTTGCAAAAAGTGAATACAAATATTTTTACTGAATACTTTATGTTGTTATATACAACATATATTTATTTTAACTTGTTATTCAAATGATTTCAACTATTAAAAAAATAAATACAGAAAATTGTAATTAGGACCAAGGTACACCACGGGCGGTGTACCTTGGTCCAACCGGTAGTGTACCTTGGACCAATTATTAACAGGTAGAGAGACTCGATTTACAGTCCGAAAACCAATATTTATTATCCACATAAAATTCAAAAATACATTTTACAACCTACTCTTATTTCTAGCCAAGATTGTAGTAATTGGTTATGTTAGGTCATTTGGCTCAGTAAGGGGTTTTATTGCCTTAGTTTTTATAGTGCCCTTTTGGCTTTTTCAGCTGCAATGCAATCTTTTTCGGGTGTATTCGTTAAAATGCAGCATAAAATTAAACTTATTTCCTGCCATAGAAAAACATTTTGCTATCTTTCTGTCTTAAATTTGAAAAAAAAAAAAAACTAAAATATTTCCCCCTATGTTTATTCAACTAGGCCTAAACGTAAAAAGGATGTTCTGCTTAGATATTTATTATAAAAAATATCTTTTCAGATGAGCATGCAATAATTATTTTCTATATTATATCTATATGGTTGAAATTTTATAGGCTACCATAAATCTAAATAATTAACTACAAAAAAAAAATTCTTTATCACATCATATCAAAATTTCTTACAAATTTCCATTTTTCTAGATTTTACAAATCAGGGTTGCATATTAATAGCTTAAAATACTTAATTTTTCAAAGGAAAGAATTTACTTGAATTTTAAAAAGGGTTTTCAACAATCTGAAGCACATAAGACCTATAGTAGTGTACCTTGGACCAGTCCAAGGTACACCACTTGTATTAGGTTCGAGGTACACCACTTGGATATTAAAAACAAAATAGTTAATCACCAAGTTAAGGTTAGACTTAACTTAATTTCAAGCACACTGCTTTATAGCTAAAACTTTACTTTATATTGCATAACCATCGTTTCTGAATAAACACTACATGTTTGAGTAAAAAATTTCACTAAAGAATCTGACAAAAATTTACTTTTGAACTGTGAATTTGGTTTTTCGAAACCTCTTTAATAAATTGAACTTTTAAACAAACAGATAGAACTTCACTGAGATCCCTGGTAGCAAATACTTTAACTGCATGTGGTGTTGTTTCAATGTCTAAGCTAATCGAGCTAGAATCAGCATAGGTTCGAGGTACACATACGTCCAAGGTACACCACTTACCCCTATACATACATGGATTTTAATAGTTGCACTTGAGCCGCTGTAGTAATTTATGTAACATTTAGAGGCATCAGTTAGCTTAGTTAGAAGTTTAGTTATTATAAACAATAGCGTATGACAACCAGAGACAATAAATATAATGGGCTCCTCATTCAGTAGTAAAGTAACTTCCAAAAACGTCCTCGACATCACATATCGCCAAGAGGAGGCAGGTTGTCACATATGGCAACTTATCGCTATCGTTTCGTTAGAACAACGCCAATTGTCGCCAGACCTGAAAGTCAGGTAATAGTAGGCTGGCAAACCAAAATGGGGACTCACATTTATTTCCAAGTCACGTAGGTTTTCCAAAACCGCTACTCGGATTTTAATGTGTTTCGCAAACGATAATTTTTACCTTTTTGCTGCAGTGTTCAATATATTTGCTTTCATTCGTTTTATCTCTGTTAGATGCTTAATTTTTGTGCTGTTTTTAAAATGTAAACAGAAATTAAATGGGAATCTCTGATACTTCACAGGTAAGATTGCTAGATAGGCATATTTATCGTTATTTTATTCTTAAAAAACCTTTACTTTGAATAAGGTAAATTATTCTATATGCAGTTCAAGGGTTAAAGTTCAGGGATAATTTTCTTGACATAAAAATATTCTGTAAAAATTCCAATAGTCTTCTGCGCCTCATGCATTGATCATATCCACAATAAAAAAAAAGTTTCTTTTATATTAAAATAGCTGTAATAAGATGCCAAACGTAGCAATCTTTTTCATTGAAATATCAATTCATCCTTGTTTCTTTCCCAACTTCTTTTTCATACCACTAGATAGATTGTCGGCCTCATATGTTCAAGTCGTCGTGGAAAAACTCGCTAAATGATAAACTCGCCAGGTGGCAGTTACGTGACTGCTACCCGAACATGAAGAGGACGCTTTAGGTTTTGCAAAAGCGCAATCCACTCTATTCAATGTCTCTTATGACAACACGTCGAAAATAGCCTTTTTTTTACTCTTGAATTTATTTCACTCGCTCAAACCTAGCTCTTAAAATAATTTATGGTTTACAATTATCGTTTTATATAATTAGTTGCACTTTTAAAAAGACCTTACTTTTCATACTAGTTGCATTATAGTTATATATGCAACTAGAGTGAAAAGTAAGGCTTTTTTAAACGAGTTGACTAAATTCACTAGTTTAAAAAAGGATATTTTCGAAGTGTTGCCATGCACTATTTTTTATAATTAAGTGCAAAAATAGATATTTATGCAACTAGTGCGAAAAGTAATGCTTTTTAAAACGAGTGGATTTTATTTCACGAGCGAGGTACGAGCGAGTGAAATAAAGACACGTGTTTTAAAAAGTTTACTTTTCGCACGTGTTTCATACACTATTTTTTATAATTGCGTGAAAAAAATCAAATCTCATTGGTTCAAAAATAATTCACGTGCTAATTAGACTGAAATAGACTAAGAGATCAAGGAAAACAACCAATGATCTCGCAGTTCGGAGCGCGTGACGCTATAAAAAACCAATAAGCGTGTTTCAACATTTTGTCAAAGAAAGCAACCAATGAACTCGCAGTTCGAAGGGCGTGACTTAAGAAATATTCCCATCGAGAGAAAAAAAAATTCATTGATTCAAAAATAATTCACGAGCATAATATTTTTAAATACAGCAGATCGATAAATCTTTGGATTTTATGAGTATTATCAAATCGAAATTTTACTTGAAATGTTGGCATCTTATAAAAAGAGTGCGACAAAGTCTTTTTTTCACTGCTTTTGGGTGAAAAAAAGTACTTTTTTTCACTGTTTCAAAAAGTCTAGCTTTGTGCACGCGTCTGATATTGAATTTATAATGTAAAAGTCGGCTTTTTTTCACGCAATTATAAAAAAGTATTTATTAAATCGACATGGGAAATACGACGAATTAATTATTTTATTATCATGTTCAAATGATTTGAACGTGATTATTTATATTAGGGATTAATTTAAAATTCTTGCAAAAAGTATTTCTTAGATTGGCATATGATATAAAACGTCAAATAAAGAATCATGTTCAAATAAATTTTTTTACACAAATCACAAAGCCGTCGAATAAAATATCACTATCAAAACTCACTCTTTCATTTAAAACCAATCAGATGCTCTTATTTACTTTGGCGCACTAGTGCATAAAAGTAACTTTGAAACACGGATTTCATTAAAAGCGTCACCTTTATTGATTTAAGCCACGATTATTGATTTGAAAATAGATATTTATGCAACTAGTGCGAAAAGTAATGCTTTTTAAAACAAGTGGATTTTATTTCACGAGCGAGGTACGAGCGAGTGAAATAAAGACACGAGTTTTAAAAAGCATTACTTTTCGCACGTGTTTCATACACTATTTTTTATAATTGCGTGAAAAAAATCAAATCTCATTGGTTCAAAAATAATTCACGTGCTAATTAGACTAAAATAGACTAAGAGATGTCAAGGAAAACAACCAATGAACTCGCAGTTCGGAGCGCGTGACGCTATAAAAAACCAATAAGCGTGTTTCAACATTTTGTCAAAGAAAGCAACCAATGAACTCGCAGTTCGAAGGGCGTGACTTAAGAAATATTCCCATCGCGAGAAAAAAAATTCATTGATTCAAAAATAATTCACGCGCATAATATTTTTAAATACAGCAGATCGATAAATCTTTGGATTTTATGAGTATTATCAAATCGAAACTTTACTTGAAATGTTGGCATCTTATAAAAAGAGTGCGACAAAGTCTTTTTGTCACTGCTTTTGGGTGAAAAAAAGTACTTTTTTTCACTGTTTCAAAAAGTCCAGCTTTGTGCACGCGTCTGATATTGAAATTATAATGTAAAAGTCGGCTTTTTTTCACGCAATTATAAAAAGTTAATTTTTTTGCACGATATTATGAAAATAACAATTTTTCACTGCTTGTGAGTGAATAAAAGAACTTTTTTTTCCCACGCGTTTCACAACAAAAATCATAACGTAAAAGTCGGATTTTTTTCACGCAAGAATAAAAAAAATAGAACCATTCTGAAGTCAAATTAATTTACATATGAAGAGATTGTAAGGATGTGGACATAAAAATTCAGAGGTAAATCTGTTTCTGTAATAAATGTTTGTCTTGTCGGCCTTTCAAAGAAGCAATATCAGTTGTTTCGTTAAAGGAGAAGGCTCCCCACAACATTACTGAACCCTCTCCTTGATGCCTGCTTAAAAAGAACCTTGGTTCCTTTCGAAGATAGTGCCAATAGTACTTCAATCCATCGGGGCCATCTAAATTAAACTTTTTTTCGTCACTGGAAACCACACTTAGCCATTCGTCTTTGTAATGCATGTTATTTCTTACCCACTTATCTCGAGCATTCTTATGGCGTTTTGTGAGCTTTGGTGTGCGTCGCATTTTATCATATTTAATAAAATAACTTGCTTTTAGTTTTTCGGTGGACAGTACATTTTAATACTGAAGCTGTAATTTCTTTGGCTGTAGATCGTACAATCAAATTTTCGGTTGAAACAAGTCTCACAATTTCTCTGTCTTGCCCCTTTGTTGTCTTTTTCGGTCCTCCAGGAAGAGATTTTGGTTAGAAATTGTCACGTTTCACTAGGATTTGATAAATTCCGGCTTTGCTACGAATAGTTCTTCTAGCAATATCTACAACTCTCATCCCACGAGCTATTAAACAATGAATTTGTAAAATTTCATTTTTCGTAAATTGCACGTTGGCAGGCATCTTTCTAATCAATCAAAAAAGGAACAACCCACTAGTTTTTATCTCATGAAGCTATTACGTCACGTGCATACAAATAATATAATATGCAAATTTATATTTTTATTAAGAAAAACGGCTCTTGACACTTTTTGTCCATAAACCTTTGGGACAGCATTCTTTTGTTTTTATTTTTAAAAAATAAATTTAAAAAGTGTTACGTTTCACACTTGTTGCATAACTAACTAATATTTGTTCATTATGACTCACATATTGTTATTTTGATCTCGGCTTTGCATTTTCATTTTAGCGCTGGATGACACTGCGCAATTTGGAAAAAATGCTGTCAAGGATATTCTACAAAATGAAGAAGGAGGTGGTCCAATTGGAGCTGTAACAAATGTACTTAAAGAATTAGGAGGAGGAGGAGGAGGACTTGGAGGCTTAGTAGGTTAAGAGAACATCAATGACTCCTTCAAAATGTAGTGACTTTTGAAAATGAATAAAATTATACAGCTAGCAATTGTCTTATGTTTCTGTATATAATTGTAAACAATAGGTTTGTTACTCAGCCCACCTCCACGCAACGTTTGTGTTCAACAGGAAAAAAGTCGCCGAACACACTCTATTAACCCTTTCAGCCCCAGTGATGCCATTTGGCATCATCACTTTCAATATTTTTTTCAAAAATTTTATGTCCCGTTTTGACATCCAAAACACACATCATTCGATTCTTCATACTTTGTTCTATCAGACAATATTTTACATTAATCTCAATAGAAGTCAGAACTACTATTTTTTTTATTTAGAAAATAGTCAACAAGCGTTTCTCCTGATTTTTGATAAGTTCACTTCAGTTCCACATCTTTAAAACACAATTTAAATTATTTCGGTTAAAATAATTACTAATTTTTTTTGATAATATGGTCAGATACCTTAAAATATATGACTTGAAGCGTTTTTAGGTAATATATATATTTTTATTTTGTTGTTTTCCACAGTAAAAAATTTTTTGGCATTGTTTCAAAAACCATATAAAAAATTTAAATGATTTTTTTTCTTATGAAATTTGTATATTTGACCTAAAATAAGCTTATTTTGTGAACATCAGATGTTTCTGTAGTGTAGTAAATTTTTGGGACTGAAAAGGGTTAATTCTTTTATAAACATTCGGCTTTACAAAATTCGGCTACTTTCATTTATTTTATTTCGAAAATTCAATAATTATTTGCACAATAATTATTATCGCTTGCAAAATATAATTTTGATTTCAAAGAATAAATATGAATATTTCTATCTTTTAAATAGAACCAAAATATTTCATATTAACACTAGGGGGCAAAATACAATCTGCAATGAATAAAACATGCTTCCAGCTCATTAAACTTCAAGAATTACTGAACTACATTCAATACACTAATAAATAAATAAAATATCCATTATTAAATTTATTTATACTAATCAACAAATTCATTTAGCGTAGCTTCTACGATTTCTTTCACGTTGGCGACTTCTTTGACTATCGCTAGGACCTTGCAGATTCTG
This sequence comes from Hylyphantes graminicola, assembly GCA_023701765.1. Lineage (NCBI taxonomy): Eukaryota > Metazoa > Arthropoda > Arachnida > Araneae > Linyphiidae > Hylyphantes > Hylyphantes graminicola. Next base: position 61,289,657 of record CM043111.1, on the reverse strand, counting down.
TTGAGCGGAAAATTTCTATTCCATCATTAGAAATATCTATTAGGCAACCTAAGCAGCATTATGCAAAGCAAAATAACAGTTACTTGTGAAACAGTTACTTGTGAAATTTAAATTTACTTTTTTCTTTCTTAGTTAGGAATATCTATGATATAATTTGTCCAGTCAATAAAGGAGTTTTACCATACAAAAGGTCCGGTATCGCTGATTTTTTTATGTGTTGTGTGAGACCCCTAGGTAGTAATAAATGTGAGTTTTCGTCATCCTCGTTCTATTGCTTTTTCCGCCATCTTGAAAAAACGTTCGAAATTTCGCCCATTTTTCAGTTTTTGGCCCATAACTTTTTTCCTAAGCATTTTTAAATCGAACTTTTCGACACAAAGTTGTAGAAAATAAAATTTTTCTTCAAAATCAGTAGCAAAAGTGTTTTTCTACGACAAACAGTTAAAGAGCTAAGAAGCAGCAAAAAGGGTGTAAAATCGAGTGTTTCGAAAAAATATTACGTTCCAACAACTTTCTATTACCGTAACTCACACAAGACTTCATTTTAGCAATAAAGTAGTATTTTACAAATTGTAGGAAATTTAATTTCCTATAAAATACACATATCAAAAATAAGTTTCTTATAGATTCCATTGAGAAGGGTGAAATGCATAGAAACACAAAAAAAAGTCATATTTTCACCCGACAATACAATGTTTTATTTTTTAACCTACAGCTCTTTCCCAGTGTATTTTTTAGTGTTTTGTGAATACCAAACTTGTTTAAAATAATTTTTTCTATAAAATGGTTTTGTTTTGTGTTCCATACGATAAAATGTGACGGAGCTACGCTGTTCGAAAAATGGCGTAAAATCTTGAATTTCGCCAAAAGAGTTTTTCACCACTTAAAATCCCAATAATTAAAAAAGAAATCATTGTTTTAGGGGATCATAATTATTATGAAACTTGTAGATATCATCATTTATTATATTTGTAAGGCCTTAAAAGTTATTTTAGGCTCAATACCAAAGAATTTAGGTACATTAAAAAAAATCGAAGATGCGCATTTTTCATTTGAATAAATGGACTTGATTTTTTAAAAGATTTCAATTTACATGAGACTGAAGTAAAATTTTCCACGTTTTCTGAAACCTACACTGAATTACATTCTCAAGCATTATGGCTCTACGGTAATAGTTGTATTTGATGGCTACCCCGATGATCTTCAGCTGAGTACTAAGAGCGCTGCACGATTAAGGAGGTGCAAGATGAATATCTCAGCTGATGTGATATTTGACCGAAAAACTGTAAATACTACCCCACAGGAGAAGTTTTTATCCAAGGAATAAAACAAAAGACGGTTCGTAACTCAACTTAGAGACGAACTGGAAGCTTCAGACATTATTACAAAACAAGCAGACGAAGATGCCGACGTTCTAATCATCAAGACTGCCAAGTCAATAGCATCCCAATATGAGTCTGTTTTGATTGTGGGTGAAGATATTGATCTACTGGTGGTACTAACTGGTGCTATTCCTGTTGCCAAAAATTTCTTCTTTAAAAAAACCAGGGAAAAGTAATTCACCCGACATTGTCTATTCTTCCTCGTCATTTCTGTATGGTTCGACTGCATATCTTTTACTGCTTCGTGCCATTAGCTGATGTGACACGACTTGCAACATTTTTGGATATGGAAAAGGCAAATTCTGCAATCTTTTCCAAGGGAATCCATATTTGTTAGAAGTGGCAGATGTTTTCAATAACCCTGATGCTACTGCGGCAGAAATTTCAAAGGCAGGAGAACAGATTTTAGTTTCCTTATATGGTGGAGACAAAGATCGGTCTCTCACAACTCTTCGCTTTTCAAAATTTCTTTCCAGCTCCACAAGGCTCAATTTAGCTAAGCTACCACCAACCTCCGACGCAGCGCACTTTCATTCATTGAGGACTTACCATCAAGTTATGGCCTGGAGAGGAATTAAAAAAAATCCGTTCAATTACGGATGGATGAAAGGGAGCAGTGGTTTAAGGCCTATTATGACGAAAAAGGACGCTGCGCCTGCGGTTTTATTGAAAACAATTAAATGTAAATGCATCAAAAGTTGTTTGGCTGCATGCAGTTGCAGAAAATCTGGATTGCATTGCTCTTACCTTTGTTAGCACTGCTGTGGGCAGTCCTGCGACAATAGGGCACTCATCGTCGACGAAGATGATAATGATTTAAACACAATTTCAATCAATGAAGATGAATCAGCTGAAGGTCTTCTTTATATGCCACCCAAACGAGTCCGATTGATAACGTAACTGATTCACTTGACAGCTATATACTTGTCAAATTTTATTTGTACCACTTCAATTCTCCATATAGCTAGTTCTGATATAAACTGTTAGGCATGATAAATGCCGCTCAGAATACTGTTTGGTTTTTTTTGTATGTGTATTTCTTTAAGCATAAATTGTTTATTAAAATAACTCATTAAAAAATTGATAATTTTCTATATATTTCCTATATTTTTTTCCATAGTTCTATTGGTACGATGTTCCTTAAACGAAAAGGACATATAATAGTTTTTATTTTTCAGTAAAATTCTTTTTTGAAAGGAAAATGTTACTTCAGTCTCATGTAAATTGAAATCTTTTAAAAAATCAAGTCCATTTATTCAAATGAAAAATGCGCATCTTCGATTTTTTTTAATGTACCTAAATTCTTTGGTATTGAGCCTAAAATTACTTTTAAGGCCTTACAAATATAATAAATGATGATATGTACAAGTTTCATAATAATTATGATCCCCTAAGACAATGATTTCTTTTTTAATTATTGGGATTTTAAGTGGTGAAAAACTCTTTTGGCGAAATTCAAGATTTTACGCCATTTTTCGAACAGCGTAGCTCCGTCACATTTTATCGTATGGAACACAAAACAAAACCATTTTATAGAAAAAATTATTTTAAACAAGTTTGGTATTCACAAAACACTAAAAAATACACTGGGAAAGAGCTGTAGGTTAAAAAATAAAACATTGTATTGTCGGGTGAAAATATGACTTTTTTTTGTGTTTCTATACATTTAACCCTTCTCAATGGAATCTATAAGAAACTTATTTTTGATATGTGTATTTTATAGGAAATTAAATTTCCTACAATTTGTAAAATACTACATTATTGCTAAAATGAAGTCTTGTGTGAGTTACGGTAATAGAAAGTCGTTGGAACGTAATATTTTTTCGAAACACTCGATTTTACACCCTTTTTGCTGCTTCTTAGCTCTTTAACTGTTTGTCGTAGAAAAACACTTTTGCTACTGATTTTGAAGAAAATTTTATTTTCTACAACTTTGTGTCGAAAAGTTCGATTTAAAGATGCTTAGGAAAAAAGTTATGGGCCAAAAACTGAAAAATGGGCGAAATTTCGAACGTTTTTTCAAGATGGCGGAAAAAGCAATAGAACGAGGATGACGAAAACTCACATTTATTACTACCTAGGGGTCTCACACAACATATAAAAAAATCAGCGATACCGGACCTTTTGGGGGGCCCCCTTTTTAAACCCCCTTTTTGAGTCTCTATTCACTGGACTAAATGGCCGGTCTCGATATGAAGTTTCATCACAGATACCATGTGACAGCCAAAAAGCGGTTTCAGAAGTGATTTTTCATCCTAATTTTTAAATTCATTTTTCTACCTTTTTATGAGGCATTAGAAAAAAAGAAAAAATACTGGTATAATATTTTTAGCATAAGAACATTTTAAGCCAATAAAAAAAAATTAGTCAAGTATCCTATTCATTCCTATCTTTATGCCGGACACTTTTAGTTGCTCCACCCACCCCACAAAAGTAAAGAAACTAACTGATTTTTTGCGTCCCTTGAATTCGAATCCATACGTATAGGGGAGGCTGGGTACGGTTGTGACAGTTTTCATTAGATCGCTTATAAATTCGTTAGTATGCCTGGTAGCTGGATGAAAGTTGCATTAATAGAAAAGTGTAACATTTGTCTACGAATAAATACAAAATTTTGTTCTTAAGTACAATAGCTAACTCATAGAATCTAATTAGATCAAAAAAAGGAAAAAAGTGTCACTCCCGCCCCTTTCTGGGTCGGTTGTGACAGGTTGAGAAAAAAATACCAAAATGGTATAGAATCACTCTAATTGCAGCATCTTTAGTTATTATAAATTCAATATTAATAAGAATATTTAATTCCTTATTAAATCATTAAATTTAGGAATTATGAATAAATTTATAGTTATTATTACAAAGTCTTCATATTATCACAATCATTTGTGAAACAGTTTAATAAATATTTATAATTATACATTACGGTAACCGTGTATAAAATACAAAACAAAAAAATAAAAATATGTTTTTATTAAAAAGGTAAAACTTATCTTGTCCACATAAAAAAATATACATTTTCTTATACTATACAAAAAAAATTTTTAGACGGTAGTGACAACTGCTTCGTCAACAATGTATATATCCTGCGGCTCATAGGTGTGCATCTTGTACATAACAATTTGCAAATTGTCATAAAATGATTGCACATTTGTTTTATAGAAGCTTGTATCGATACAAATGTATCGATACAAGTGGGCTAGGGTTAATGCCGTGCGATGACTGATGTCCTAGTGTGACACATGTTCAGACAGGCAAGCTGATCCTTACCCCTTACACCCGCAACCCGCTATTCTTATTGTTTCGCTAATATGGCGACTGTCACAGCCATACCCAACCTCCACTTATACATCTAAATTTTTCAGTAGATCTATAGAAACAGAAGCACATCTTCGAGGAAAATCAAAGTTGTGAAGGAGGGGTAGAGAGGCCAACCAGTTGAGATCAGAGAGTTTAATGGTTATAGTAGGGTCGTACAGAATAAACCTACCAACCGCACCATGGACCAACACGAAGACAATAAAGAGTGGCATCCGATGTCCAAGTGGTTTGGATCGTAGGCCATAACGCTAGCAGTCCGCGCGCTGTAATGGGTGCTGGTTCGATTCCCGCCTTTGTCCTGGGTGCACTTTCTTTCTCAGTCAAGGAGTTCTATAATAGGGTAGAGAAATGACTCGTACTGAGACAGAATAGAGTGGCAAGAGTGCTAGCTAATTTATAATTTTCATACTGAGAAAGAAAGAACCCCCAGAGAAAAGGCGGGAATCCAACCCACGCACGATCTCGACCACTTTTTCATTGGTAAGAATTTTGTTTTGAAACTAAATTTTTTGTAACGTAATTTTTTTTTATAATTATGAAAACATATTTTCAAGTTGCGTATATATGAATTTTGTAAAATAAAATATTAGTGGCAATTTTTTTTTGTCCAAGAAATAATTTTTAATTAACTAATAGATATTTGTGTTTGCGAGATTGGTGTGTTATAAATAAACGATTCAATTCGATCGTCGATTCTAAGATGAACGTCGCCAATAGAGCGTTCTCTTTCCACATTTAGCGACTTATTAAGCAGTGTTCAGCGGTATCGAAAAAATTTCAAATCTATAATAATAAAAATGAAGTTTTGTATGTACAGGGTGGTTATAAAATAACGCTCCCAATTCGGAGTGGTCTGTAGCTTGAATGAATAATCCAAATGCAAAAAACTTTGAGACACTTACTAATCAAGAAGGGAGAAAAAGAATAGAATCATAAAAAACAAACTCGTCACTTGACCAGGGCTCTAAATTACGAGGCGTAATTGGATGTGCTGGCCGAAATTAGCCGTAATTGGCTACTCCTCGTAATTATAACCTTGGTCAAGAGACGAGTTTCTGTGTTATAATTCCATTCTTTTTCGTAAAAAAGAAACTCGTCTCTTGACTAGGGTTCTAAATTACGAGGCGTAATTAGCTGTGTTGGCAGTAATTGGCCATAATTGACGACGTTTCGTAATTTAGATTCTGGTCAAAAGACGAGGTTTTTTTTATGATGATTATTTTTTTGGATTTTGTCTTTTTTATGATACCATTCTTTTTCCCCCTTCTTGATTAGTAAGTGTCTCAATTTTTGTTGCATTTGGATTATTCATTCAAGCCACAGGGCACAGACCACTCCAAATAGGGAGCGTTATTTTATAACCACCCTGTATATGTTTGTGTCTTACAGATATGAAAACTCGACATTTGTTTGACTCGTAACTTGGCACAAATGCGTATTTTATACTTAAGTTACGAATAGGGAACTTTCAGAGCTCAAAATGTTCTATTTTTAGAGAAAATTCGAATTTCATAAAAAAAACTACATCCCTTTGGCTCAAATCCGATAATTTTTTTTACTTTCCTGATGTCATCTGCTGAAAAAAATTAAAAAAAACTTTCAACGAAAATAAATAAAATTGAAAATGTTTATTATATTCTGATTGCCACAGAAACAAAATACATTATTTGAAAATAATTGACATGTTTCAAGTGACGCAATTCCATACAGTTTCCATTCCAGGATTTATTGTGGTTTTAGTTGATGATTTCTTCATTGATGGTTCTGTTGATTGTAAATATGCATATTGAAGCAATAAATGTATAGTTAATGTGATAGTTAACAAAGGCTATCGCGCATTAGAGCTGCATATAAGGGTTTTATGTCGTTATTTTTTCGCCAAATATGTTGCCAATCTCGCCAAATTATTAATTAAAATTCGCCAAATGGGCAAAATGTTTGTTAAGCTATTACTGAACTATGATGGTTAATAAAGGCCATCGCACTAGACCTGCATAAAACAATATTATGTCTTTATTTTTTCGCCAAATAGGGGAGAGAAGGGGAATGGCGCCACCTTAAGGGCAATTGAATTTTCATGCAGAATTGTGTTGTAATTAATGTAAATTGTAATGAGCATAGCATACTACAGTTCATTACCTATCTTGTAGTGATTTTTAAAAATTTAAATCTTCAATAGAAACTTAATAAAATTGTATATTTCTAAAGCTCGCACAGTGGCGGGATTACCCCGGTATCTGGGGTAATGCCACCACACCACTGGGGTTATGCCGCCACATCAATAAACAAAGCAAATAATCTATAAATAATGGAAAATTACACAATAAAGCAATACATATAGAACTAAAATCGATTTAATTAAGGTTGGAATGGTAAATTGTACAGGGTACAGCTCTTTTATTAACTTTTCATGTGCAACTAACTATGCAGGGTTTTTTTAAAAGTTTCGTTGGTCTATTTTACCAGTTCAGTTATTCTTTTTCGGACACGTGGCATCTCTAACGAAAACTAATAGGTTGTAGGTCCAATATATGAAATTTCTATTTTACGGATTAGCCGCCATACTTTTGCATATGGCGGCATAACCCCAGAGTGATGTGGCGGCATTACCCCAAAGGACAAAATGGCAGAGACGGCTTGTTTAAAGAAAGGTAGTTAGCCTAGCGTCCAAACTAACGACGTGATAAAATAGCCAAATAATTACTCTTTTAAATTATATATAACTGATTTATCTATCTTAGAGATAGCAATCACTTATCGCTAATTTCAGAAGGCTCAGGATTAGATGAAAATTACTAAAAACCGTATTTTTTAAATAACTTTACACCAACTCACCGCACGGCCATTAGCGTCTATACTACAAATTACTTTGTTTCCTGCTACAGGTCAGCGCTCACAGCCCCCCTCCCACACACACCTTTGGCGATATACAAAGGGGTGGCGGCATTACCCGAGGTGGCGGGATTCCCCTGCTCTCCCCTACGTTGCCAATATCGCCAAGTGGGCAAAATGTTTGTTTATCTATTACTGAACTGTGATGGTTAATTCAGGCCATTGCACTACAGCTGTTTATCAGGGTATATTTTTTATTTTTTCGCCAAATATGATGCCAATCCCGCCAAATTATTTTTTAAAAACCCGCCAAATGGGCAAAATGTTTTTAAAAAATAATTTATAAACTGGTTGGTTATGCTAAGATCATTGTGTTAGAGCTGTGTAATGGGTGTGTTTGTAGCTATATCTATTTTCTCGTCAAATTATTTCCCAAAACAAGCCAAAGGAGTTAAAAGGTTTTATGTATTTATGAGGGAATTGTGATGACATTTATGAGTGCACTTTACACCGTATTTTTGATTTTGGAATTATAAAGCAATGAAACGGGATTTCATACTTGATAACGAGCAGTGGTGGATTTAGGTTTGAGGATTCCCTAAGCCCGATGCGATATGGCGCCCTTTTTCTTTTGTAACAAATATATGAAGAGTACAGGGGGAAAAGCGCTTGAATTCGTAGAAAGCTTTCCTCAATATGCCTCTTTGGCGATGATACCGAGAAATCGCCTAAACTGGTGTAAAGAAACCGGTTACTCGCTTTGTTTTTCACTCGAAGCACCTGATTCACGCCAGAGATCAGTGGTCATGAGTTACACTTTTGTATCGCGAATGAAGAACCGAAAGAAAAACCAATTTCCTGTCGCTTTTGGTGCCCCTCAAAATTTGCCGCCCTAGGCCCGGGTCTCATGGCCTAAATTTAATCCGCCCCTGATAACGAGCGGGAAGAATAACTTAAGGTAATCGAATACCCAAAATTCTAAAATTTTTACTATTACTTTAATCTCTTCCAAATTTGGCATAGTGATTTCAAATATATTGAACATTGTTTTTTGGGCAATTTATTTTATTTAAATATAATTGATTTATTTTAAACGGTGTTTTTCATTTAAAAAAAGGGGGTTACGCCAACACTCCTAGCATAAAAAGTTTTACATTAATTTACCTGAAGTTTTTCACAGATGCTATTTCAATATATATCTGTGCCATGAACCTCTAACATCTGGTGTAAGTATACAAGTTTTTTTTTAAAAAAATTCCAAGTGTAAGTTAATCGAAAAAAATCCTTTTTTTGTGGTTAATTTATAACATTTCTCTTAATAACTTTTTTTCTTGTTATTTGTATGTAACTCTAGAGGGTCATTGCATGTATCAGTTCAAAACGAAGAATTTAACACATAATAAATGTTCATAGGATGAAAATTCAATGTAGTAGACTTGTTGGCGTAAACCTCTTTTTTTAGTAGAAAAACACCGTTTAAGATAAATAAATTATATTTAAATAAAAACAAAAGCCTAAATAGAATTATTCATTATATTTGAAATCACTATGCCAAATTTGGAAAAGATTAAAGCAAAAGTAAAAATTTTAGAATTTTGGGAAATTTTGGGTATTCGCCTACCTTAAGTTTATGATCTTATAACAGGGTATATGGTACACATACTTGGATCGATTTGATATTTTTTTTTAATCCGTGCGAAGTACGGGTATAAATTTGCTAGTATAATTATACAAATACAGTTGAGCCCCGTCATAAAAAAAAAGTGAACTCGTTTATTTAGGAAGAAGAACGTTCACTTAATTGCTTGGTCATGCAGACTGGGGGTCCAATACACTAGATAGGAAATCCATTTTAGCTTCCACACTACGTTTATAACGTAAAAAGTGGAAGGTTTTATAATCGTGCAGTCCGTCCGTCCGTCCGTCTGTCACCCACTTTCACAGAAGGAACCGCAAGTCTCACAAACAAGTGAGATACGTCATTTTGAAGCAAAAAATCAGTTTAGGCTACATTCCAAATTTCATTGAAAATTTTTAATTAGAAGTTTATTTAAAATTTAAATAACTAAAAATTTAACCTACATTGAAATAGCATGCAAATTCCATTTTTATTCAATATTTTCACTGTTGCCATGACATCAAACGTTCGAGAAACTTTATTTAAAATAAAAATAAAATTCTTGAAAAAATATTTATTTTTGTGTAATAATTCAATTTGGATTGTTGTAATAGCACAATAAGGTTACTTTGAAGGTCCATTACATATGAATGAAGAAAGATGCATAAAATATTCTAAATTTGCATAAAAAAGTACGAAAAGTATCGCTTTTACTTTTAATGCAACTTTAATAATTTATTTTTCGAAATGTAAACTTGAGGCTTCAAAAAGATATTTATTTAAAAAATACATCATTGTTCTTCGAACTGCGAACAAAAAAATAGCAAACGATAAAGATTAATTATCAAATCTTCAAAAGAAGATTAAAGACAGTTTTTAATTTTGGCTTATAAAAGTTTGAATTGGAACTAGCTAAAGACCCTGTTTGACGAATTCCTTTCTGAGGTGTTGTTAGTGTGTTTCCTGTTGAGCGTAAATATTGTGTGGAAGCGGTGTAAGTGACAGATTCTGTAACAAACCAACTTGTTTAGTTTTATAATCATGCTCAACAAACATCCTATAATCTGGACGAAATTTAAGAAAGCAAACTAAAATAGAGCTATTTCTTCAACTGCACTGTTAAAAGAAAACTGAAATTTCAGGGGGAAAATTACTGATTTTAACGGAACTTTTTCGTAACGACTGAAAACTGGTTTTTCCTCTAAAAACGCGTTTTTTCCCTTCAGAAAACGAGGTTTTCCTTCCAAAAAAAGTCCGTAAACCACGAGCGAAGAGATGAAAACGGAATGTTAACTTTTTTAGAGCTGCCGTACTTTTACTACCCTGTCGAAGAATTGGCGATAATGCTCTAAGAATAACATTGAAACTTGAATATCAAATATACCTGTTTTACGAAATATTATTTATTTCTTTAATTTTTTTTATTTAGAAAGGCATCCAGCTATCAATTACAAATAAACTTTTTTTTATGCTCAACAGTATTTATATAATTAAATTTGAAATGTTTTCGATATCGCTGTAAACTATAACAGACGCGAAATGTTACAAACAATGGCGGCTTCTTGAAGTCTAGTGAGGCCCAACACATCCATAGTACGTACAATCAGCTCAAATCGTAAATTTTACATTTCAAAACAAGAAATTGCAAATATCTAAAAGCAAAACTGATGGTCTTAATTAGAATATGTAAGTAATATAAATATAGAACGAAATTATAGTTATTGTTTGCCATTGAAACTGCCTTTTTTGGCTGCCAATTTACACTTAGTTCTTGAAATGAGCTTTAACGCAGTCAAAGAACGCTTTGTTTTTGTAAACTTCTATCAAACAGTAATAATAAAATAAAAACAAATCACATAATAAATTGAAAACAGAATGTTAAACAAACAATTGTTGCTAAAAATTCAATTACGCTGTAAAAAAAATATCAGTTCAAGCTTTCACTATGTTTCTGGTTAATTCCAAAACGGCCCAGGATATCATTATAAAAAAGGCTCAACCTAATTTAACCTTCTAATGCATACTGTTACCGTTTGGTAACAAGTTACATAATCCACTTTATTCTATCAAAGTAGACCTCCCTCTCGACAAATTTGTGTTTTTTCATCTATTACATTTAATTTTGAAGTTTTAGTTAATAATAACCCTCATAAATGACAGTAGTAAAAGTGTATTCAAAATTAAAAGTGACATTTCTAACTGTTGTGAATTTACGTGTTTGGAAGTATTCAAAGTAATAATATTAGTACTAAATACAAATAAATTGCTTTGCAAAAAATATTATAGTTCAAGATGGTTATTTTAAACTATATTTATTTCTTTTCTAACCATTCTTTTAAAAATTGGTAGTTTGTAGTTGGTTTTTACATCTGTTACCGTTTGGTAACATCAGGTATTAAGCACAACTTTTGTTTGCTTATGTGTGTGTATCTCTGTAAAGGATTAACAAAAGTTCAGTGTTTAAAATGTTTGGCACCACTTTGTTTTAAGAATAAAAATAACTGTTTCATGTCGTATCATTCTGCCATTTAAAAAAAAATGTTTAAAAATGACTTTTTGTATATTTTTATACATAAATACCTACTATTTGTACTAAACCTGCTATTGCCTACTATTTGTACATTAATTTTGTTTCAAAAGTAACTACTATTCATAATTATTTTTATAACTAATTTTTCTTGTTTAACAAAATCTAATTGTACTAAATATTAATATTCTTTTTTTAACTAAATATTAATACACGTTTTCACTAAAGATTTTATGCCTAAAACAATGTGTCTCTTCTTATATAATAATAAAATTATCAATAAGCATTATTTTTAAATATAATTTATTAGAAATATAAAAAAAATGTTCATTAGTTTAAGAGGGGATCATAGTTAGCGACAGCAAAAATGACCGATTCTTAGTATTGATTTCGAAAGGCTCTAAATCATTTAAAAATTATGGTACTATAAAAAAAATTGTACCAAATTATAAATTGTACTTTTATTATTATTTTAACACCTAAGAATCTTATTTTTAAAAATTATTATTTTTGAAAAAATATATCTTTTGAAACATACAATTACGAATTTTCAAAAATGCAAGTATTTTTTCGGTACACTTTTCTCCAAATTTATTAAATAATTCTTAATAATTTCTTATGTGTGTAAAAAAACCATTTTAGATCTAATTAAGTCACCTATTTTTTTTGCCAAAAATAATTTTTAAATTTATTTGAAAAACATTATATTCTACATTCATAAAAATTCTGATTTTCAACGAAGAAAAGTGTAAAATAATAAAATATTTTTTTTTAATTTGTAAGACTAAATAAGGTGACTTAAATAGATCTAAAATGGTTTTACAACACACAAAAAAAATATATAAAAAAATTCAATAGATTTGGAGAAAAGTGTACCTAAGTGTTGAAAATTATAGTTTTGAGAAAAACGCGAAAAACAAATACAGTCGATCCCGTCAACACGAACTCGGAATGACCACCGAAACATTTCTTGTTAACCGAATTTCATGAAAATCGTAAGGAATTTTTTTTTACATTGAGCCAGTGAATAGTTTTCAAATATCAACTCAAAAAATCATATTTTATTATGGAATACATAAATAATACAAGCATACAATTATACCAAAACCGACCTTAAGTTTGCAGCAGAGAAATGTACTACGCGTAGGAATTTGCGTAAACAACGCGGCTGGCGCCGAAGCTTCGCCTGCTCCGATTGGTTGATAATTTTACCCTGATATTCGTGCGCCCTGTTACGTCAAAATCGAAGGAAAAAAACAATTAAAATAACACTCTAACTGAAGCTAAACTAATAAAAATAATAAATTTATGTCTTGAAATAACAAATAAATTTGTTTATTGAATGTTAAATACCTTTTTGTATTCCATTCTCGTCCTCAAAAATGAGAACTATTTACCCTCTTTCTCGTAGAACATTTGTATACTGCAAACTTAAGGTCGGGAGAGGTATAGTAATTCAAAGGAGGCGTGGCACATTTGTTTATTTTTATACTTTTAATTTTTTAGAAGAAATAATTAACCGATCCATATAAAATTAGACTTATTCGATAGATTGGGTTTCCATCCATCAGAAAATACTGGTTTCAAAAATTCGATTTTATGGTTCTTGTTAACTATGATCCCCCCTTAAGGGGTCATAGGAGTCTTAAAAATGTGTAAAGAAGGTACTACAAAACATAGTTTGATCTTTCATGTCATTTTTGAACTACACAATGTATAAGTTTAATTTTTTTTATATGTAATTCTACAAGATTTATTTATTATAAAACAAGTTTTAAAATTTATGAAACTTTAGCCAAAACTAAAATAAATGATATTAAACATGAAGCTATTGAACACATTGTGATTAGGCTTGCGCGGCAAATTGTGAGGTCAAAATTGAAAAAATGACCAAGAAAATGACTTTACATTGTACAAATATGCACAAACAAAGACTTATACCTAAATTCTCAGCTCAATTTCAATTAGAAATTATTTTAAAAAAAATTTGAAATCAAAATTTTAAAATTTTTATTAATTTTGTTTAGAAAAAAGTTCTTAAAATAATTTCTAATTAAAATTGAGCTGAGAATTTAGGTATAAGTTCTAGTTTGTACATATTTGTACAACATAAAGTCATTTTCTTGGTCATGTCTTCAATTTTGACCTCACAATTTGCCGCGCAAGCCTAATCACAATGTGTTCAAATAGTTTCATGTTAAATATCATTTATTTTAGTTTTGGCTAAAGTTTCATAAATTTTAAAACTTGTTTTATAATTAATAAATCCTGTAGAATTACATATAAAAAATTATACTCATTTATTGAGTAGTTAAAAAATGACATGAAAGATCAAACTATGCTTTGTAAGTATGAAAAAATGAATGTTTTTGAAATTCAGTTTGTCGTTGGCTTTTAAAAAGTTAGTTAGGTTTTTTGCTCTGAAGAATTTAATAAAAGTTTCTATCTCTGTCTTTTAACTGAATTCTGTCAGTTATGTCCACTGTATTGTAAAGTAACATTATTATAAATTGGCGCTCCAACTCGTGGCTCTCGAACTACGATATTTGAATTGGTTATTTGGTGAACTTTGAACTTGTAGAAAGAAGTTAGCTTGGTTTCAACGGAAGGAAACGATGCAAGATGGCTACTCTTCAACGGTTCGCTTATAGAAGTTCGTCGATTGGATATCAAATAACGACATCACCCGATTTTAAATGCAGAAGAAAGATAAGTAAAATCCTTTTACATTTTTCTTGCTAATTGAGAACTCAGGAACTAAAGGTAATTGAATTATCCAATTCAAATTTCGTTTTGGAACATTTTAGTACCTGAAGAAGACTATTTTAGAATTTCTGATAATTTTAATGAGGTTATAGTGAATTGTTACTTATACGTGGTCATACTTAAAACAAGAAGGATTTTTTTGAACTATTTGATAGCATAAAAGATATATTTTGACGCCATGTCATTCTTTGCGAAAGCAAAAAAGTCGGATTTGCAAAGATTAGCCGAGGACTTAAATATAGAGTAAGATGTAACTAACAAAGTCATAGAAATAAAAAACAGCATTCAGAAAAGTGAAGCTTATAAAGAAGATCTAGAATATGTGAAATCGCTTCTTGAAGAAATCATTTTAGAAAGAATTGCTAAAGAAAAACTTGAACAAGAGCGATTGAATCTTGAACAAGAGCTATTGAATCGTGAACAAGAGCAACTGAATCTTGAAAAAGAACGATCATTCGAACTGGAAAAACTGAGATTGCAATCTCATTCAGAAAATCCAAATTCCTCATTGGGTTCCGCTTTGTCAAACGACACCGAGTTTCCTAAATTTGGATTCGAGAAGTTGATTCCTAGCTTCGATGCAAAAAGTGATGATATCAGTTTATTCCTGAACCTGTTCAAAAGACAGTTAACATTTTTGAAGATACCAGTCACAAAGTGGGTTGTGTATTTGGTCGGTCTTCTCCCAAAAGACATTGCTAAACTTATTGCTCAAGAAAGTGAAGAAAATGTTCAAGATTACGACTATGTGAAGCAAATACTTTTAAAGCGCTTTAAGATGAGTGCCGAGAAGTTTCGCCAGTTGTTCACACAACATCGCAGAAGCCCTGACACTACGTGGCGTGATTTCTACTTTGATTTGCAGAATTTTTTTGACGGATGGATATCAGGACTTGGAATAACAGAGTTTAAACCTCTGTGTGACTTGGTGATCAGTGATCAAATTAAGCGTCGCGTTCCACCCGATGTCCGAGACCATTTCCTGGACAACTGGTCGGATTTGGTAAATCCTATTGAACTTGCGAATAAGTTGGACTCTTACGACGAAGTTAGAAGCGTAAGGCAAAAGGCTAAGAGGGATGAATCAAGAGCCTAAGAGGAATGAATTTCCGAAGTGTCGTCAAGGTAACGAGTTTAACCGAAATTCCAAACCTGGTCCACAAAAAACGAAAACGTTCCACTCTAACCCTAGAAATGAAACTTTAAATGTGGAAAGACCAACTGTCAGTTGTTATGTGGGAGAATAGGAATGATTAAAACTAAATGTCCCACCTGTTCGCCAGGAAGAGATGAGAAGTTTGCTGTCAACTTCTTGACCATGCACGCCTACCACACAACGAACTCACCACTGGCTTTGATTGACACCAATATATCAGGGGTGAATGCTCGAGTCTGTGCAGACACTGGCGCTTCCAGATCGGTCGCTGGAGAGATCTTATATTCATGTCTGTTGCACAATGGTGTGACATTCCAACCCACAAAGATTGCGATGACATTAGCAAACGGATGTAAGTCAACGGAAGAAGCGTACACCGCCAAGGTAAACATTAGGGTGAGAGATAAATCTGTACCATTAGATATTCTTTCTCTGCCAAGAGCGAAAGGAAATCGAACTCTGCTTGGGACGGATTTCCTAGAAAATACTGGTATCGTACTCAACATGAAGAACAAAAATTGGCACTTCTGTGAGAACCCAAAGCGGAAGATTCACTTCCAAGAAGATATACCGGTTAGCCTTTTACGGCCAGTAGAAGCTGTTCTAGAACCAGAAGTCCTGCAACAAGATGTCCCTAAATCGGACGTCCTGTCTGAAGACATAGCAGCGTCCCAGATTGAAGAGGTTGAGCCACCAATCAAATGTCAACTTCGAGAAGAGGAAGGACAAGGCTTGTCTCCTAAGCAGCGAACCCAATTGAACAAGTTAATAATGGAGTTCCAGGATACCTTCAATTCAGGGGGAGGTCCTACACCATATCTGGAGCATCGTATTGACACCGGAAATGCGCCCCCGGTGGCCACTACACCGGACCGCATGTCACCCGCGCGCCGGGAGGTGCTCAAGAAGGAATTGGAATCTCTTCTTGCCCCCGGAATTATAGAAGAGTGTGACTCACCATATGCGGCACCAGTTGTGCTGATACCTAAACCGAATGGAGAATTCCGATTATGTGTAGATTACAGGAAATTAAATTCCGTCACGAAATCTGATCCTTACCCATTACCGAGGATGGATGACCTGCTGCAAAAAGCTTCAGAGACTAACTATATGTCCACCATCGATCTAAAAGCTGGTTACCATCAGGTCAAGATGTATCCACCGGATAAGGACAAAACGGTTTTTGTTTGCGTCTTTGGAGTTTATCGCTTCACTCGAATGCCTTTCGGATTGAAAACCGCTCCAGCAACTTTCCAAAGATTGATAGACATTTTCAGAAATGGGCTAAAGGTCAATACTTTAGCTTACTTGGATGACATAATTGTCATGTCCCCAACGTTCGAACAACATCTCGAGGATTTGCGCCAAGTATTCAAAAGACTTCAACAATTCAAGTTACAAGCAAATCGGGAAAAGTGTCACTTCGTTTGTCAAAAGGTCAAATACCTTGGACATTACATCACAAGTTCCGGAATCGAAGTTGATCCTGCCAAGGTGTCAGCCATTATGGATATTCCTCCTCCGAAGAATGTAAAGCAGGTTCAATCATTTCTACAGACATGCAGTTGGTACCGAAGATTCATAGCTAACTTTGCTGGAATATCAAAACCCCTGAGCAATCTCACACGAAAACGAACTGCCTGGACATGGGATTCGGAAGAGCAGAGCAGCTTTGATACCTTAAAGAAAAGCCTGACTTCATCCCCTGTCCTTAAACAACTAGACGAGAGCCAACCATTCCTTCTGAGAACGGATGCATCAGCCTATGCTTTGGGAGCTGTCCTTAGTCAAGGTCAGGGTTCGGAAGAACACCCAATAGAATACGCAAGTCGCCTTCTTAATACAGCTGAGAGAAATTACTCAACCACTGAAAGAGAAGCGCTAGCCGTCGTCTGGGCATTAGAGAAGTTTAGAGGATACATCGACGGTGCTGAAATCCGGGTTGTTTCGGATCATCAACCGTTGAAGTGGCTCTTGAGCTTGAAAACAAAAACAGGACGTCTAGCTCGTTGGGCCCTACAAATACAATAATTCAACTTAAAGCTTGAATACGTGCCTGGAAAAGCAAATGTAGTTGCGGATATGCTATCTCGACCTCAGTGCACACATGATGAAGTAGAGTGCGAGTCCTGTGCTGTTATGGTAGACCTCCCCACCAGGTCGCCTAAAGACATTAGGGAAGAACAACTCAAAGATGAAAACTTGAAGATAATAATAGAGACTTTTGAACAAAGTTCCAAGAACGAGAATTTCCTTAATTGGACGAATAGTGGTTACCTCATGACCCAAGGAGTGCTCTACAGATACTCACCAGATTCTGACTCAGAAGAAGCGCAGTTGGTAGTACCCAAGAATGGGTGCTACCAACTGCGCTGGTACAAGAATGGGATAACATTCTAAAAGAACATCATGATGCCCCAACCGCTGGTCACTATGGTGAAGAGGGAACATTTCAGAGGATCTCCAGAAGATACTACTGGTCAGGAATGAGAACCTACATCTCCAACTACGTCAAGAAATGCCCTGATTGCAGTCGGTATAAAGCCGAAAATCAGAAACCGGCTGGACTTTTAAGAACACCAGTGTATTCCCAGCGTTTTGAGACTTTGGCAATTGATCTTTTTGGCCCTCTACCCGAAACACCAGATGGGGAAAAATGGATATTCATCGTGGAGGATACAGCAACGAGATGGGTAGAACTTTTTGCATTACAAGAAGCCACAGCCCGAGAGTGTGCTATAACCTTGCTAGAAGAGGTAATTTTAAGATACGGACTACCGAAACGTCTCATCTCTGACAATGGGTCTCAGTTCGTCAGTGCGGTGATGCAGCAAATCTGTAATCTACTGGATATTGCTCAAATTCTTACTCCAGTTTATTGCCCTCAAGCTAACCCAGTTGAGAGGAAAAATAGAGATCTAAAACCTCGTATTGCTCTCCCAGTTGGAAGTGGCATTCACACAGCTTGGTCCGAAAAACTGCCAATGATTCGTTTTGCCATGAATTCTGCTCAATGCTCCTCAACGGGATATTTTGCTGCCTTCCTACAATTTGGAAGAGAAATGCGCACACCTGACGACGTGAATCACGACTTACGGAGTGTAATTCAAAACGACAACTTCGTAGCGGAAATCACACCATACTTGTGTAAGTTTGCAAATTTGAGTCGGGAAATAAGAGACCTAGTGGAGTAAAAACAAGATCAGCGAAAGGAGTATGCAGACAAAAAGCGCAGAAATGCAGTGCAGTACGCTCCTGGTGATAAAGTCTGGGTCTCCACTCATCCTATAAGCAGCAGAGCTAACAAGAAATCTGCCAAGTTCATGCCACGACGCGACGGACCGTATATAGTGAAGACCCGCAACGTTCGCTAACCAGCTATGAAGTGGCAAATCCAGAAAATCCGGTCGTGCCATTAGGAGTGTACCACACATCCGCTCTACGCCCGTGCCTTGAGGCTCACGACTACGGGAGCCCTGTAAACCCTCTACGCAAGAGAGGCCGTCCCAAAAAAAACTGAACTAAGACAATCTTGCTGTATCCTTGCCGGCACGTCGGCGAATCCAGAGGGGGAGTCTGTAGCGAAATTATTTCATAATTTTGTGCGGAATTATTTCACGAGAGTATTTGTTTAGTTTTCTCTCGACGACTTGTCTATCATCTCGCGCAGTTCTATCTTTTTGAAATTCAGTTTGTCGTTGGCTTTTAAAAAGTTAGTTAGGTTTTTTGCTCTGAAGAATTTAATAAAAGTTTCTATCTCTGTCTTTTAACTGAATTCTGTCATTTATGTCCACTGTATTGTAAAGTAACATTATTATAGTATTGCTTCGAAATGGTGGAAAATTGTTATTGATAATCTTTCAAACATAATTGTGCATGGATTTTGAAATCTGATAACATTTTTTAATATTTTACTCAGTTTCACTTTAAGCACATCGCGAAAAAAATCAAAAACTTCCAAGTAACATAAATTTTTAATTTTAATTAATTAACCAATAGGAAAAATAAAAAAAAAGCCATGCACAGTTTTGTTAAAATATATTTAAATATCTTATATAAAAAAATTTAGACATTTTAGAAAAAATTGAATCGCAAGGAGCATTTTTAAAAAAAGTTTAAAAAGTTGAATATTTTTTTATTAAAAAAACTACTGCATATTTTTCTTTTATTATTTTGTATTTTAATTACATTTTATGTCCCTGAGCTATAAAAAAAAATTCATCCATTTCGGTCTGCAACTTAAAAAAAAAAATTAATTTGCCTCCCCGGTCCCCTTAATTCGCCATGGTCAGGTCGCAGTCATGACCATGGCGAGTTGGAGGACCATGGTGAGACCATGGAGGTGACCAGTCAGGAGGTGACCATGGCATCACCTTCGACTGTGACACGAAGGTAATTTTTATGTTTTAGGTTTGCTAATGCGCAATCCATTCAATTTAATATCTTTGTCCTGGTAATAAACGTCCCACTTTGCTGCAGGCTCGAGCAAATGTGTTGCCACCAACATCTTCATTTTGCACAATATTTTATAACCCCGCTGTGTTTTCCTCTATATGGTGGCTATATAGCTATTTTCGATCGTTATTTTGTTTTAGTTCTGGAAATGCTGACGCAAGTAATTGCTTTTATATTGATACAGCTTTAGGGTATCTGTTTTTACTACGATTTTTTTTTTTGTTTGCATAGCTTTTGTAAACGTTTTAACTACGTTCTTCTCTTAACGTATGTCTCTTAAGTACGATTTTCAGTTCTCTAAAAAACCTTAAAAAAATTTACAAAGTGGCAATTTTTTTTAAAAAATAAAAAATTACAGGACGTCCCTCACACATCTGGATGCACGGCAGTGCATCGCCAAGTTCATAACGAAGGCGGCACTGACTATCCTTTACTGGGACCATTTCGGCATAATTTTGGAGACCCAGTTCTTTTCTTCTACGCACTTTAGATTCGAGTTTAGACTTTTTTCTTAGTGTCCTAGTGAGACTTAACCTAGAAAAAAATTTCCAGCGTTCGAAATTCATTTAAGCCAGAGATAAATGAACCAGAAAAACGACAAATATGTCCCTCACTGACTCACTGACTCACTGACTCACTGACGGGCGATCATAATGTTTAGGTACAACGGCTTGTTATGGAGTTACGAAAATTGGAACACTTATAGAATAGAGCATGCATATAACAGGAAAAATCCGAAAATCGAAGATTTTACCCGGGGTTGGGCGTAAACTGATTGGCGCCCTTTTTCATAAGCAGTTGCAATGCTCTCCATATGCTGATATACCAGCGGCGATTAAACGTCGTCGCCAACAATTCAAATAGTTATTTGCCTTCAGATACGTTAAAGGTTTTCATGTGTGGGATTTAGCACACGATATTACTAATTTAATGTGTCAACCTGAGCTGGCAACCAGCACCATGTTTTATAGAGCCATTGGTTGTTTGGAGGTAGGATTAACATCGCACAAGGGCTACATATGAGTAATGGTTGGAACCAATGCTTCACAACGGGCAAATGTTTTTTTAAGGATTTTGCTTGCAGTAACGTTGTACTAGAGCTACATAAGGGTTATTGGCGGCGATTCTCGTATTTTTTAAATCGTGGTCAAGTGACGATTTCTTGAACAGAATCTTTCAAACAGTACCATCGGATTTAAAAAAATATTTTTTTTGTTAGAAAGAAATGACATATATCAAAGGCTTGACCTATGTTTTATACTTTTTGTCCGTCCGTACGCTTTTTCGTCCGTCTGTTCTTTATAAGACGGTCTGTCATAATTTCGGTTCTAATCGTCCGATTTTAAAAAACTTTTTTTTTATAAATGTATGGCTTCATATTTCATACTTTGTGTCCATCTGTCGGTACGTTTTTCTGTCCGTCTGTCAATCTGTCCTTTATAAGAATTTCTGTCATATTTTCGGTTCTAACCGCCCGATTTTGAAAATTATTTTTTGTTAGAAAGATATGACATCAAACACCTATATTTCAAACTTTTTGATTTTTTTCTGTACGTTTTTCTGTCCGTCTGTCCTTTATAAGACGGTCTGTCATAATTTCGGTTCTAATCGTCTGATTTTAAAAAAATCTTTTTTTTATAAAGTTATGGCATCATATTTCATACTTTGTGTCCGTCTGTCGGTACGTTTTTCTGTCCGTCTGTCAATCTGTCCTTTATAAGAAGGTCTGTCATATTTTCGGTTCTAACCGCTCGATTTTAAAAATTATTTTTTTGTTCGAAAGGTATGACATCAAACACCTATATTTCAAACTTTTTGATTTTTTGTCTGTACTTTGTTCTGTCCGTCTGTCCT
Organism: Hylyphantes graminicola; assembly: GCA_023701765.1. Taxonomy (NCBI): domain Eukaryota; kingdom Metazoa; phylum Arthropoda; class Arachnida; order Araneae; family Linyphiidae; genus Hylyphantes; species Hylyphantes graminicola. Next base: position 61,267,752 of record CM043111.1, on the reverse strand, counting down.
TTATAAAACAGTCCGTCATTCTTTCGGTTCTAATCGTCCACTTTTAAAAATTCTTTTTTTTGTTGGAAAGGCATGTTTATAAAAGTTTAAATTACAACTAAATGTTGTGTTTGGCTATTTTTTTCTAAGGTGTATAAATTTTGTGTGGAAGCAGTTCCAGGTGACAGTTACTATTACAAACCTACTTGTTATTCTCTAAGAATTTCGGTGAGTATTAAAGTGACAGGACATCAGTAGGCTATTTTAGTTCTTTTAGAACTTCTTGTTTAAAAAGCAGTCAGAACAGGAAATAATTTCACTATAGATATTGTTTGGTTTCAGCTCTAGTCCCACGTTAATTCAATTGTTGTTACAAAATATACTTAAAAAGTTATAAACTATTTTTACTGCTTGTTGCCACCAATATATATTTCTTTTAAACAGGAATTGTAAATATTGTACTCGCCGCAGTGTAAATCTCCATCCTATGTTTATTTTATTAGGATACTGCCTATTCACTAAACACATTATTCATTATACTTCACTGTGTGTTCCCACTTACAAAAAGAAGTGAAATCCCAACAAAAACATCTCTGTAAAAGAGGGCCAAGTTCTTACAAAAAAAGGTCTGGCCTACAAAAGAAGTGAAATCAACAAAAAGACCAAGTTCAATGGAATTTGCTTAGTTAAAGTTCTAGAAAAAATTAAGCCTGGACAACCAAAGATTTGAAAACAAAAAAGGATCAAGTTCAATAGAAGTTGATGAGGTTATAAACCCCAAAACATTTTGTTTTAAGATGCAGCTTAGGTCTAACACATTCTTACTAGCTGTTTGTGTAACTTGGCCAATACGCATCGTGAATATGGAGTTGAACCCTTCGTACCTGGTTGAATTTCACCTCGGGGCGTTTGAGTAAGTCTGTATTTGATTTATCCCTAGTTAATCAAATGGTTAATCCTAGTGGTATTCTGCGTGGTTTGCTATGTGTTGTATATCTATAGAACAATAATGTGCTGTGGTGTTTTAATAATGAACTATAAAGTTGACACATTTAACACATTTAGTTAGTTTGTATTATGTAGTTTTATGTATATATATATATATATATATGTGATAAACACAGCCAAGAAAAAGTCGACAAGACAGTTCAAATCATTCTTTATTTGGGCAGGGCTTGAGAGCCCGAAAAAAGGCGAACTCACTGGTTGGATGGAAGATGTCAAGTGCGCAGAAGAATTCTTCGAGACTATTGTTACAGTGGAAGGTCACGTGGTCATCGAACATTCGATATGATGAGTCAACGTCTTGTGATATGAGGCTGGAGATGTGGATTGAGCATTATCGGAGCGCGGAAAAACTAATACGACAAAGTTGTATCGGGGATTAAGGACATATGGGATATTTAAATAGTGGAAAATAATTAATAGGATCTTTTAAGTATTAGGAATGGAATTTCGTTTCATTTCCCCCCTCCGCAAAGTGGTAGCAAGAGGAGAGAAAAAAAAATTAAAAGTTAAGGTACGTCTAATAAATTTAAATGTTGGAAGAGGGGGCTTTCGGACAACTAATGGGTGATCAGGCCATCAGCAGGCCAAAAGCAGGAACTTAAAGTTAAATGTAATGGAAAAGGACTTCACGTGAACAACCACCTTCACAAGTTAACATGAAAACTACAATATGAAAAAAAATAATAATAATATAGCATATAAAATATAAAACAAAAATACAAATTGGTAACATGAAAGTAAATCGTAAGGGCAAATATTACAAAAACAACAAGATTCTATAAGAAACATCCGAAAAAGACATTTCTGGAAAATGGACAATATAAAATAAAATACTGACAAAAGTGTATAAAAAATATACACGAAAAATATAAAAGTGGCGGCCGGCCTAGCTAAACAGGTAAAATGGCATGTTAAAAATGGAAACGTAAAAAAGTAAAAACTACAAAGGGGAAGCGCAGTGAAAAAAAATCTTGAGGTCACACCCGTTTTGTTTCAACACAAATCAATCAGAATTTGGTCCTGGAGTAGAAAGATGAACACGAGGTCACATCTCCCTAAACCAGAAATCGAAGCTGGGGTGTTCTCACAGAGAAACACGGGTAAGTTGTGGAAAAAAGGGTGTGACCAAAAAAAATTGGGGACATTGGTGGAAACTGGGAGGCATAAAAATAACGGGGGTAATATTCACATGGAAAATATCATAAAATATTTGGTATAAAAGGTGTGTGGGGTTTAACCACATCTTTGATTAAAAAAAAATGTGTGGGGTTTAACCACATCCTTGATCAATAAAATATGTGTGGGGCCACAAAAAGTTCAAAACCATTTGGTTATGGCATGTTTTCGTAACATGGGAAGTTCTTTGGTAGTTCTAATGAATATAGACTTCTTGATGTGATGGGTACAGTCTATCCACTGGAAAATAACAAACAGTAGCTTTTTACTTCTACTGTGGTCTCAGTCCCCAGGAAGCAGTCGACGTCACACAAAGTTCTATTTCATGTAGTTCGGTCTTCTTTTGTTTGGCACTTTTAAAAACTTCGGGTATACACACTTGAATGAAAATAATATTTGTGGCATATTTAAACTTTTAGTTTCACGTAAAATTTACACACATTAATATATAATAGGAATATTACATAAGCAAGACGAAATTAGGGAAACACAATATTACTTTTGATAATTCAACATATCTCGATGCATGTAGGTAAACAAAGTAATAATTTATAATTGTATTTTACTTATTATGACTTCATTTTAAAATAATTTATTGTTCATGAGAAAGTTTAAGGTCTTCAGGAGCTGAATATGGGCGTAATTTAGAAACATGAACAATTTCATTAGATTTAGTTAATTTGTTTAGGATATTAAGTTCATAATTTACATCACTAATTTGCTTTTGAATAATATAGGGACCTGAAAATGGAGCTGTTAATTTTCGAGTATTAGGATAACAAAATTCTTCATAAATAACTTTATCGCCTACATTAAATGTTTTGTTTATAACACGTGCATCAAAATATGTTTTGCTTCTTTTATGGTAGTCGTCTGTTCTGCTTTTTGCAAGTTTACGAGCTTCATCGATTGGCGGATAAACATTTTGATTAATTGGGGATTCAAAAGGGGGAATACCATGTAAAAGGTAGTTTGGTGAAAATTTTGTGACAGTATGAGGAGTATTGTTATATTCAGTTACTACTTGTTCTAATAATTTAGGCCAGGGAATTTTGGTTGTTGTTGAATTAATTTTAGCGCGAAGCATCGCGCACAAAGATTGTTGAACCCGTTCAGATTTACCGTTGCATTTTGGATTATGAGCACTTGTAAACAAATGTTTTACATTGTAATTCCTGAGAAATTTTTTAAGTCGAGAAGAAGTAAAGGCTGGATTACGATCAGTTAATAATTTTGACGGTACTTGGATATTAAATATTTGCTTAAGGCAATTAATGTAAGATTCAGCTGTTTCATTTTTAGTGGCATATGCCCAAACATAACGGGTAGCATGGTCTATTATAACATGAAGGTACCTTTTTGTAGAATTATAATAATTGAATCCTCCTACTGTATCTAAAGAGATTAATTCGAAGGGCTGGTCTGGATGAGGAAGGGTTTGTAACAAACCAAATTTCTTTTGCCTAGGTTTTTTATTAATTTGGCACACATGGCAGTGCTTTACAAATCGACTTATGTCTTCGTTAATTTGTGGCCAATAGTAATGAGGAGTAATTAATTCTATCATTCTGTTTACACCTGGATGTCCAAATTTTAAATGGGCTTCAGTTAACAATTTACTTCTTAATGAGAAAGGAACTACAATTTTATGGAACTTTTTCTTTTTGATTACAACAATACCATCTTTAGTGAAAAATTTAGGTCCATTAAGGTTGTCAATTTGCTGCCTATTTTTAATTTCTTCTATATCTAACAAATAAGTATGATGCATCAGGTGCACTGCTGGGTTACGCGATAACATATCTGCTTCAATATTAGTACTACCTTTTAAATGAACTATTGTATAATCATACATTGACAATTTTAAACTCCATCGAAATAATCTACCTCTTAAATTTTTGATATTTTTAAGCCAGACAAGAGCCATATGATCAGAGTAAATGGTAAATTTAGTGCCATGTAAGTAATAATGAAATTTATCGATGGTATCAACTATTGCAAGGCATTCCAATTCTGTTATAGAATAATTTTTTTCGTAATCCCTAAGTGTTCGCGAATAAAAAGCAATGGGGTGTAATGTACCTTCAGAATCGGGTTGTTTGATGACAGCACCAATTGAAATTTGGGATGCATCAACAAACACATGACAGGGCAAATTAGGATTATACAATTTAAGAATGGGTTTAGTTATTAATGCTTGCTTAAGTAATTCAAAACTATTTTGGCATTCATCAGTCCATTGATAAGGGGTATCTTTCTTTAACAATTTATTCAGGGGATATCTTAATTTGGCATAATTATTAATGAATTTGTGGTACACATTAATGCTACCAAGGAAACGTTGTAATTCTTTAACATTTCTGGGTTCCTTTAAATTTTGAATAGCAGTAACATTGATATTGTCAGGGGTAAGTTTACCATTTTGAATTTCATATCCTAAAAAGTTAATTTTTTCTTGTGCAAAAACACACTTGGACAGTTTAAGCTTTACATTTTCTTTTTGCATGATTTCAAAAATTTGTTCGAGATGCTGAATGTGTTGTTCCTGAGAGTCTGAATAAACTATTATATCGTCAAAATAACTATATGCAAAATTTACTTGGTATTTATCTAATATTCTTCTTAAAGTTCTATTGAATATGGCTGGTGCATTTTTCAAGCCAAAGGGAAGGCGGCACCATTCATACAAACCATGATTGGTAGCAAAAGCTAACTTTTCTGTGTCACTATTATGAATTTTGATTTGCCAATAACCTGAATTTAAGTCAAGTGTACTGTAAACTTTAGCATTATATAATTTATCTAAAATGGCATCTATGCGAGGTAGTGGTTCACTGTCTGTTTTGCATATTAAATTTAATTTTCGAAAATCACAGCAAAACCGGGTCTTAGTGGATTCTCCCTTTTTCTGAACTAATGTGACCGGGGCACTGTAAGCAGAATGGCTTGGTTTTATAATATTATGTTTTAACATTTCGTCAACTTGTTTTTGAATTTCTTGTTCATTAATTTGGGAGGTACGATAAGCTCTTAAACTTATGGGTAAATCAGAAGTTAAATGAATTCGTTGGGGTTCCATATTAATGGTTCCAACATCATACTTATCTTTGGCAAAAACATTTTTAAATCTTTTTAACAAGTCAGACACCCGTGGATCATTGTTGACAAACTGAGATGCATTGGTTTCAGTGGTCAATGACCCAACAGTTATCTGATCTTGTACATTTGAAGTAGGTTGACATTTGGTTAAGTGTAAGGATAGGGGTATATTTGGATAGGAACATTTTTTAAGGATTGTGCCATGTTGGGAAATTTCTTTAGTATAACAATCAATTAAAATTTTAAATTTGGCACATTCTGGCAATCCTAATATTATATATGGCAATTCTGAGGGTATAATAAATAAAGTAATGGTTTCGGTTATATTTCCAATTTTAAGGGTTAATTTACACTGTTTGTCAATTTTAAAGTGTCCGTCTGCCTGTTTTACAAACATGGAATGGGTATTTTGCCACTGTATAGAATATCGCTGAATAAAACTCCATGGCGCCAAGGAAATAGTACTCGCAGTATCCAAGATACAGGGCACGTCGACATTGGGATTGTTTTGATTTAAGTTCTTTTGTATTTGTCCCGGGACTATTAGTTGTCATAGTGAACTTTCGGTGTTGGGTGTATTTGGAGAGTCGTTTGGCATCACTTCTTCAGTGATGCCATTCTCTCTGGGAAAAGGGCATTCATGTCGCCAATGGAATGCATTAACAATGCCTTGTGCATGGCACTGGCGGCAAGCAGCATTCGGTAAATTTGGTCTCATTTGTTGGAAGTGTGTTGTTTGGTTAGGTCGATCTTCATAAGAGGGTCTCTGGGTATAAGATGGTCTTGGGTTTCTAAATTGTGTCGGCTGTGGATTTTGGGGATTATATGGCCTAGGTTGAAACTGAAAATAATTTCGAGGCCGAAAATTAGGTTGCCGAAAATAATTCATCTGGTAAGGCCTGGTTGGCCGACTATTTGGTTGAGTATTGGGCAGGTAGTTTTGTTGTTGAAAGTTTCGATATGGAGGATTTTCTTGTTGGGGTTGGACTTTTATAAGTTTATTGGCTATTTCCAGCCAAGCGGGTAAGGATTCAGGGGCAGATATTATTAAGCTGGTTTGTATTCTGGGAGGCATTGTGGATGTTAAACCTTCCAGGATAATTTGGGTGGTTAACCCTAACTGACGGCCCATTTTAACTTTTTTGTGAAAATAATCATTTATGTTATCATTGTATTTGAACTGGATTTGAGTGAAATCATGGAACGTCGAACATGAAGGTTCCAAGAACTGTTCCAACAATATTTCTTCTAACTGGGGCCATGAGGTGACTTTAAGACAAGAACTTATGTATAGGTTTAGGGCGGTGCCCTTTAAATGTGATCCAATGTTTTTAACTTTTTCATCATCACTTAAACTACTGACACTATTGAAATACTCAAGCCATGATTTTATTTCCATCCCTGATGAGGGATCAAAAGGAATTACTTGGGTTTCTAAATTACTAGTCATTTTTGGTTGGGTTAAAGTGGCTTGAGCCTCGTTACTTTTAATTACACTTTCTACATTAAGGATTACATTATCTTTGGCCGTACTATTATCAGATTCCTGATTTAGTATTTGTTCGGTTGTTTCTTTACCTTGTGTACTCATTGTAAGTTCTTTGCCTGATCTCAATTCCATTAGTATGAAAAATACATTTCTAACAGATTAAATTAAATCTAAAAATAGTAATATTACAATTGATTTACAGTAGTATTTTACCATTATTATTATTATGTTTTAAAACAACACTAGGGCAATCAAACAAAATATTGCACTTTTAAAGTTAAATGATAGAAATTTTTAAAACAATTATTTGTATTATTTTAATTATTGTTATGAAGATATTGTAAGAACATGGCAAGCAAATCTAAAATATTTGGAAAACTATTGCAAAGAGGCATTGCAAAAGCTTTCAAAAACATAAAGTAAATATTCTGCTTAATATTATTATACGCTTCAAAATCAGATTTTAAAATTTATAGCAAGAACTAACGAAAAATTAAATTTAATTAATTACAGACTAAAATGCAACATGAGAATTCTTAATCCCTAATTCTTATAAATTCCCGATCATTTGTTTGTAAACAAGTGTGCTGGCGATTGTTGGCACGATTTGGCTTCTTCACTTGGCGATCTTGGCGCCATAAAACACATCTTGAACTCGGATCACTTGCACCAAAGTAAAAAAAAAAAAAATTCTCTGATCGTTTTTATCTTCTAGGCACAACACAAACTTCTTAACGCTTTTTTGTCTTTGGAGCTGACGATCTAGGCTGGCATGGGGTTTCTGGTTGGTGAGGGAAACTTGGCATACCACCGCTGGCATGGGACACCAGGGCGTGGTCGGTCTTCGGCGTTGGTTCGGGTCCGGCAGGAGGATGGGCAGTTTCTTTGCTGCTCTGCGGAGGTGGTCGTCATCCGATGGGGGACGGGTGAGAAAGGGCACGGAAGGGAGAATACCGCTGGTCGGTGGCGGAGACTGCAGGAGAATGTCGGCGGCACGGAACGACGTGGTCCTCCAGGACGGTGCGGAACGTCGTCGGAGCGAAGGAAGCCGCAGACACGGAACGATGAGGACGCGCAGTCACTGCTGGTCTGCCGATGCGAACACAGCTGCGGTACTTGCATTGGAGCCCGCTGCCGACATGTTGGAAGAGCGTGGACGGCTGCGGAAGTCGTGTCAGGTGGCTGGGCTGCTGCGGACGGGCTATGACGCAGTTGCAGTACAGTTCAAAACTGATTTATTTTAAGTCGATGGTTCCCCGAAAGTCAGGATGGAGATCCTGTCGACTTTTACTGTGATAAACACAGCCAAGAAAAAGTCGACAAGACAGTTCAAATCATTCTTTATTTGGGCAGGGCTTGAGAGCCCGAAAAAAGGCGAACTCACTGGTTGGATGGAAGATGTCAAGTGCGCAGAAGAATTCTTCGAGACTATTGTTACAGTGGAAGGTCACGTGGTCATCGAACATTCGATATGATGAGTCAACGTCTTGTGATATGAGGCTGGAGATGTGGATTGAGCATTATCGGAGCGCGGAAAAACTAATACGACAAAGTTGTATCGGGGATTAAGGACATATGGGATATTTAAATAGTGGAAAATAATTAATAGGATCTTTTAAGTATTAGGAATGGAATTTCGTTTCATATATATATATATATGTTCGAGATTATTACATTTCTGTTAGTGTTTTTATATTAATAAATGCTATTTGCAATTGAAAAAACATGTCTTTCTCCTTATTCAGCTGAAACCTTATTGATAATCAAGTAAAATAAAATAAAAAAAAAGTTTTAAAAATTTTAAATAGATCAATACAATAGTCGATGGAGATTCGAGCATTTCTTTAGATCACGTAAGTAAATGCAGCATCTCGTTTTCCAATGCTTGAATCTTGTAGTAAAACCGCTACTATAATATATGGAGCTTTGATTACTCTTTCTTACTTTCTTTGAAGGAAATAGAACGATTACCTTATTAAAACGCTTCAACAGTTGCAAACAGCTAAATGTTCATTCAGATAAGTATCACCAACTAAGTGTGATGGTAATCCTGGCAACAAAAGCAAACGTTTTTATTTTTATTATTTACCTGCAACGCCAACGCATGTGGTACGACTACTATTTTACCCCTTTCCACCCGAGAGGTGCGTGTCATTCACCACTTAACTGAGGATAAATCAAATACAGACTTACTCAAACGCCCCGAGGTGAAATTCAACCAGGTACGAAGGGTTCAACTCCATATTCACGATGCGTATTGGCCAAGTTACACAAACAGCTAGTAAGAATGTGTTAGACCTAAGCTGCATCTTAAAACAAAATGTTTTGGGGTTTATAACCTCATCAACTTCTATTGAACTTGATCCTTTTTTGTTTTCAAATCTTTGGTTGTCCAGGCTTAATTTTTTCTAGAACTTTAACTAAGCAAATTTCATTGAACTTGGTCTTTTTGTTGATTTCACTTCTTTTGTAGGCCAGACCTTTTTTTGTAAGAACTTGGCCCTCTTTTACAGAGATGTTTTTGTTGGGATTTGTTTCTACTTTCAACTACAAGGTTCTTAATTCTCACGAAACAAAATATACATTGTGGCAATTTGAAAAATAATTTTATTTGAACAATAATAACAATTTGAACAATAATAACAATTTAAACAATAATTACAACATAATCAAATAATAACGTTGGTTTAAAAATAAACCGCAAGCAGCTAAACCGTGTCGCTGATGGGACATGCCCTTTTACCTCTAGAGGTGCCAAAAGTCACCTCCAGTTGTAACAGTGTAGTGCACTGCCTCGGTCCAAGGCTGATATGTTATGGTTCAGCTAATAATTTTGCATGTTTGTATATATATTTTCAATAGTCTACGGTTCATATTTGAATCGTCTATCAATGGCGATAACAGCATCGTTTTCATTGTCTAAAAATATGTTTCCCCGCTTTTTGTTAATGGAGGTGTTAACTGAAGAATTTAACAGAGGGCGTTCATAACTTATATGAAATTTTTTTGGCGATATTCGGCTCAACCCATCCCCCCAGTTGTAATTATCAGGTAATATTTAATGCAAAGAATCAAGCTAAAATTGAGTAAAAATGGAGTTAACTTCCATTAAAATTTGTTTCTAGTTTCAAATTTGGAAAAATATTGCATTATCACACTTACCGTGGCTTTCTGAACTATGCTCAAAGTGTTGGGAAAAAAGAAATCCGTTTTTTTTTTTTATACAGATTCGATTTTTTTTGTTTATTTTATTTGTCTTTATTAGTTTCAATTCAGACCACAAAAAGACGAAGATTCATTTTCACATTACACAAAAGGAAAGTAGACAAAATGTATGCCGTAGTGTGATTTTTAAGCACTTTTCAACACTCATCAGATGATGCAGCTGATGTTTGGACTACCCAAGTTTAGAGTTGGACGTTGAAGAGCATGTGTTTTGACGTTTTCCGCGTATCAAACGTCCAAATAGGGGGGGGGGGGGGGAAGAGGGATAACAAAAAGATCGTCATCTTGTGATTTATGGATGACTCTATACAACTATTTCTCATGGTTATCTTTCTCCTAAACAAGATTGTGTGTCGCAGTGTATTTGAATCTCAAAAATCTGCTGATTAACCCCCGTGATTAAGTAGATTTTTGATTCCAAAGTACGTTTATGACGCAGGAAGACATATCAATTTTGTGCAAGATACAACCAATCATTCCTTTTAAGTATCTAGTAAAATGCATCTTAAACTATTTATGAAATTACTTTGACTGTCCACATTGTCATTTCTTTAATGGTGTTTAAAAGGTTCTTGTGCTTCGAACAACTTTCATTCAGTGAATTAATTGTTCTGCCTATCATTGTTTATATAACTCTTTGGGAATATATATATGATTTTAAAATAACTTTTTACAAGCTAATAATGTTCCAAAAGTTTTAAGAAAGTTAAAAATTCTTTAACTTAATCTTTATAATAATATTTATAAGCTATGTATATTCTTTTTAATAATATTGCTAAACTTTTTTGAAGAAAAAAATAGTTGGACTGAATTTCGCACAAAATTTTTATCATGAGATGACGTTATGCATAATCACATTTAGAAAAAAAATTGTCTTCTGGCACAAATGGAACACAAGTAATGTGTAAAAATGCCCCATTACTCAAAGAATAATATTCTGTTGTTTCAATATTGTCAGTCGCTGCCTTTAATTCAACGATTTAAATGACAAGAAGAATGAAAAACGAAATTTTGAACACAAGTCCGCCATTTTTATTACAATCCCAAGATGAAATTCGAAAACAGACAATATTAATTCACGCAGCTTGCAAGAAGACAAGGCGCCTTGATGCGGAGCAAGGAATTTTAACAGAGTTGGAGCTCGTGCAATAATTTAATATGAACAATGATATTAGAAATTTTGCAAATACAATTGAAGATCGCTAGAGGAGACGATAATTTAATCCAAGCCCGGGGGTGGGGCGGATGGACGAAAAACTGCCCCTTCATCACAACTGTGTTATTCTGACAACCTGGCATTTTACATGAAGATCTTATAATTTAATTACTGTACAATTACATCCCTCGTCCCACTCTTCTCGGAGTGTAGAGTAGAAATTGAAAGTAGAGGGTTGGTATTGGGGTTAAAATCCCTCGTCCCTCGCTACGCCACTGCATAGAGCGTTAAGTATGTAAGAAGAAGTATCCAAGAACAAACATATAATCGTATATGATACACAAAATAACTCAAATATGAGGAATTGAATTTCTTACGTAGGTTTGTCAAATCAATATTTTACGACTACGCTTGAACAAACACATTAATACGAAAGAACTAGTGCAATTTGTTTTGAAAAGTTATGTACTGTAATTTATCGAATTACACTTGAAGTAAAGCCGCTTCAAAAGTATTTTATGACCGAAATTTTGGGATTCATTTAAAGCGATTTATACTTTTATTGACGTTATTCCATAAGTTCTAACCATAAACTTTTATGCGACATAATAAAAGCAGATAATCGAATTTATTTTATGAGCTTCACAAATGGAAAAATGTTAAAAATACACTATATAAAAAGCAGTCAAATATATGTCACAATACTCTACTAGCTGTATATTCCACTATACATCTCTACATCACCTCCCATAGTACGATGCGAATAATCGGCCTTTTCGCTCTATTGGTGACTATAATTGGTGAGTAGTAAGCCTATTTTCTCAATACTGAATTTGTATACTTCAATTCGTAGTGCGTGACAATTTCTTAATATAACTTCAAATATTTATACTATACATAAAATCAGCCAAGATTATAATTTAAAAATATTTTTTATCTGTCTTCTCATTAACTCAGTAAATTTATTGTCGATCAGTTGTAAATCTAATGAAAAAAATTCGAAGGCTTTCTTACAAGAAATGGTTAGTCAGCTAATCGTTAATCGTCAAATAATTTAAGGGGTCTTGGAGTCTTAAAAATGTGCAAAGAAGGTACTGCAAAGCATAGTTTGATCTTTCAAGTAATTTTTTAACTGCTCAATACAGAAGTATAATTTTTTAATATTTAATTCTACAAGATTTATTTAATATAAAACAAATTTTAAAATTTATGAAACTTTAGCCAAAACTAAAATAAATGATATTGAACATAAAGCTATTCGAACACATTGGGATTAGGCTTGCGCGGCAAATTTTGAAGTCAAAATTGAAGACATGACCATGAAAATGACTTTACATTGTACAAATATGTACAAACAAACACTTATACCAAAATTCTCAGCTCAATTTTAATTAGAAATTATTTTAAGAACTTTTTTCTGAAAAAATTAATAAAAATTTAAAATTTTTGATTTAAAATTTTTTTAAAAATAATTTCTAATTAAAATTGAGCTGAGAATTTAGGTATAAGTCTTTGTTTGTACATATTTGTACAATATAAAGTCATTTTCTTGGTCATTTTTTCAATTTTGACCTCACAATTTGCCGCGCAATCCTAATCACAATGTGTTCAAATAGCTTCATGTTTAATATCATTTATTTTAGTTTTGGCTAAAGTTTCATAAATTTTAAAACTAGTTTTATAATAAATAAATCTTGTAGAATTACATATAAAAAAATTATACTCATTTATTGAGTAGTTCAAAAATGACATGAAAGATCAAACTATGTTTTGTAGTACCTTCTTTGCACATTTTTAAGACTCCTATGAAACCTTAATCCATAAAGTCAACTATATTTGATTCATCCACATGTTTTTTGGATTAATGTCGGTTGTGCAGATTGGGATATTTAAACACTTGTAAGTCAAGTGATAAAGAACAACATTGATCGTTTAAAACTTGTTTTTTTTTCCTCAACAATTATCTCTAGTTCAACTAATTTAATGTAAGTCACTTTTTACCATTTATCCATAATATACGTGCTTAGCAATGCTTTAATTTAATTTAATTCCTTATAAGTATGCTAGGAGTTTTATAATATCCCATAATTCACGGAGTAAATTTACAGAAGTGATATCATGTTACAAAAATTATTTGTAAAAATAATTCAATGCTCATACTTTGAAAGGAACTAAGTGCAATCATGTTTCTAAGGGGGGAATCGATTAAAAGTTCTTTTTAAACAATGGTTATGTTTTTAATAAAAAATAAATGTTCATGTGTTCATTTGCCCTGATCTCCCTTATAACAGACTTAACAAAATACAGTAGAACCCCGATTATCCGAGTTAATGTGGACCGAGACTAACTCGGATAACCGAAAAACTCGGTTAAAGCGAAAAATGTAAATAAAACAATTCTGCATGTCTAAATGTATATTTTAACAAATACAAATGTTATACAGACCACGTGCAATTCATATGCATGATATTGAAATAGTTCTTTCACTTAAAAAAGTCCTTAATTGTTTTTTGTGTTTTATGTTTCTTTGGCGTTTCTCGGCAGCAATGTAAGAAAAGTAAAGGGGGATTATTGTTGGATTTCCCTTTCCTGAAGGTTTGTGGTATCATGTTCTGTTCAGAATTTTTTTCGGTAAACGTCGGAAAAATCCTAGAATTATTTTAAAGCTCGGTTAAAGCGGAAAATCGGATAATCGGGGCTCGGATAATCGGGACTGTACTGTAATGTGGTTTTGCTCTAGGTCTCAAAGAAGCAGCAAGCGTGCCATTAGGAGGATCTGGATTGCCATCACCACAATTACCCGGAAATATTGGTAAGTAGTTTTTTTTAGGAAATGGTAGAAGCGCATTATAGGAAACACTAAGACCCATATATTTTGTCATTATTTTAAAGAATAAAACTTTACAATAAAATGCCCTATGTTCACTGTGGATGAAGTGAGAAAATTTTACATTACAGAACAAAAACAACAATAAAAAAACCGTCTTGCTTAATAGTAGCGCAGAATGGAATAAAAGCGTTGGAAACTGAATTCGACGCATTTTCATATTGTCATTTCCTAAAATTTAGTTTCACTTCAGTAAAAATTGTAACGTGTATGGATAATTGAGGATACGATTTAAATTGATGACACCGAAACATATCATCATTTTTTTTATCGGTATGGTTGTGAAAGGATTCTTAGTTGCCTTGCACAGAAGAAGTTGTCCAAGAAGAAGGCCCTCTTTATATACTATTTCATAATATTCATATCAATATTGGCAACAAATATGCATAAAAACATAAGATCATCTCTATCTAAAATCAGTAATAATACATAAAAATATAAATTGTTCAGTTTATTTAAAGCCGTTAACTCATGCTGTAATAAAAAAAAACCTTTTAATTTTAGATTGCAAAGATAATAGTAAGTAGCATCTTTTTCTTGCTTTCTTGAGAAAACATCAGCAACAGCAAAACATAGTCAGAGACATTAAATAGAATGGACTGCGCATTGGCAAACGTAAAGTGTCCTCATCATCTAACTTACACAGCCACATCACTGTGTCGCGTTTGGATCACATGTATGGTGAGTTTTTACACAACGACCTGAACACATGAGGCCGACAATCTAATGGTATGATAAAGAAGCTTGGAAAGGAACAAGGATGAATCGCTAGTTTTATTAAGCTCTTCTTAATAGATATCAGATTATTCCTTTGCTTTTGTACGTCTATTTAAGATTACTTAAACATACGTGGACTCTTTGTTAAAAATCAAATTAAAAGAACATTAAGTAGGTTTTTGTAGTGTTGCTGTAATATAAGTTGATTATTGACATTGTGAATATTTTCAGCCGTCTCTGTAACGTTTGTTTTAATGGTCCGATTTAAAAAAAAATCAAATAGGTATTTTTGAAATATTTCTTTTTCCTTTATCTCACCTGGAATAAACCAGCGTTCTAAAACGCCATAATATGCTCCAAATTCAACAGAAATACGAATTTTTTAAATATAAATAACTCAAAAAGTACGATTGCAAAAACAGGTTTCTTTTTGATGACCAAACTGTACCAAAAAATTCTACTTCTAAGCTGTCAATGTTCAGACCATTAATTTAATTGACTTGGCAAAAAAGATTAATTGGATTCTAACAACGTTGACTTAATCATGAATATGATTCTTAAGTATAAAAGACCTGTAAGAATAAATTACTTCGATAGAAAGTATAGTTTGTGAAGAACACAATAACTAAATGTATGCAGAACTAAATTAATGTTACCTGTGAAATGTGACAAATCCTTTTATAAAACTCTCTTTACAATTAGGAATTGCACAAGCATTTGGCATCTTGCACAAAACATTACTGGATTAAAATATAACATTCATGATTTTTAACATGCTCAGAGATTTAGGGGTCATATGATATGAGTCTTAAAAACGTGCACAGAAGGTATTACAATGCATAGTTTACAATTTCATATAACTTTTTAACCACTCAATATATAAGTATAATTTTTTTATATGTAATTCTATAGGATTTATTTATTATGAAACAAATTTTAAAATTTATGAAACTTTAGCCAAAACTAAAATAAATGACAACAAACATAAAACTATTTACAAAATTTGAAAACATTGGGATTAGGCAAATTTTTAGGTCAAAATTGAAGAAATGACCACGAAAATGACTTTATATTGTACAAATATGTACAAGCAAAGAGTTATACCTAATTTATAAGCTTAATTTTAATTAAAAATTATTTTAGAAACTTAAAAAAAAATAATAAAATTTTTTAAATTTTGATTTGAAATTGTCATTATTTAAATTTTTTTTAAACAATTTTTAATTAAAATTGAGCTTAGAAGTTTTGTATAAGTCTTTGTTTGTACATATTTGTACAATATAAAGTCATTTTTGTGGTCATTTCTTCAATTTTGACCTCAAAATGTGCCGCGCAAGCCTAATCTCAATGTTTTCAGATAGTTTTATGTTTGACATCATTTATTTTAGTTTTGGCTAAAGTTTCATAAATTTTAAAATTTGTTTGTTAATAAATAAATCTTATAGAATTACATATAAAAAATTATACTTATATATTGAGTAGTTAAAAAGTTATAGGAAATTGAAAACTTTGCTTTGTAGTACCTTCTTTGCACATTTTTAAGACTCCTGTGACCCCTTAAAAGAGTGTAATTAAATATTTATTATAAAAGCCAGAAGAGAAAAATAAGAACTATGCGCAAAAAATCGTCTGCAAAAACATTAAAGAGACACCAAGCGGCTGTGATTGGTAGAAACCCAAGTGATTTGAAAATTGATGCAAGTCACCACTTCGGCTTGCCAGCTGATGTTCAGGTCTGGCGACAATTTGGAATAGTTCGTAACGAAACGGTAGCATTAAATTGCCATATATAGCAAAATTTCTCCTCTTGGCGATTTTAGATGTTTAGGACAAAATGCTAATTTGCAAGGGATGGTGGTTTTTGAGAAAAAAAAAACGGTTTTCCGGTTCAGACCGGCCTCATTAAAAAGTAACGTTTCTTTTCTGTCAATACCGGGGCCAAAACACCGGTTTTTCAAAAACTAGTTTCGGTTTTCCATCCCGAAGCTGCTTTACTATTGAAGCAAAGTCTATTCTATTCAATGTCTCTGAAAATAGCCATTGGAAAAACAACTAGAGTTGGTTGGTTGGTATACATGTAATTTCCGGCTTGTGTGCTTGATCAGAGAACCGCTTATAAACCTTTGTCAAGTAAGACAGACACAGAAAATTTTGAACCCGTTAGTGACCCTGTGATATGAGAACAATTTGGGTTGACCAAATTTTAAGAGACTCCAAATCGATTTATCAAAAGAATAACGTTACATTTTGTTCTTTAGGTTACCTTAAGGTAGGCGAATACCAAAACTCCCCAAAATTCTAAAATTTTTACTATTACTTTAATCTTTTCCAAATTTGGCATAGTGATTTCAAATATAATGAACAATGCCATTTAGCCATTTTTTTTTTATTTAAATATGATTTATTTATTTTAAACGGTGTTTTTCTACTAAAAAAAGGGGTTTACGCTAACAAGTCTGCGACATCGAATTTTCATCTTATAAACAATAATTATGTGTTAAATTTTTCGTTTTGAACTGATACATGCAATGACCCTCTAGAGTTACATACAAATTACAAAAAAAGAAGTTATTAAGAAAAATGTTATAAGTTAACCACGAAAAAAAAGATTTTTTTTCGATTTACTTACACTTGGACAGTAAAAAAAAAAACTTATATATTTACACCAGATGTAAGAGTTTCATGGCACAGATATATATTGAAATAGCATCTGTAAAAAATTTCACGTAAATTAATGTAAAACTTTTTATGCTAGAAGTGTAAGCGTAACCCCCTTTTTTTAGTTGAAAAACACCGTTTAAAATAAATCAATGATATTTAAATAAAAAAAATTGCCCAAAAAGCATTGTTCATTATATTTGAAATCACTATGCTAAATTTTTAAACGATTAAAGTAGTAGTAAAAATTTTAGAATTTTGGGTACTCGCCTACCTTAAATACAGGCAGTTCTACCGAATATTGTTATAAACGCTTAAAAAAAAACCCTTTAACTTCAAGGAGTCGGGGTAGCGTCAACAAACAAAAAAAGCATTTTTTTTAGTGGCATTACTTATATTGCTGCACTTGTGAAAGCTGCAGGTACGAGTTGCAGATAACGAAAGAACATTTCTTGATTTTAGTACGAATGCTTCACGGTGCATAACAATATTTTAACGGAAATTTGCCGTTTTTAATTAATTTTTATCTTATTTTTTACAGTTAAATTTTTTTCTAAGTTTAATTCAGCTTCTGAAACTCAAATTTTTTTATTTCTTAATGAAGTCATTGCTACCCCCGAAAATGTAGATACCAAAGTTTCAAACTCGACCCTCACTTAAAAAGAAAATGTATTTTAATTAGATCCTCCTATTTTGTAGGGGTACTTGGACCTAATGGCAAAATCATATATGATGGTAAGTTTTTGTTGAACTGTAAAGGTAAAGTGTTTCTACTTTTAAAAAAATCATCATTAAGCTGACAATTTTGATTCTATTGCATTGTGAAAAGTGTATTTCACTTCACAGGAAGCATGCGAAAGAAGAATTTTCATTTAACTTTACAGACAAATCACATTATGGAAAGTGCATACATTATAATTTAATAATAGGAAAAAAATCCTTTTTCAAAATATTTCTCTTTTCAAAGTTAATCTTTTTATATGAGTACAAACAATTTCTGAACTCCAGGGCGTAAAATTACTTTAACACATTGTGACATACATTTCACGCCTAGTACTGTTCAAGATTATCGATAAAAAAACTCTGCATAAAATACGTACAGAATTCCTTTGCTTTTGTCACTGAGATGAAATATTATTTCTTTTATTATAAATTGCTTGACGTTTATTCAGTACAATCATGGTTGATTTTTTAAATACCCATTACTGCTAAAAATACATAAGTTTTATCTTTCTTTCGCGCAAATTGGCCATCATTTTTCCACGTGAATATAAAAGTAAAATATACGACTTGAATTTAAAAAAAAACACTCTTCTTTTTTTTAAACTCAAAGAAAGTAGCCAGTAGGCATGTTTTACGTCTTGAGTGGCAGCAGTTCCATCGGTATTGTTTTTTGTTGGTCCGTTTAAAATTACATTTGTTTTGGTTAATAAATTTCGGGTTCAGAATACAAGTACAAAGTTCAATTTTTATAATTTTAGAGTTAGCAGTTCAATTTCAGATACTACTATGTATGCAGAATTTCAGTGAAATAATGAAAAAATTCCTAGTTCAGATAATATACGCTAGGCAACAGCAATTTTAAAAAAGGTTTTTAATTTCTACTCCCTAGCGGCTTCAACTTTAAATGTCTACAGCACAAAGAAGCATTTTATGGACTTGGTTCCCTTGTATGATGAGCCCTCCAAATAGCCTTTAATATTACATATAGAAGTAAAATTAAGGAACATTTTGATTTTGACTTCAGAATGTTTGATGCATTTGAATACATTTAAAACTTTCGTCGTGATAAATTACAACCATACAAAATTTTGCAATATTATGTCTTCTTTTTTCAGTCATAAATAAAATTTCTATTTATTATCCAGAATAAGTAAAATTAATGTATTAGCAAAACTAATTATAATTCACTTTAATAGACATTTGAACATAATAGGTACTAATAGCCAATTAAAGTTTTAAAGTTGTTAAAGTCTAATAAGTAGCAAGAATAAAAACAAGTTTCACGAAGAGAACTCTAAAATAAAACGCAGCTCTAGAAAAGCTCGCGCATTGAGTTTAAAACTGAAACAGCCAATAAAATCACGGGGACAATTATGAAAACTCGAAAGTTACGTCATATGAAACAAGTCCGTAATAGCTAGAATTAAATAAAATCATGCACAAAAGTAGGGGAGACCGGGGTTAGTTGGCATTGTGCCTTTAAAAAAATTCACTGTTTATTAAGAGCGCTACTGAGCCTGTCACATGATCGTCCTTTAAACGTCCAACTTGCATGAGAACGCCAGTTGGATCCAGCCATTGCCTTTAGAGGAAGGATGGAAAACGTGATTTTCATATAAAAAAGTAAAATTTTGATTATTCAGTATTTGTCGTTTTGTACAGTAGTATAGTCATTCAGGAATTACATTCACAAGTTTTTAGTATCTTTGAGCATTTAGCTACGAGGTTATAAGTCCATTTCTGCTGTAGTTGATAAACAAAAGTTTTGGTCGCCATGTTTATTTTACTTGCTCTATTGGGGTTAGTTGGCATAGGGACTCCGGGGCTAGTTGACATAAGCTGGCTGGGTATGCCAACTAACCCCGCAACAACGGGTAAGTTGACATAAGTATGCCAACATTCATAGCGACCTAATTTTAGTTAGGTATATGCTACTTCATAATAATAAATTGTTATTATTTTTATCTATACATATATAAATGCGGAAGGCGTTTTCTTTTCGCAGTCATAACTCAATAACGGCTGGACAGATATTAACTTTTACTTTAGATACTTTTTAGTAGATTTGCCATACTCAGAGTTTTAAAAATGGCATAATTTAAGACTATACAAATTTCAGCTCGATTTCAAGCAAACGGTTATCTAGTTTATATTATGTAATAAACGGAATCTGTAAGTTCACATTTTCTGCCTTACCTATCTATGATAATGTAAATATTTTTTGTTCAGATTATGAGTACCTATAAACGAAAAACTGAGAGGGCTACAATAACAGCAGATCATCGAAAGAGAGCTGTTGAGGCACACTTACTTGAAAAAGAAGTTTGAGAAAAGTAGCGGATGAATTTAAGATCTCTGTTAGAAGTCTCGCATGGTATTGTAAGATCGCAAAATTAAAAATAAATTCTCTCTGCCTAAAGGGTACCAGAGGGTATTGGAGGATATGGGATAGTGCGGCAGGTGTTCACTCCTGAACAAGAATTTGCTTTGAGTGAATACTTTGTGAAGGCAAGTGATATATACTTCGGCCTGAGCCCAAAAGAGGCAAGAAAGTTGGCATATCAATATGCAGTTGCTAATGCCACTGCACATCCTATAGTCCAGGCAACGAAGGCTGAAAAAAGGGTCTAGAGGGAAAGTTTTGGAACACAATTTTTGACTTCATAACTTTGTTTAGACTAGTTAGGAGGTAAACATATCAAAAGTCCCCGCCCCTAGCCCCTGTGCTGAAGGGGGGAGGGGGGGTTGAATGTCCCATTTTTCAGTTTTTCGCTTATATCTTGAAGACTATGCGTTCTAGCGATATAATTGTATTACACAAAATGAAAGCTGATTAAATTTGCTACAAGCTGCACCCCTCAAGTGTTTTAATATCTTGTATAGTTTTCGAGATATCCGCTCTTGAAAGTCGGTAATTTTGGAGAAAACACTTTTCCCCCCACATTTTTCTTCTTTTTTGACCGGATAACTCTTCAATAATGCACCGAAACACTAAATGTTGGCAATAGAGTGGAAGAAAATTTAATACTTTTCAGTAATATATCTTATTTTACTATTTTACATATTTTCCTTCAAATTTTAAAGCGGTTTCAGTGTTGAGGGAAGAGGGTACATGCAGTCCCATAGAGCTAATGCATAACTTTCGAAATCGCAACTTTTGCAAAAGAATTTTTTTGCCATGTTATTCCATTTTCACAAGGTATTAGAATCATCATTACATCAATTTAACACAAAATCGAAAAGAAAATACCATCCGGTTATTTAATTATTAATTAATAAAATTTTAAAATAGTGGCGCCATCTGCTGTATATGTTTGCCATTTTAAAATTTCAAAAATATATAACTAAATAACTAGATAATATTTGTTTCAAATTTGTTTCATTTCGATGTTATGTTGATTCCCGTACCTGGGAAAAAAGGGCTAACATGGCAAAGCAATACATCTGTTTAAGTTGTTATTCCAAAAGTAATGCATTAGCTCTATGGGACTGACAACACCTCCTATGTACCCTTATTCTATACGGAACGCCTAAATAACACTGATACTCATTTTATAGGCACATTGTTACTTTAATATGTTATCTATTTAATTTCATTCGTCAAACCCCAGTGGGAAAACGGTCAGGTGCTATTACTGTTCTTCAACTTCGGAGTCAATTTGAGGGACCCCATTGACGCTGTTCCAATGGTAAGTTTGGCATGCTCTGGGACCTTTGAGGCTTGCTATTTTTGCTGCTATACTTGAGCTGCAACAGTCTTTCTTGCATCGTCTGAACATAATTTTCAGAACATCGCCAGGTGCTGCTGCTAGCTCACTGTGCACTGGGACCAGCAGAAGCGCTATCGAATCAAGAAGTCGGTTGATATCCTTTTCACTGAGGACACCAAGATAAACGTCAAACAAGATGATTTTATGTCGAACAATTTAAATAAAGTAGTCTCATCAACATACTTAAGGTGTAGCTTGAGGACAATTGGATGTAGGACCCTTCGAGCAGAAAGTGATGTGAACGTTGATACGGCATACGGCTGTTATAATGTCGGAAACAACACAGATACTATTTTACAGGCTGTGTCAACCTCAACTAACAGTTTAAGCAACAGTATTTGTGTCAACCTCACAGTCCTCTTGATGGATACAGCTGATGCGCATAAGGACATCAGTTTCATAAAGCCTGGACGTGGGAAGACAAAGGATTTTTTTATTCTCATCCCAAGATCTTCAGCAACTTGGTTTAGGACGTGCTATTTTTGTAAACACATTAGCTGGATGCGACACTACATCTTTCGTATATTGAAAAAGCAGGATATCATTTGCGAAGTTGTGTACGAAGTCGTCAGAGGTTCAGAAAGCAGCAGCGGTCTTTCCATACCCTTCCTTAACCACCTATCAATTACAAAAGGCAGGCAATACCTGCATCTTGAGGTGTTATGGGGCTCCAACGAAACAGGCCTTCCCCAGGTATAATTCATTATTGAAATTCGGGGCCACCATCAAGCCTGATATATCGTCTTCTTCCCACCGAGGAAGCAGTAAAACAGTATTTCCTCTGAATATTACACCACGATGAGCTGTGGCTGGGAAATGACCTGCCTCCTCAGGTGTATGATTGGAAGATTGAGAATAACTGCCTGATGGTCAAAGTACTCAGTGAGTTAGCAGCAGCAACTGACGATATTCTGAAAATCGTTTTCTGCAGATACATGAAAGTCTGTGCCAGCTCAAACTGTAGTTGTAAAAAATCAAGTCTCAAATGTTCCTCAGAATGCCAAAATTCCCAGGGGACTAGCCTCAATTTCTCTCAAGTTGACTCCGATGATGAAGAACAGGGGGATCATCTGACCGTTTTTCCTCTGGGGTTCGAAGAAAGAAATGAAATAGATAAAATATTAAAATAACAACGTGCCTACAAAAGGAGTATCAGTGTTATTTAGACGTTCAGTATAAAATAAGTGTACATAAGAGGGATTGTCAGCCCATAGAGCTAATGCAATAGTTTTGGAATAACAACTTCCGCAGATGTAATGCTTTGCCATGTTAGCCCTTTTTGCCCAGGTAAGGGAATCAACGTATTATTGAAATGGCAGAAATTCGAAACGAAAATGTTATTTAGTTATTTAATTATATAGTTTTGAAATTTAAAAATGTCAAAAATATACAGCAGATGGCGTCACTAATTTAAAATTTTATTAATTATTAATTAAATAACCGGATGTTATTTTCTTTTCAATTTTGTGTTAAATTGATGTTATGATGATTCTAATACCTTGTGAAAATGGAATAACATGGCAAAATTTTTTTTTGCTTAAGTTGCGATTTCAAAACTTATGCATTAGCTCTATGGGACTGCCAGTACCATCTCCCCTCCACACTGAAATCGCTTTAAAATTTGAAGGAGAATAGATAAAATAGTAAAATAAGATATATTATTGAAAAGAATTAAATTCTCTACTACTCTAGGGCCAAAATTTAGTGTTACGGAGCATTATTGAAGAATTATCCGGTCAAAGAAGAGGAAAAATGTGGGGGGAGAAGTGTTTTCTCCAAAATTACTGACTTTCAAGAGCGGATATCTCGAAAACTATACAAGATATTAAAACACTTGAGGGGTGCAGCTTGTAGGAAATTTAATCAGCTTTCATTTTGTGTATTACAACTATATCGCTAGAACGCATAGTTTTCGAGATATAAGCAAAAAACCGAAAAATGGGACATTCAACCCCCCCTCCCCCCTTCAGCACAGGGGCTAGGGGCGGGGACTTTTGATATGTTTACCTCCTAACTAGCCTAAACAAAGTTATGAAGTCAAAAATTGTGTTCCAAAACTTCCCTCTAGAATCCTTCGTTGCCTGGACTACTAGTAGTTGGGACTCAAAAGAATCAGCAGGTGTCGACTGGTTTTCTTTTTTTCTAAAACGTCACCCACAACTACAATACGTTCAATACGTACCCCAGCGGCAACGAGTTTGGCTCGAACGTCCTGTTTCAACCCACATAATGTTCAAAGATGTTTCAACCTCCTATAATCAGTAATGAACCAACATTCATTTACCGCCCAGGACATATGGAATGTTTAATTTTAAGCTGATTAACAATCATTATAATTACAACTTACATAAAGACGAGTAAAAACGCTTGCCTCAATTATGCCAACTTACCCCACTACCTATGCCAACTAACCCCGATACCGGAGAAGGTTGGCATAGTTTGACTGAACAAGGAAAAACATTTTTCACACAAAGTGGCAACAATATATTTACTCAATTGTATGTGTAATTGGTAGCCAAAATGTTTACCTTCATTACCAACTTTTTACATTTCAAATATCTTCAAACCAAAAAATTAGAAAAATTTTGAAGTGAAAACTGTGCCAACTAACCCCGGTCTCCCCTATCTTTCATTGCTAAAACTTGTTAACTCTCAATGTTGGAGCAATTTATTTTAGTTTGATCTTAATTTTACTGAATTTTAAATCATATATTTATTATCTTTTAAAATTATTTTTTATTGTCCTTCTCAAGATCTGCATTTTTCAAATTTTGTTTTAGCCTTCCATGATGTTGCAAAAGGCGTGAGTAATGTCGGCACAAATATCAAATGTAGTAAGCTCTTTTACTTTATTTTCTTTGCATGCTTATCTTTTTTTTGTTTGAACCGAATACTTAAGGGGTCATAGGAGTCTTAAAAATGTGCAAAGAAGGTACTACAAAGTATAGTTTGATCTTTCATGTAATTTTTTAACTACTCAATATATAAGTAAATTTTTTTATATGTAATTCTACAAGATTTATTTTATATAAAACAAATTTTAAAATTTATGAAACTTTAGCCAAAACTAAAATAAATGATATTAAACATAAAGCTATTTGAACACATTGGGATTAGGCTTGCGCGGCAAATTTTGAGGTCAAAATTGAAAAAATGACCAAGGAAAAGACTTTATATTGTACAAATATGTACAAACTAGGACTTATACCTAAATTCTCAGCTCCATTTTAATTAGAAATTATTTTAAGAACTTTTTCCTAAAAAAAAAATATATTTTTTAAAATTTTGATTAAATTTTTAAAAAATAAATTCTAATTAAAATTGAGCTGAGAATTTAGGTATAAGTCTTTGTTTGTACATATTTGTACAATATAAAGTCATTTTCTTGGTCATTTTTTCAATTTTGACCTCAAAATTTGCCACGCAAGCCTAATCCCAATGTGTTCAAATAGCTTTATAGTAGTTCAAATATCATTTATTTTAGTTTTGGCTAAAGTTTCATAAATTTTAAAATTTGTTTTATCTATATACATAAAAGGCGACTTCTGTTTGTGTGTTTGTCTGTATAGGACGCAAAAACTTAAGAACCACGCAACATATTGTCACGAAATTTGGCACAAAAATTCATCTCAACTCCAGAACAAACATAGGCTAAGAATTTTTCGAATCGGACCATTCCTTCTATCGTTTTCGAACATTTTAAGTTAAAAAATACACCACTTTCGCTCAAATCCGATCATTTTTTCCTTTCGTGATGCCATCAGGCAGAAGAATTCAAATAAAACTTTTTAGAAAACAATTGAAATTGAAAATGTTTAATTTATTTAATATTTGTTCATTGCCTTCAGAGACAAAATTAATAATTTGAAAAAATAGCTGGATATGTTTCAAGTTACGTAATCCTACCAGTCTCCATTCTATTATTTTATTGTGTATATATGATTTTAATTATGAATTTTTTAAAAGCATAGTTAAGCTTTTACTGAATTATGTTGTTTTTTGAAGACCGTTGCACTATAGATGCATATTAGGGTTCCATGTCTTCCTTCTTTCGCCAATTACTTTGCCAAACTCGCCAAATTATTACAAGGAACGTGCAAAAGAGCAATTTTTTTAAATAGCTGGTTGGTTGTGCGATGGTCTTTGCGCTAGAGCTGAATGGGTGTAATGGTAGCTATATATTTTCCTCGCCAAATTTTTCAAACACGCCAAATGGGCTAAAATGTTTTTATTCGGGAAATTACTATGACGTTATCTGTTAATTTATAGCATTTTTTAAATTTTGAATTTTTGATGTAAGTAGCGGGATTTTGTACTTTAATAACGAACGATATCAGCAACATAAGCTTATTAAAAAGTTAATAAACTTATAAAAAAATGAAAATCGTTTGCTGTTTGCTGGAGTAGCTTATTTTTAATTCTTACTGATTATTTTTTTACTTAAATATGTATTCTATTTAATTTGAGCTTCTTATCAAAGGTATTTTTGAAATTAATATTAATCATTACTATATCCAAGATGGGTAATTAAAGGGAAAAAATTACTGGGTAATTTTCATATCTTATGTAACTCAAATGAAAGAAAAAATAGTTAATTTGACTATTAAATTATTTTTTCACCTCTACCCGTGCAACGTCGGGTATAGCAGCTAGTATAAAATAAATCTTGTAGAATTACATATAAAAAATTTACTTATTTTTTGAGTAGTTAAAAAATTACATGAAAGATCAAACTTTGTTAAATGCAAAGTTTGATCTTTCTGTTTGCAAATGCTTTGATGCTTTGTTGTTTGCAAAAATTACATGAAAGATGCTTTGTAGTACCTTCTTTGTACATTTTTAAGACTCCTATGACCCCTTAATGTTTTGTGGAATTGTAAATAATTACGCAAAGAATTTATTTATCAACTGCCAAAGGACAAAACTTTAAATGAATCGTCTAATGTAAAAAAAAGGTCACATTCACAGGTCAAAGGTCACATTCACAACATATTTCCACGCCCGTTTGTTTGTCTGTCTAAAGCTTGAAGCAAGAGTTGATGTTTCCCCCACTTTCAAACAATAGGAACTCTACTATATTCTAATTGAGATAAGATCATGATTGATGATAAAGCCAGTAATGAATTTTTATATAAATAGTTATTTTAAGCATCTAGTGCTGAAAATAATATTTCATTAAGCGAGTGGCTTTTATTTCACGAGACCGTAGGTCGAGTGAAATAATGACAAGAGCTTAATAAAGTATTATGTGGCACGCGCTTGCTATAATATTTTTTATAATAGCGTGCAAAAGCGTGAAATTTGTGTTCTTACCTCTGTCTTGTTTAATTTACTTTAATAATTTTTGTAGTACTTGTAGTTTCCATGGAGAGTTTATAAAATGCAAAAGTAATGAGTCAATAGAAATGAGTTTCATCACATCATTTACACTGCTCAAAACAATTAGGGGAGCACATGTTTTAAACCCTTTCGCTCCCAATGATTCCATTGGGAATCATCAGCTTGTGATTTTTTTCTGACTAAGTTAAATTCGCAACTTATGTATCTTTAGATACATCATTATATGGAAGAATAACGTATTTTGAAGAATTTAATACATTTTTTTAATATTAATGAAAATATGAAAAATATGGTAAAATAAATTTCACTTTAAAACAGTTTTAGAAAATAAATTGACCCTAAATTTTTCATGCTTGCATTTTTTAGATGTTTAAAAGTATATTTCAACTATTTTTAACAAAAAAAGTTTTTTAAAAAATTATTGTTATAATTTATTAAAAAGTTATTATTCCATTTCCCCCCTTTTAATTTAAGTATTAAAAACTTAAGATTTTTTTTCTCCTGTTTTTTACTATTTCATTTCGAATGCATAGTGAACCTATTTAACAAATTTCAGATTTATAGGATAAAAATTAAAAAGTTGGGAGTGAAGTTAAAGTTGGAATTAAAAAGTGCTCCCCTAATTGTTTTGAGCAGTGTAGTTTCCATGGAGATATTCATGACATCATTTGGTTTTTCTACCAATCAGATACTCTTATTTACTTAACCCCACCAGAGTCGAAAGTACTGTCTGTGACGTAAGCACGTAAAGCGTCATTTTCGCAATGATTTATGAATGAATATGATATAAAAAAAGTGAACTTTTTTGGACGTTGTTATAAAACTAAAAAATACAGTTATCCCTTTAATAAAGGAATGTCTTTAATAACCCGATTTGTAGCTGATAGATTTTTTTTGTTGCTACATAATGTTCGTGGAAATAGCAATTCTTAATCTCTCTCTATCGCAAAAATGAGCAATTCTTAGTATTGATTTCGAAGGCTCTAAATCATTTAAAAATTATGGTACAATGAAAAAAAATTTATCAAATTATAAATTGTACTTTTATTATTATATTTACACCTAAGAATCTTATTTTAAAAATTATTTGTTAAGAAAAAAGACATCTTTTGTAACATACAATTGCGAATTTTCAAAAATACAAGTATTTTTTTTTTGGTACCAAAAAATGTGCAATGAAAGCACATAAAACTTTTTTAAAATGCAAGTAAACAATTTGATTGATATTTGTCACCTATTTTTTTGCCTAAAAAATTTTTAAATTATATTTCAAAAACACTATATTCTACATTCATAAAAATTCTGATTTTCAACGACGAAAAGTGCAAATAATAATTTTTTTTTTAAATTTGTAAGACTAAATTAGGTGACTAAAACAGATATAATATGGTTTTATAACACACAAAAAAATTATTAAGAAATATTTAATAGATTTGGAGAAAAGTGTACCCTAAGAAACCGCCGAAACATTTCTTGTTTACCGAATTTTTTACATTGAGATAGTGAATAGTTTTCAATTGTCAACACAAAAAAAAAAAAATCATATTTTATAATGTAATACACAAATATTACGAGCATACAATTAGTAATTCAAAGGGGGCGTGACGCATCGGTTTATTTTTGTAATTTTAATTTTTTATAAGAAATAATTAACAAATCGATACAAAGTTGGTCTAATTCGATAGATCGGGCTTCTATCTATCAGAAAATACTGGTTTCAAAATTTCAATTTTTTTTTTGTCATTTTTAACTCTGATCTCCCCTTAAAAAGTATTTTTACATTTTTTGAATGAAACCACTACTAATGCCTTGGTTTCCTCGGAGTCTGTCGACAGAAAAATGCTACCGCTAATATACGTGGATGACGTCACGCTACCGGCAACACAGCTTCATCGGAACGTTACGTTGACGCGAAACTGGAAACCCAGCGAACTCACTCAACTTACTCTGTCGTTGTTTTGGTTTTCGTCTTTGCATGTCAAAAATGGAAAATTTAGGTTCTTCGTGATTTCTCACAAAATCAATTAGCATTTCTTCCTCGGCAAGCGTAAAACAACACTCGCCTTCCGTCATTTCCTCAAATTTTTAATATTTGGCTAGTACACCACGCAACAGACAACAGCAAAAAACGTTGTCATCTGGATTTCCCCAACGCACTCAACAGCAACTCAATCTGGCGGTTGTGTTGAGTTGCCGGCAACGCTCCCGAGGAAACCACTCTAGCGTAATCAATGTCAGTAGTTTGTATGACGTCATTCACCACACTTGTCCGAACGCTTAAACTTGTTGACGGACTCCGAGGAAACCGAGGCTTAAGGCGCACTTGTAGGGACAATTTTTTTTTTTTTTTTAAGTATTTATGTACTTGAATACAGAATTGGATTTTGATTTCAGAGGGGATTGGTCCGGCAGCTCAACAGCGTGAGTATATTTTTCAAGGTCTCCACACATGATCTTTTCAATTTCTACAACCACTTACTAATATGTCTAGTAAATGAAATGTGTTACTTTTTTGAATGGTTTGGAACGTTTTTAACTGCTTATTTTTAACCGAATAAAGTGGATTTTAACACAGCTATAAACGTTTTGTAACTCGCGTAATTTTCGCTTTTTTTTAATGCACTGAGGCACTTACAAGGGTTCTAAATTACGAGGCATTATTAGCTGCGTTAAAACTCCAAAAGGAGGCTAGAAATCGGCAGCTGGAAACCATTACATTAATGTGATGGTTTCACGTGGGATCTGGCAACAGATCCGTGGTCTATTTTTCATTTTTCTCGAATTACTTTTGTTTTTATTCGAAATTGAGTTTTCTAAGAATGAGTAAATTTAGTTGCTATTTTTTTAAAATAACAACTCCTTGCTGTGCTGTTGGTTGTTTCTATCATTTATCAAGGAAAATTTGCATCGAAAGAAGTTGGAATTTTAAAAATATATAGCAACTATAATATTCTTAGAAAACTCATTGGAATACCAAAGCAGAAGTAATTCGAGAAAAATGAAAACAAGACCGCGTAGCTGTTGCTAGATCCCACGTAAAACAAGCCCTGGCTATTTAATTTAAATAGTGAATTTATGTTATTTATATATTTACTGAAATATATATTAACTATTGTTATAATATTTTTATGTATGATAAAAAAAATATGTAAAATTTAGGTAAATATGCCTCGAAAATCTTTAAAAATAAGTTTTTGGAACATTTGGAGGAAAATTTGACCAGTAATTCAATCGAATCCCTTGATGACCTTTGGGGACCATCTTCATCATTACAAGTGTAGTAGGAAGGGAAGTATAGTGAATACGGATGAAACATTAACGTTAATTTTGGCCTATTTTTCATTTTTTTTATTAAGGAAAGAAAATTTATTATTTTTTAAATTTATAAAGCTTTTATTCTCCTCTTAAGGGGTCATAGGAGTCTTAAAAATGTGCAAAGAAGGTACTACAAAGTGTAGTTTGATCTTTCATGTTATTTTTTTATTTATATAAAACAAATTTTAAAATTTATGAAACTTTAGCCAAAACTAAAATAAATGATATTAAACATAAAGCTATTTGAACACATTAAGATTAGGCTTGCTCGGCAAATTTTAAGGTCAAAATTGAAAAAAAATGACCAAGAAAATGACTTTATATTGTACAAATATGTACAAACAAAGACTTATACCTAAATTCTCAGCTCAATTTTAATTAGAAATCATTAAAAAAAATAAAATCAAAATTTTAAAATTTTTATTAATTTTTTTAGAAAAAAGTTCTTAAAATAATTTCTAATTGAAATTGAGCTGAGAATTTAGGTATAAGTCATATTTGTACAATATAAAGTCATTTTCTTGGTCATTTTTAAATTTTGACCTCAAAATTTGCCGCGCAAGCCTAATCCCAATGTGTTCAAAGAGCTTCATGTTTAATATCATTTATTTTAGTTTTGGCTAAAGTTTCATAAATTTTAAAAATTGTTTTATATCAAATAAATCTTGTAGAATTACATATTAAAAAATTATACTTATATATTGAGTAGTTAAAAAATTACATGAAAGATCAAACTATGCTTTGTAGTACCTTCTTTGCACATTTTTAAGACTCCTATGACCCCTTAAATAATGACTAACACTAATGCTACATGGAATTACACTTTAATATATAAATTTGTATATTCTATAAATAAACAATTTTCACCAAAACAGATCCCATGTTATAGTCCGCCTGTCATTTATTTAGTAACTCAAATATTTTGTTTTTAGAACATTCCGCTTTGGCTACGTCCTCACTACGACAACTAAAGCAAAAATGTCAACACAATTCGCGCGCATCCCCATACAATTTGTACTGGCATGCGCGCGCATGGAGGATGAAACAACCGCAATTCATTCACCATGCGTCAACGAAAACATTGACGCACGGTGACTGCATCTCAATTGTGACGCACGGTGTTTTAGTTATTAACGCATGCCTTAAGTGTCAACGAGAACACTCTGATTCAGTGCGTCTTGCGCTATGGTAATTTCAGGGAGAAAAACCGAATTTATCATTGGAACTTTTCAAATAATCAAATCGAAAGTCAAAAAAGCAATTAAAAATTCCACTCTCGTCAAGTATCCCTGAAAAAAGTTGCAAGAAGGAATCGAAAATCCTGAAACTTTTCCTATTTAAGGGGTCACAGGAGTCTTAAAAATGTGCAAAGAAGATACTACAAAGCGTAGTTTGATCTCTCTTGTAATTTTTTAACTACTCAATAAATGAGTATAATTTTTTTATATGTAATTCTATAAGATTTATTTATTATAAAACAAGTTTTAAAATTTATGAAACTTTAGCCAAAACTAAAATAAATGATATTAAACATAAAGCTATTTGAACACATTGTGATTAGGCTTGCGCGGCAAATTGTGAGGTCAAAATTGAAAAATTGAATAAGAAAATGACTTTATATTGTACAAATATGTACAAACAAAGACTTATACCTAAATTCTCATCTCAATTTTAATTAGAAATTATTTTTAAAAAATTTTTAAACCAAAATTTTTAAATTTTTATTAATTTTTTTAGAAAAAAGTTCATAAAAAAATTTCTAATTAAAATTGAGCTGAGAATTTAGGTATAAGTCCTAGTTTGTACATATTTGTACAATATAAAGTCATTTTCTTGGTCATTTTTTAAATTTTGACCTCACAATTTGCCGCGCAAGCCTAATCACAATGTGTTCAAAGAGCTTCATGTTTAATATCATTTATTTTAGTTTTGGCTAAAGTTTCATAAATTTTAAAACTTGTTTTATAATAAATAAATCCTGTAGAATTACATATAAAAAAATTATAGTCATTTGTTGAGTAGTTAAAAAAATGACATGAAAGATCAAACTATGCTTTGTAGTATCTTCTTTGCACATTTTTAAGACTCCTATGACCCCTTAAATTTGGGCAAACTTTAATAATATATATATATATATATATATATATATATATATATATATATATATATATATATATATATATATATATATATATATATATATATATATATATATATATATATATATATATATATATATATATATATATATTATTGCAAAGACCTGTTCTAATCGGTTAAACTGGTTCTTTTTCACAAGTTTGAAAAAAAAACGGTGTTTCCAAACTAGCAAATTTGAGGGAAAATATCGAAAGATATAGTGGTTTATTTGGGTTAAAATTTTGGACTTTTTGGATGTCTACAACTCTACATCGTGTTACAGTGTGCAGCAGACCAATTTTTTTTAAATTTTGGGTCTTTTACATTTTAAAAATTGTTTTTTTTACCAGGAAATGCGTCATTACATGTTTTAAAATGCGCGAATTGGTTTCAAAACTTCTCGGTACTGTTGCTTTAGGCATACAGTCGTTATTTACATTTAATTGGGATATATATTACGCCAATCAACAGCAATATTTCCCCGTAAAAGAGCTAAAACGGCTATATTGGCTGCTGGTATATAATTGAACCAGGAATGGTATAAAATGTTAAAAATTACACTGTAAAACTTGTTTTTTAATTCATAATATCAAACATAAATACAATTCTATCAAAAAAATTAGAAATTAGATCATTAAATGACATTAAATCGATTTTGTCTATATTTATGAGACACATTTTTTGGGTATTTTTTGCAATGAATTCAATTAAAATTTATTATTGGTTGTTTTCTTTGTGATTCATGTTTTTTTTAATTATATATACTTACTTTAACCTCACCATCCAAAAAATTTTCAAATAAACCTTTTCATTGAAATTTTGTGACTCAAAATGTCTTTTGTCTAAACTTTTGAGACGCACTATATTGTGACTTATAGGGTTCCTCGTGGTGATACCAAAAGTGTTAAATAATACATACTACGAATGATGAGAATCTATTGACAATGAAGTCCGTTTTTTTAAAAATCTTAGTTTTATATTTTCATTTTAGTCGTCCGAGATGCCGGGCAAGCTGTAGGCAATTTTGTTGCTAATGCTGGCAGTGGACAAGGAGCAGTAGGAGGTGTACTTAAGACTGCAAAGGATCTTTTGTCAGAAGGTGAAAAAGGACCAGGTGGAAAAGGAGGAGGAGGTATACTTGGCGGTTTACTTGGAGGAGGAGGAGGAGGCGGAATACTATAGGTTAAGAGACATCAATGAACTCCTTCAAAATGTAGCGATTTTGGAAAGTTAATAAAATCGTACAGTAGTGCAATTGTTTTATGTTGCTGTATCCAATGGTAAAAAACATGTATTTCAAGTACATTGTAATTCATTCAAGATCGGATACACAATAGTGAAATGCAGCTTTTTTCAAAGATAAAATATTGAATTTGGTCTCTAAAAATTATTAATAAACTGTCTAATTTACAACAAAAAAAATTAACAAACACTTACTCTTTCTAATTATCTGCCCCCCTCCCACCATTTTTTTTAAATTAAAAAAAGACAAAAGTTGCTTTGATTTTTGAAAATTTCTTTACTATAAAAAATATAATGGGTAATCATAATCCAGAACAACGCAAGGGGAAAAGAGGATGAAATATAGGTTCAATGGCGTCTACAGACGAATATATTTCCGACAATTATTTCCTATAAACTATCCTATCACTCTGATAAAGTCTAAACTAATTAACAATCCAAGCTATTAGTAGACTTATAAATCTCACACAGTTAAAAAAAATTTCAATGAAAAATTGATGACGTTTGCGTATTTGTTTGTAAGAATATTCCCGCCATACTTTGCTTGGCATCAAGTCAAAACTTGTATAACATTTCTATAAAATATTGACCTTCCAATAACATGTTTGACCTTTTCTCGCCAAATTAGTCTCGAGGCAAAAATAACTAAATGATTGCTTTAGACTATACAAAAGCCGACCTTAAGTTTGCAGCAATGTACTAGGCGGAGGAAACTGCGTAAATAACGCTGCTGGCGCCGAAATTTCGCGTGCTCCTACTGGTTGCTCCTTTGACCCTGATATTCGTGAGCCCTGTTACGTCAAAACCGAAGGAAAAAATAATTAAAATAACACTCTAACTGAAGCTAAACTAATAAAAATAATAAATTTATGTATTGAAATAACAAATAAATTTGTTTGTTGAATGGGAAATACCTTTTTGTATTCGATTCTCGCCGAGTTTTTCGAAAATCATTTTGTTTAATTTTTTAACGTCTATTTTAATATAATAAATAACAGTTACTGTTTTAACTGAAACTATCGCTATACACATTTTAAAATAATTCTGTTCTTTTAATGATGTCAAATTTGCTTTATTACATAGAAAGCCGAATTAAACAATTTAAGGCATTAAGGTTTAAGAATTGAGTGAAGAAATTTAAAGCAGTTTATGGTTGCGTCACGATTTCATCAATTTTTCTTGATTTATAAACTAATAAAATAATAAAATAAATTAACTTTCCAATTATTTAGATTCCTCGCAGCTTTTGCTGCAAAAAATCTGTTCAAATGGAAATTTAAGTATCATGTAATTCATTATTATAAAAGCTATTCAAAAATATACTTGCCTTTTTCATTTAGGGGTAATCCTGCTTTGACATGTCAGTAGATAAATGTTCTAGGGAGGTCTCCCTACTAAAAATGATCCATAGAGATCAATACAAAAATCTATCGACATTAGTGCAGCTTTATTGATGTCTACTTATTTCTACGGATGTCACTATTGTAATCAGTAGAAGCTATTGATATCAGTAACCTACTGTTAATATTTCTTATTGATATCAATAGAACTTTACCGACACCAGTTAAGAAAATGTCAGTAAGCTACTGATCTCAAATGGCATCAATAGGCCTGCACTGATATCTATATAGATCAGTAGAGATTTGTATGAATATCAATAGAGATCAATAGAGATTTGTATAGATATCAATAGAGATTTCTATTGGTACCAGTTGGCCATTTCCACATACAAATTTTCTATTGATCTCTACTACCACTTTTAGTAGGGCTGTACTAGTTTATTTCTTTGAACAAAGTCCCCCCATTCGAGGGTACTTAAAATATAATTTTACTATGAGGTTTCTTGCATACAATGTGAAGATGTGGCATAGACCACTTAGGCATGGTTTTTACAGGCTATCAAGGGCTACCTCATGTGGAGGGGTCAAAGACGAAGTTTGTGGAGGGGGGAGCTGTATCGTTAGTTCTGGTGGGGGGGGGGGGATCGGATTGGATCACCTGTGCTTTCGGAAATGCACTTAAGTCAGTATCAACATTAAAAGGTATTTTTATAAAAAACAATTGTAAAATGAATCAATTACAGAAAATATTATAACAAAAGCTCGTTTGTGTCTTCCAAGTACAATAACATGTGAAGAGTACATGGGAGAAACCGATTGATTTTGTTGAGAAGTTTCCTTATCAAGCCACTTTGGCATTGATAGCGAGTGATCGCCTAAACTGGTGTAAGGAAACCAATTCCTACCACAGAGATCATAGTTAAAGTAACAGAGTGGAAGATCACGTGACCTCAAATACTAACGACGGAATGCGCAAGGAGCTCCCAGAAGAGCCCCAAGGAAGCCAGTGTTGTAGGTCACGTGATCTGCCACTTAAATATTTTGGCTACTATATCTGCGGTTCCTAGCTACGAAGATTCAGGCGATTGACGATCCCGACGCTTGGACCAAGCGAAGAAGAAAGAGAGAAACCGGTTTTCTGCCTCCAATGTCCGCCAAGCGGACAATTGCGGGCGTCCGCCTAATAAATCAATCGGTTCTTCCCATGTACTCTTCATGTGCATGTTTAGGTTCTAAGACCTCGATGTAGATATCCCTTAACTTCATATGCCAATCAGAAATATTGAACGTTAAATTATTGACAAGTACTTTTAAAACCTACTTTTAAATAAATATTTCTTCAAAAGAACCTTTGCTTAACTAATAAACTTGGAGGATTTTGCTTTGGTAACAGAAAAATATAATTATGCACTTTTGGTGATTGATTTTAATCATATTTGGTGCGTTTATTTCTTTCCACTTGCATCACATCGCAATATAAAAATAGTTTCCAGTATTCAGACTACCAATAAAAAAGTACAATTAATCGCAAGAGAATGCAGTAATGTATTCGAAAGGATAAAGCTTTCCTATACGGTTTAAGGACTTTCTCGACTTGGTTGATTTGGTTATACTTTTTTTAAACATTCTAAAACTAAGGCACGTAGTCTTTAAAATTTTAAAAACTAATTATACTGACACAGTGCTGGATGGCGCACTCGGAAGGGTATTGGAGAATGGACAAATTTCCCTCAGTTCAAAACCCAGCTCTTCTTCTGAATCTTTAATTTGTTGCATTTTAAACATTGGTTATTATTTGATAACTTTCTTAAATTATGCAAATTATTACTTCATGCAATCTTTCTTTATATGCAAATATCTTTAGTTCCCATAATTCCTACGATTGTACATAAGCGAGTTGCTTATCCCAAGTTGGGTTGTTCTTCTACGGAGTTAATAAAGCTTCGACTGTTCCCATATCTCGTGTACTTCCTAAGACTACGCGACAATATTAATAAAAACGACTGATTTAAGTGTTTCTGACTTGAAGGTTTTTTTTTTTTTCAAAATATATTTAAAACCAAAAACGTTATTAACTTATAGATTTATGGTTTCAAACACTGATTCCTGTACATAGTTTTTGACTCTGAATATCGTGAAATAATTGTTCAAGACATACTATTCGCAAAAATGTATGGTTTTCCTATTAAGTTTTTGCATATTTATTAAGACATCATTGGCAGTGAATGAAATCTTTTTAATGGGCTATGGTGATGAAAATAAAAATGACAAGATGTAAGTACATAAGATTTGATATTTTATAAATTTCACACACAATAGTTTCAGACGTTTTTTTGTATACTATCGTACCAATAAGATAGTTTTAATTTTTTTTATAATTTTTACAAAAGTCGTAATCACACTTTTTTACAAAATCTGATATAACTCTACAAAATAAATATAATTGTTTTCAGGTGTAGATGTTAAAAAACAAACATATTACATACAGAAAATATCTTTAACTTAGTTTTGATGCATCAGAGGATTCATAAAGTAAAAACATAGATTATTGGCGCAAATAGTTTTTTGTTGGCACTATTTTTACATGTTGCGACGAGACTTAAAACGCTCGTTTCTGCAGAAACCGCACAAACTATTTGTCGACGACGTGAAGCTGTGAAGCATGATATCCGGGAAATTTGTCTAGAGGATCCTGAAAATTCATATAAAAGAGGGATAAAAGAGGAAAAACAAAACACTATTCTGTTGCTATTAGGCTTTTCCAAATTAGGGAGAACTCTGGCATGTTGGAGGAATTAACTACACTCTTAAAATAAAAGATGAAATCCACTCCAGTTGGAGAAGTGCATTTTCGACAGATGGGGCCACAAAAAATGGCTCTCAGTTCTGGGGAATATGCCGAGTCTGCAAAGGCTTGACTGCCCATGTTGCAGCCCCATTACAGAAAAAAAAAGAAAAAGAAATAACATGGAACAATATTATTTTACAAGTGCGTATCAAGTAACTCGACTGCGGCTGTAAGAAAAACAAATGGGCAGTAGTTATGCATTAGAAAACTGACGTAAGTTTTAAAAAGAGATTGTTTCATTCAGAGTAAAATATTCAAGAAATTTAAATATTTTTTATCAGTTAACCGTAAGTTAAATTGTTAAATTGTAACAGTTAAATTGTTATCAGTTAAATTGTAAGCTTGAATTAAATATATTCTAGTGCACTTAGTATCTTTTATAACAATTATTGAGTATATATATCTCACCTTTTAATTTTTCAAGATTAGCAAAACAAACTTAATTCTATTCACATCTGGGGTGAACATAAATATTAAAGTATACTCCAATATTGTGCTAAGCTTTACTACTAACTTTTCTGTGAACATAGTGCATATTTTATCCCCCATTATCATCAAATATTATTTAGAAAGAATAACAACTAATTTCAAGTGTATTTTGATTTCAATGTAATTTCCTTTTAAATATTTTGTTCCTGTGCAATTCGAAATCTTGAAGTAAAAAATTAATTAATTAAAAAATGCTTTTTTTTACCAGGAAATGCGTCATTACATGTTTTAAAATGCGCGAATTGGTTTCAAAACTTCTCGGTACTGTTGCTTTAGGCATACAGTCGTTATTTACATTTAATTGGGATATATATTACGCCAATCAACAGCAATATTTCCCCGTAAAAGAGCTAAAACGGCTATAATGGCTGCTGGTATGTAATTGAACCAGGAATGGTATAAAATGTGAAAAATTACACTGTAAAACTTGTTTTTTTTAATTCATAATATCAAACAGAAATACAATTCTATCAAAAAAATGCGAAATTAGATCATTAAATGACATTAAATCGATTTATGAGACAGATTTTTTGGGTATTTTTTACAATTAATTCAATTAAAATTTATTATTGGTTGTTTTCTTTGTGTGATTCATGTTTTTTTAGTTATATATACTTACTTTAACCTCACCATAGAAAATTTTTTCAAATAAACCTTTTCATTGAAATTTTGAGAACTATATTGTGACTTATAGGGTTCCTCGTGGTGATACCAAAAGTGTTAAATAATACATACTACGAATGATGAGAATCTATTGACAATGAAGTCAAGATAGAATAGAAATGCCCGTGCAATTGATGACGATAATCAGCAATTAATTAGAATCCTCTTTTCACAAATGAACCTTGTGTGGTTTTAGTCTGACACATAAATTCCAGCCAAACTTGGCCCAATAATCCCATATGCTCGCCGAACGCCATGGTATTGGCAATCCTGCTTCGTTTAGGTTCTCTACATTTATATAAAAAAAAACTAAACTCCTCGGCGGCAACAGCCCATTACTGGGCCATGGCCGGCCATGCTCAATTCAGCTTTCGTGACCATCGGCTCTGGGGTGCTTGGCAAATGACCCTGTTAGGGGACCAGAATCACGTGGGACCCCCAGTGTTTAGTTCCAAGGCATGCTTGGTACTCATTTTATCCACCTAAGAGATGAAAGGCTGAGTCAACCTTGCCCAATCCGGGACTCGATCCCCGGTTCTGTGGCGTGGCAATGCGAAGTACTACCACTAAGCCACTGGGAATCCCTCTACCTTCATACAAAGTGGAATACTAAACAATCAAAATTTATTTGGAATGACAATAAGTAACAGCCGGACTATATTTTCAACCTAGAAATCAACGACATCCGAATCATGCTACTACAAGGGATGTAGTTTATAATTACAATTTAAACCTGTCGTTTACTTCATCGCTAAAATATCTATATTTGTTTTATTTTGGCACGCAAACCATTTTTCTAAGGTAGGCGAATACCCAAAATTCTGAAATTTTTACTATTGCTTTAATCATTTCCAAATTTAGCATAGTGATTTCAAATATAATGAACTGAATTTATTTTGGGGCATTTTTTTTATTTAAATATAATTGATTTATTTTAAACGGTGTTTTTCAACTAAAAAAAAGGGGTTGCGCCAACACTTCTAGCATAAAAAGTTTTACATTAATTTACCTGAATTTTTTTACAGATGCTATTTCAATATATATCTGTGCCATGAACCTCTAACATCTCATGTATATATAGCAGTTTTTTTTAAAAAAATGTCCAAGTGTAAGTTAATCGAAAAAAATCCTTTTTTTGTGGTTAATTTATAACATTTTTCTTAATAACTTCTTTTCTTGTAATTTGTATGTAACTCTAGAGGGTCATTGAATGCATCAGTTCAAAACGAAGAATTTAGCACATAATTAATGTTTATAGGATGAAAATTCAATGTGGTAGGCTTGTTAGCGTAAACCTCTTTTTTTAGTAGAAAAACACCGTTTAAAATAAATAAATTATATTTAAAAATTGCCTAAATAGTATTATTCATTATATATTTGAAATCACTATACCAAATTTTGAAAAAGATTAAAACAATAGTAAAAATTTTAGAATTTTGTGGAATTTTGGGTATTCACCTATACCTTAGATCTTAGTTTTATATTTTCATTTTAGTCGTCCGAGATGCCGGGCAAGCTGTAGGCAATTTTGTTGCTAATGCTGGCAGTGGACAAGGAGCAGTAGGAGGTGTACTTAAGACTGCAAAGGATCTTTTGTCAGAAGGTGAAAAAGGACCAGGTGGAAAAGGAGGAGGAGGTATACTTGGCGGTTTACTTGGAGGAGGAGGAGGAGGCGGAATACTATAGGTTAAGAGACATCAATGAACTCCTTCAAAATGTAGCGATTTTGGAAAGTTAATAAAATCGTACAGTAGTGCAATTGTTTTATGTTGCTGTATCCAATGGTAAAAAACATGTATTTTATGTACATTGTATTTCATTCAAGATCGGATACACAATAGGTGAAATGCAGCTTTTTTCAAAGATAAAATATTGAATTTGGTCTCTGAAAATTATTAATAAACCGTCTAATTTTACTGCAAAAAAAATTAACAAACACTTAATCTTTCTAAGTATATGCGCTCCCCCCCCCCCATTTTTTTTTAATTCAAAAACGACAAAAGTTGCTTTGATTTTTGAAAATTTCTTTACTATAAAAAATATAATGGGTAATCATAATCCAGAACAACGCAAGGGGAAAAAGAGGATGAAATATAGGTTCAATGGCGTCTACAGACGAATATATTTCCGACAATTATTTCCTACTAGCAGTATGGTCCCGCCTTACTGGGAACCCGTTAACTTCGCATTGCTTCCTTTTAGAGGCATGCTTACTTGTGAAAATACAACCAAAATAAAAATAATAAAAAAAAATTAATTCGTGTTGGCGCATGAGCACTTAAAAAAACAAACCTTAACAGAGGATGAAACAGCCTTAGGGCGAGGGCATATCTCAACCAAACTCAATCAATCAAACTAATAGAAGATGCCGTCAAGCCCCCGTTTCGGCCGAGTTCATGTATTTTCAAGCCCTGTTATGGTTCCGCAATCCCACGTGGATGACGTTTTTTTGAAACTAATTATATTAATTAAAAATCACAATCAAATATGAAAAAACTAAGCCTCAGGTGCACAAGTAGGTATGAAAAGGAATCTATATTAAAAATTTCGAATTTTTTTAGAGCAGTCTAAGTAGGTCTTTTGCGATCCACAGACATACAGACAGACAGACTCTTTCTTTTATTATTATAGATAAACTATCCTATCACTCTGATAAAGTCTAAACTAATTAACAATCCAAGCTATTAGTAGACTTATAAATCTCACACAGTTAAAAAAAAATTTTCAATGAAAAATTGATGACGTTTGCGTATTTGTTTGCAAGAATATTCCCGCCATACTTTGCTTAGCATCAAGTCAAAACTTGTATAACATTTCTATAAAATATTGACCTTCCAATAACATGTTTGACCTTTTCTCGCCAAATTAGTCTCGAGGCAAAAATAACTAAATGATTGCTTTAGACTATACAAAAACCGACCTTAAGTTTGCAGCAATGTACTAGGCGGAGGAACTGCGTAAACAACGCTGCTGGCGCCGAAATTTCGCCTGCTCCTACTGGTTGCTCCTTTGACCCTGATATTCGTGCGCCCTGTTACGTCAAAATCGAAGGAAAAAATAATTAAAATAGAAGCTAAACTAATAAAAATAATAAATTTATGTCTTGAAATAACAAATAAATTTGTTTATTGAATGGGAAATGCCTTTTTTGTATTCGATTCTCGCCGAGTTTTTCGAAAATCATTTTGTTTAATTTTTTAACGTTTATTTTAATATAATAAATAACAGTTACTGTTTTAACTGAAACTATCGCTATACACATTTTAAAATAATTCTGTTTTTTTATTTATGTCAAATTTGCTTTATTACATAGAAAGCCGAATTAAACCATTTTAGGCATTAAGGTTTAAGAATTGAGGGAAGAAATTGAAAGCCGTTTATGGTTGCGTCACGATTTCGTCAAATTTTCTTGATTTATAAACTAATAAAATAATAAAATAAATTAACTTTCCAATTATTTAGATTCTTCGCAGCTTTTGCTGCAAAAAATCTGTTCAAATGGAAATTTAAGTATCATGTAATTCATTATTATAAAAGCTATTCAAAAATATACTTGCCTTTTTCATTTAGGGGTAATCCTGCTTTGACATGTCAGTAGATAAATGTTCTAGGGAGGTCTCCCTACTCAAAATGATCCATAGAGATCAATACAAAAATCTATCGACATTAGTGCAGCTTTATTGATGTCTACTTATTTCTACGGATGTCACTATTGTAATCAGTAGAAGCTATTGATATCAGTAACCTACTGTTAATA
Source organism: Hylyphantes graminicola (assembly GCA_023701765.1). Classification (NCBI taxonomy): domain Eukaryota; kingdom Metazoa; phylum Arthropoda; class Arachnida; order Araneae; family Linyphiidae; genus Hylyphantes; species Hylyphantes graminicola. The sequence continues at coordinate 61,224,732 of CM043111.1, read as the reverse complement.
TTTCTTATTGATATCAATAGAGCTCTACCGACACCAGTTAAGAAAATGTCAGTAAGCTACTGATCTCAAATGACATCAATAGGCCTGCACTGATATCTATATAGATCAGTAGAGATTTGTATGAATATCAATAGAGATCAATAGAGATTTGTATAGATATCAATAGAGATTTCTATTGGTACCAGTTGGCCATTTCCACATACAAATTTTCTATTGATCTCTACTACCATTTTTAGTAGGTCTGTACTAGTTTATTTCTTTGAACAAAGTCCCCTCATTCGAGGGTACTTAAAATATAATTTTACTATGATGTTTCTTGCATACAATGTGAAGATGTGGCATAGACCACTTAGGCATGGTTTTTACAGGCTATCAAGGGCTACCTCATGTGGAGGGGTCAAAGACGAAGTTTGTGGAGGGGGGAGCTGTATCGTTAGTTCTGGTGGGGGGGGGGGATCGGATTGGATCACCTGTGCTTTCGGAAATGCACTTAAGTCAGTATCAACATTAAAAGGTATTTTTATAAAAAACAATTGTAAAATGAATCAATTACAGAAAATATTATAACAAAAGCTCGTTTGTGTCTTCCAAGTACAATAACATGTGAAGAGTACATGGGAGAAACCGATTGATTTTGTTGAGAAGTTTCCTTATCAAGCCACTTTGGCATTGATAGCGAGTGATCGCCTAAACTGGTGTAAGGAAACCAATTCCTACCACAGAGATCATAGTTAAAGTAACAGAGTGGAAGATCACGTGACCTCAAATACTAACGACGGAATGCGCAAGGAGCTCCCAGAAGAGCCCCAAGGAAGCCAGTGTTGTAGGTCACGTGATCTGCCACTTAAATATTTTGGCTACTATATCTGCGGTTCCTAGCTACGAAGATTCAGGCGATTGACGATCCCGACGCTTGGACCAAGCGAAGAAGAAAGAGAGAAACCGGTTTTCTGCCTCCAATGTCCGCCAAGCGGACAATTGCGGGCGTCCGCCTAATAAATCAATCGGTTCTTCCCATGTACTCTTCATGTGCATGTTTAGGTTCTAAGACCTCGATGTAGATATCCCTTAACTTCATATGCCAATCAGAAATATTGAACGTTAAATTATTGACAAGTACTTTTAAAACCTACTTTTAAATAAATATTTCTTCAAAAGAACCTTTGCTTAACTAATAAACTTGGAGGATTTTGCTTTGGTAACAGAAAAATATAATTATGCACTTTTGGTGATTGATTTTAATCATATTTGGTGCGTTTATTTCTTTCCACTTGCATCACATCGCAATATAAAAATAGTTTCCAGTATTCAGACTACCAATAAAAAAGTACAATTAATCGCAAGAGAATGCAGTAATGTATTCGAAAGGATAAAGCTTTCCTATACGGTTTAAGGACTTTCTCGACTTGGTTGATTTGGTTATACTTTTTTTAAACATTCTAAAACTAAGGCACGTAGTCTTTAAAATTTTAAAAACTAATTATACTGACACAGTGCTGGATGGCGCACTCGGAAGGGTATTGGAGAATGGACAAATTTCCCTCAGTTCAAAACCCAGCTCTTCTTCTGAATCTTTAATTTGTTGCATTTTAAACATTGGTTATTATTTGATAACTTTCTTAAATTATGCAAATTATTACTTCATGCAATCTTTCTTTATATGCAAATATCTTTAGTTCCCATAATTCCTACGATTGTACATAAGCGAGTTGCTTATCCCAAGTTGGGTTGTTCTTCTACGGAGTTAATAAAGCTTCGACTGTTCCCATATCTCGTGTACTTCCTAAGACTACGCGACAATATTAATAAAAACGACTGATTTAAGTGTTTCTGACTTGAAGGTTTTTTTTTTTTTCAAAATATATTTAAAACCAAAAACGTTATTAACTTATAGATTTATGGTTTCAAACACTGATTCCTGTACATAGTTTTTGACTCTGAATATCGTGAAATAATTGTTCAAGACATACTATTCGCAAAAATGTATGGTTTTCCTATTAAGTTTTTGCATATTTATTAAGACATCATTGGCAGTGAATGAAATCTTTTTAATGGGCTATGGTGATGAAAATAAAAATGACAAGATGTAAGTACATAAGATTTGATATTTTATAAATTTCACACACAATAGTTTCAGACGTTTTTTTGTATACTATCGTACCAATAAGATAGTTTTAATTTTTTTTATAATTTTTACAAAAGTCGTAATCACACTTTTTTACAAAATCTGATATAACTCTACAAAATAAATATAATTGTTTTCAGGTGTAGATGTTAAAAAACAAACATATTACATACAGAAAATATCTTTAACTTAGTTTTGATGCATCAGAGGATTCATAAAGTAAAAACATAGATTATTGGCGCAAATAGTTTTTTGTTGGCACTATTTTTACATGTTGCGACGAGACTTAAAACGCTCGTTTCTGCAGAAACCGCACAAACTATTTGTCGACGACGTGAAGCTGTGAAGCATGATATCCGGGAAATTTGTCTAGAGGATCCTGAAAATTCATATAAAAGAGGGATAAAAGAGGAAAAACAAAACACTATTCTGTTGCTATTAGGCTTTTCCAAATTAGGGAGAACTCTGGCATGTTGGAGGAATTAACTACACTCTTAAAATAAAAGATGAAATCCACTCCAGTTGGAGAAGTGCATTTTCGACAGATGGGGCCACAAAAAATGGCTCTCAGTTCTGGGGAATATGCCGAGTCTGCAAAGGCTTGACTGCCCATGTTGCAGCCCCATTACAGAAAAAAAAAGAAAAAGAAATAACATGGAACAATATTATTTTACAAGTGCGTATCAAGTAACTCGACTGCGGCTGTAAGAAAAACAAATGGGCAGTAGTTATGCATTAGAAAACTGACGTAAGTTTTAAAAAGAGATTGTTTCATTCAGAGTAAAATATTCAAGAAATTTAAATATTTTTTATCAGTTAACCGTAAGTTAAATTGTTAAATTGTAACAGTTAAATTGTTATCAGTTAAATTGTAAGCTTGAATTAAATATATTCTAGTGCACTTAGTATCTTTTATAACAATTATTGAGTATATATATCTCACCTTTTAATTTTTCAAGATTAGCAAAACAAACTTAATTCTATTCACATCTGGGGTGAACATAAATATTAAAGTATACTCCAATATTGTGCTAAGCTTTACTACTAACTTTTCTGTGAACATAGTGCATATTTTATCCCCCATTATCATCAAATATTATTTAGAAAGAATAACAACTAATTTCAAGTGTATTTTGATTTCAATGTAATTTCCTTTTAAATATTTTGTTCCTGTGCAATTCGAAATCTTGAAGTAAAAAATTAATTAATTAAAAAATGCTTTTTTTTACCAGGAAATGCGTCATTACATGTTTTAAAATGCGCGAATTGGTTTCAAAACTTCTCGGTACTGTTGCTTTAGGCATACAGTCGTTATTTACATTTAATTGGGATATATATTACGCCAATCAACAGCAATATTTCCCCGTAAAAGAGCTAAAACGGCTATAATGGCTGCTGGTATGTAATTGAACCAGGAATGGTATAAAATGTGAAAAATTACACTGTAAAACTTGTTTTTTTTAATTCATAATATCAAACAGAAATACAATTCTATCAAAAAAATGCGAAATTAGATCATTAAATGACATTAAATCGATTTATGAGACAGATTTTTTGGGTATTTTTTACAATTAATTCAATTAAAATTTATTATTGGTTGTTTTCTTTGTGTGATTCATGTTTTTTTAGTTATATATACTTACTTTAACCTCACCATAGAAAATTTTTTCAAATAAACCTTTTCATTGAAATTTTGAGAACTATATTGTGACTTATAGGGTTCCTCGTGGTGATACCAAAAGTGTTAAATAATACATACTACGAATGATGAGAATCTATTGACAATGAAGTCAAGATAGAATAGAAATGCCCGTGCAATTGATGACGATAATCAGCAATTAATTAGAATCCTCTTTTCACAAATGAACCTTGTGTGGTTTTAGTCTGACACATAAATTCCAGCCAAACTTGGCCCAATAATCCCATATGCTCGCCGAACGCCATGGTATTGGCAATCCTGCTTCGTTTAGGTTCTCTACATTTATATAAAAAAAAACTAAACTCCTCGGCGGCAACAGCCCATTACTGGGCCATGGCCGGCCATGCTCAATTCAGCTTTCGTGACCATCGGCTCTGGGGTGCTTGGCAAATGACCCTGTTAGGGGACCAGAATCACGTGGGACCCCCAGTGTTTAGTTCCAAGGCATGCTTGGTACTCATTTTATCCACCTAAGAGATGAAAGGCTGAGTCAACCTTGCCCAATCCGGGACTCGATCCCCGGTTCTGTGGCGTGGCAATGCGAAGTACTACCACTAAGCCACTGGGAATCCCTCTACCTTCATACAAAGTGGAATACTAAACAATCAAAATTTATTTGGAATGACAATAAGTAACAGCCGGACTATATTTTCAACCTAGAAATCAACGACATCCGAATCATGCTACTACAAGGGATGTAGTTTATAATTACAATTTAAACCTGTCGTTTACTTCATCGCTAAAATATCTATATTTGTTTTATTTTGGCACGCAAACCATTTTTCTAAGGTAGGCGAATACCCAAAATTCTGAAATTTTTACTATTGCTTTAATCATTTCCAAATTTAGCATAGTGATTTCAAATATAATGAACTGAATTTATTTTGGGGCATTTTTTTTATTTAAATATAATTGATTTATTTTAAACGGTGTTTTTCAACTAAAAAAAAGGGGTTGCGCCAACACTTCTAGCATAAAAAGTTTTACATTAATTTACCTGAATTTTTTTACAGATGCTATTTCAATATATATCTGTGCCATGAACCTCTAACATCTCATGTATATATAGCAGTTTTTTTTAAAAAAATGTCCAAGTGTAAGTTAATCGAAAAAAATCCTTTTTTTGTGGTTAATTTATAACATTTTTCTTAATAACTTCTTTTCTTGTAATTTGTATGTAACTCTAGAGGGTCATTGAATGCATCAGTTCAAAACGAAGAATTTAGCACATAATTAATGTTTATAGGATGAAAATTCAATGTGGTAGGCTTGTTAGCGTAAACCTCTTTTTTTAGTAGAAAAACACCGTTTAAAATAAATAAATTATATTTAAAAATTGCCTAAATAGTATTATTCATTATATATTTGAAATCACTATACCAAATTTTGAAAAAGATTAAAACAATAGTAAAAATTTTAGAATTTTGTGGAATTTTGGGTATTCACCTATACCTTAGATCTTAGTTTTATATTTTCATTTTAGTCGTCCGAGATGCCGGGCAAGCTGTAGGCAATTTTGTTGCTAATGCTGGCAGTGGACAAGGAGCAGTAGGAGGTGTACTTAAGACTGCAAAGGATCTTTTGTCAGAAGGTGAAAAAGGACCAGGTGGAAAAGGAGGAGGAGGTATACTTGGCGGTTTACTTGGAGGAGGAGGAGGAGGCGGAATACTATAGGTTAAGAGACATCAATGAACTCCTTCAAAATGTAGCGATTTTGGAAAGTTAATAAAATCGTACAGTAGTGCAATTGTTTTATGTTGCTGTATCCAATGGTAAAAAACATGTATTTTATGTACATTGTATTTCATTCAAGATCGGATACACAATAGGTGAAATGCAGCTTTTTTCAAAGATAAAATATTGAATTTGGTCTCTGAAAATTATTAATAAACCGTCTAATTTTACTGCAAAAAAAATTAACAAACACTTAATCTTTCTAAGTATATGCGCTCCCCCCCCCCCATTTTTTTTTAATTCAAAAACGACAAAAGTTGCTTTGATTTTTGAAAATTTCTTTACTATAAAAAATATAATGGGTAATCATAATCCAGAACAACGCAAGGGGAAAAAGAGGATGAAATATAGGTTCAATGGCGTCTACAGACGAATATATTTCCGACAATTATTTCCTACTAGCAGTATGGTCCCGCCTTACTGGGAACCCGTTAACTTCGCATTGCTTCCTTTTAGAGGCATGCTTACTTGTGAAAATACAACCAAAATAAAAATAATAAAAAAAAATTAATTCGTGTTGGCGCATGAGCACTTAAAAAAACAAACCTTAACAGAGGATGAAACAGCCTTAGGGCGAGGGCATATCTCAACCAAACTCAATCAATCAAACTAATAGAAGATGCCGTCAAGCCCCCGTTTCGGCCGAGTTCATGTATTTTCAAGCCCTGTTATGGTTCCGCAATCCCACGTGGATGACGTTTTTTTGAAACTAATTATATTAATTAAAAATCACAATCAAATATGAAAAAACTAAGCCTCAGGTGCACAAGTAGGTATGAAAAGGAATCTATATTAAAAATTTCGAATTTTTTTAGAGCAGTCTAAGTAGGTCTTTTGCGATCCACAGACATACAGACAGACAGACTCTTTCTTTTATTATTATAGATAAACTATCCTATCACTCTGATAAAGTCTAAACTAATTAACAATCCAAGCTATTAGTAGACTTATAAATCTCACACAGTTAAAAAAAAATTTTCAATGAAAAATTGATGACGTTTGCGTATTTGTTTGCAAGAATATTCCCGCCATACTTTGCTTAGCATCAAGTCAAAACTTGTATAACATTTCTATAAAATATTGACCTTCCAATAACATGTTTGACCTTTTCTCGCCAAATTAGTCTCGAGGCAAAAATAACTAAATGATTGCTTTAGACTATACAAAAACCGACCTTAAGTTTGCAGCAATGTACTAGGCGGAGGAACTGCGTAAACAACGCTGCTGGCGCCGAAATTTCGCCTGCTCCTACTGGTTGCTCCTTTGACCCTGATATTCGTGCGCCCTGTTACGTCAAAATCGAAGGAAAAAATAATTAAAATAGAAGCTAAACTAATAAAAATAATAAATTTATGTCTTGAAATAACAAATAAATTTGTTTATTGAATGGGAAATGCCTTTTTTGTATTCGATTCTCGCCGAGTTTTTCGAAAATCATTTTGTTTAATTTTTTAACGTTTATTTTAATATAATAAATAACAGTTACTGTTTTAACTGAAACTATCGCTATACACATTTTAAAATAATTCTGTTTTTTTATTTATGTCAAATTTGCTTTATTACATAGAAAGCCGAATTAAACCATTTTAGGCATTAAGGTTTAAGAATTGAGGGAAGAAATTGAAAGCCGTTTATGGTTGCGTCACGATTTCGTCAAATTTTCTTGATTTATAAACTAATAAAATAATAAAATAAATTAACTTTCCAATTATTTAGATTCTTCGCAGCTTTTGCTGCAAAAAATCTGTTCAAATGGAAATTTAAGTATCATGTAATTCATTATTATAAAAGCTATTCAAAAATATACTTGCCTTTTTCATTTAGGGGTAATCCTGCTTTGACATGTCAGTAGATAAATGTTCTAGGGAGGTCTCCCTACTCAAAATGATCCATAGAGATCAATACAAAAATCTATCGACATTAGTGCAGCTTTATTGATGTCTACTTATTTCTACGGATGTCACTATTGTAATCAGTAGAAGCTATTGATATCAGTAACCTACTGTTAATATTTCTTATTGATATCAATAGAGCTCTACCGACACCAGTTAAGAAAATGTCAGTAAGCTACTGATCTCAAATGACATCAATAGGCCTGCACTGATATCTATATAGATCAGTAGAGATTTGTATGAATATCAATAGAGATCAATAGAGATTTGTATAGATATCAATAGAGATTTCTATTGGTACCAGTTGGCCATTTCCACATACAAATTTTCTATTGATCTCTACTACCATTTTTAGTAGGTCTGTACTAGTTTATTTCTTTGAACAAAGTCCCCTCATTCGAGGGTACTTAAAATATAATTTTACTATGATGTTTCTTGCATACAATGTGAAGATGTGGCATAGACCACTTAGGCATGGTTTTTACAGGCTATCAAGGGCTACCTCATGTGGAGGGGTCAAAGACGAAGTTTGTGGAGGGGGGAGCTGTATCGTTAGTTCTGGTGGGGGGGGGGGATCGGATTGGATCACCTGTGCTTTCGGAAATGCACTTAAGTCAGTATCAACATTAAAAGGTATTTTTATAAAAAACAATTGTAAAATGAATCAATTACAGAAAATATTATAACAAAAGCTCGTTTGTGTCTTCCAAGTACAATAACATGTGAAGAGTACATGGGAGAAACCGATTGATTTTGTTGAGAAGTTTCCTTATCAAGCCACTTTGGCATTGATAGCGAGTGATCGCCTAAACTGGTGTAAGGAAACCAATTCCTACCACAGAGATCATAGTTAAAGTAACAGAGTGGAAGATCACGTGACCTCAAATACTAACGACGGAATGCGCAAGGAGCTCCCAGAAGAGCCCCAAGGAAGCCAGTGTTGTAGGTCACGTGATCTGCCACTTTAATATTTTGGCTACTATATCTGCGGTTCCTAGCTACGAAGATTCAGGCGATTGACGATCCCGACGCTTGGACCAAGCGAAGAAGAAAGAGAGAAATTGGTTTTCTGCCGCCAATGTCCGCCAAGCGGACAATTGCGGGAGTCCGCCTAATAAATCAATCGGTTCTTCCCATGCACTCTTCATGTGCATGTTTAGGTTCTAAGACCTCGATGTAGATATCTCTTAACTTCATATGCCAATCAGAAATATTGAACGTTAAATTATTGACAAGTACTTTTAAAACCTACTTTTAAATAAATATTTCTTCAAAAGAACCTTTGCTTAACTAATAAACTTGGAGGATTTTGCTTTGGTAACAGAAAAATATAATTATGCACTTTTGGTGATTGATTTTAATCATATTTGGTGCGTTTATTTCTTTCCACTTGCATCACATCGCAATATAAAAATAGTTTCCAGTATTCAGACTACCAATAAAAAAGTACAATTAATCGCAAGAGAATGCAGTAATGTATTCGAAAGGATAAAGCTTTCCTATACGGTTTAAGGACTTTCTCGACTTGGTTGATTTGGTTATACTTTTTTTAAACATTCTAAATCTAAAAAACGTAGCCTTTAAAATTTTAAAAACTAATTATACTAAAAAAAAAAACCAGACTGATTTATGTGTTTCTGACTTGAGGTAGGGTTTTTCAAAACATATTTAAAATCAAATACTTTATTAACTTATAGGTTTATAGTTTTAAAACCTGATTCCTGTACATAGTTTTTGACTCTGAATATCGTGAAATAATTGTTTAAGACATACTAATAGCAAAAATGGCCTCAGTAGGGTTTTCCTAATAAGTTTTTGCATATTTGTTATACATCATTGGCAGTGAATCAGCTCTTTTTGATGGGCTATGGAGATGAAAATAAAAATGACAAGATGTAAGTACATAAGATTTGATATTTTAAAAATTTCACACACAATAGTTTTAGACGTTTTTTGTATACTATCGTACCAATAAGATAGTTTTAATTTTTGTTATAATTTTTACCAAAATCGTATTCACACTTTTTTTACAAAATCTGATAACTCTACAAAATAAATATAATCGTTTTCAGGTATGGATGTTAAAAACAAACATATTACATACAGAAAATATCTTCAACTTAGCTTTGATACATCAGAGGATTCATTAAATAACAAACTAGATTATGGGCACAAATAGTTTTTTGTTGGCACAATTTTTACATGTTTCTAATGACTTAAAACGCTCGTTTCTCCAGAAAGGCACACCGCACAAACTAACTGTCGACGACGTGAAGCTGTGAAGCATGATATCCGGAAAATTTGTCTAGAGCAGCGGTTCTCAACCTTTTGAAGGTGGCGACCCCCTAACAAACTATATTTGGGTCGTTTTTTTATTTGAAGACATAACCCCCTCCTCCGTCCCTCAATAATTAAATTAACAATAGTATAATTTTCAATACCATTAACAACTAATAACTAATGATGACAGATGTCGAGAAGGCGTGAATACCATTTTTTAGTATCTGAAGGAGTATCATACCCTTTGCTATGTCCTATCTTTGCGAACTTGGCTTCTCGACCATGTTGAACTTAAAAACTAAACCCAGAAATCCTTTAGACTTGGAAAATGACTTGATTATGTATTTGATAAGATTTGAACCAGGCATTTACAAAATTGTTAAATGAAAACAAGCACAAAAATTCTCATTAGCTTGTTGCAACGTAAACGTACTAGAATTAAGATTATGTATTAATAACATAAAAAAGTTGAAATGTAAATAAACCACAACACATAAAGTAAAATAAAATATGCCGATTTTTTTTCTTTCATTGAAGTTGTAAAACGTTACTTAAATATATATTTTTAATTTTTTTAAAAACTTGTTGCGACCCCCTTAGGATTCCTTCTTCGAAGAGAGAGATTGAGAATCACTGGTCTAAAGGATCTGAAAATTTATAAAAAAAAGGGGATGGTAAAGAGGAAAAACAAAACACTATTCTGTTGCTATAAGGCTTTTCCAAATTAGTTAGAACTCTGGCATGTTGGAGGAATTAACCAAGTATTTATGGTTCTTAAGAATATGGTGAGCTTCGTAAAAGTTGGGAGGAAAAGAAGATTTGACCAAAATTTCAACTTTGATTAACTCCCAAGAAAGTGTAGAGACTAAAGATTTCTGACACATTCTTGTTTTTTAACATACACTTCGTGTTCCTTAAGAAGGACTGTCAGGGTCATACACTCTTAAAACAAAAGAGTGAATTCCACTCCAGTTGGAGAAGTGTATTTTCGACACTGGAAAGTAGTGAATATTATCTCAGACTGAGTTAAAATCACTCGTTTGGAGTGATCCTGTCGGTGGTTTAACACGCAAAGGATCCAATCCAAAAGGAGAAGTGCATTTTCCAGACTGGAGGAGTGAAAATCAATCAGATTGAGCTAAAATCGCTCGTTCGTTTTAAGAGTGTAGAGCTAATTCATTACTTTTGAAATCACAAATTTTGCAAAAGAATTGCTTTGCCATGTCTTACCATTTTCACCAGGTATGGGAATCATCATAACATCAATTTAAAACAAAATTGAAAAGAAAATAACATACGGTTATTTAATTATTATTTGATAAAATTCTAAAATAGTGTAGTAATCTGCTGAATATTTTTGGAATTTTAAAACTTCAAAAATACATAATTAAATAAATAGATGACAATTCTTATTTATTTCATTTCGATGATATGTTAAGGGGTCATAGGACTCTTAAAAATGTGCAAAGAAGGAACTACAAAATTTAGTTTGATCTTTCATGTAATTTTTTAACTACTCAATATACAAGTATAATTTTTTTATATGTAATTCTACAAGATTTATTTAATATAAAACAAATTTTAAAATTTATGAAACTTTAGCCAAAACTAAAATAAATGACATTAAACATAAAGCTATTTGAACACATTGTGATTAGGCTTGCGCGGCAAATTGTGAGGTCAAAATTGAAAAAATGACCAAGAAAATGACTTTATATTGTACAAATGTGTACAGACAAAGACTTATACCTAAATTCCCATCTCAATTTAAATTAGAAATTATTTTAAAAAATATTTAAAATCAAAATTTAAAAAATTTTTATTAATTTTTTTAGAAAAAAGTTCTTAAAATAATTTGTAATTAAAATTGAGCTGAGAATTTAGGTATAAGTCTTTGTCTGTACATATTTGTACAATATAAAGTCATTTTCTTAGTCATTTTTTCAATTTTGACCTCACAATTTGCCGCGCAAGCCTAATCACAATGTGTTCAAATAGCTTCATGTTTAATATCATTTATTTTAGTTTTGGCTAAAGTTTCATAAATTTTAAAATTTGTTTCATATTAAATAAATCTTGTAGAATTACATATAAAAAAATTATACTTATACATTGAGTAGTTCAAAAATGACATGGAAGATCAAACTATGTTTTGTAGTACCTTCTTTGCACATTTTTAAGACTCCTGTGACGCCTTAATTCCCCTTGGAAAAAGGGCTAACTCGGCAAAGCAATACTTCTGCGGATGTTATGATTCCCGAAACCAATGCTGTAGTTCTATGATCTGGCGATCATTCTGAAGTCTTATTAGTGCTCTCTTCGTTATGTATGAAGTTGACTGGGACAACATCCCTTTCAAATGAGGCCTTTCCTACATAGGGAAAACTTAGAGAAAACTCAAAATAAGAACACGGAACTTAAGTTAAAAAAAACAAGAATGTCAGATTTTTTTTGGTCGCTACACATTCTTTTGAGTTTAATCACCAATTTAATTTAAGATAATCCTCAATTTTGGTTAAATCTTCGAGCATTGGGGATCTCGACTTTTACGAGGTTTACCATATTTTATAAAACCACGCTAACTTAGCTAATTCCTCCAATATACCAGAGTTCTCCTCAAATTGGAAAACGAGCGTTTTGAGTATCTGAAACATGTAACATTTATATCAACAAATAAACTCTATAAGCGCCAATAATCACGTTATTTCATGAATCTTCTTGAGTCATAGTTCAGTTTAGGAATTTACAATGCATTCACCGAATAATTACGTATTTTTATAAGTAATAAAACCATTAATGAATGACAAAAATTTGATACTAATGCACATTGTAATCCACTACAAAATTTTAATTATTTTTCAAGATGAAAATAGCAACTATTTTTGAGCACCAAAAAATGTAAAAGAATTACAAGAAGTGGAGAAAAAAACATTTGGCCACAATATCAAGATATAGAAAAATTCTAATAACTAAAACTTTTTTTGTTGTATTGAGTATTTAACAAGGCAAAAATTATATAGAATAGTTAATTTTTTAATGCTCCGAAAAATATATGAGTATGAAAAGATGAGTATGAATAGAGATGATAAAAAATAGATTCTTAATTCAAATCACATTAATTTTAATTATTTAAGAGATTATCACTAAAATTACTTTAAAGAGATTTTGATAAATTTTTTATGTTAAACAACTCTATATTAAACAAAATTAACTAAATGAATATACATTTATCATAAAAAAAAGATTCACACAGCTACTAAACTAAAATATCCTCAAATAACTAAAAATTCAACAATACTTTGTTTCCTTCATAATTTTTTAAAACAACCTAATTGAATTGCAATAGACTTATGACCATTTTATTCTGGTGTTATATATTTAAGGTTGTAAAAGTCAACTGTAAAACCAGTTAGATGTGCATTTGTTATACATTCAAGTTTAAATATTTTAAACTTGCATTTCATGATTAAACATTTTTAATATTAAATGCATTACTGAGCCTCAAAATTAAGCCATAATCAGGATATCTGCAAGAATTTAATAAAAACGCATTAAACTACATGAAAGTATTACTTTATAGTAGGAATAAATCTAGAAAAAAATTACCTTTCGAAATTTAAAGTAACAAGCAAAAGTTATTTGTCCCCCCCCCCCTAAAAAAAAGCTTATATACTTTTGAAGTCAAGGACTTTTTCGGACTACTTTCAGTGGAGAAAAATAGCCTCGACCACGAAATGTATTCAAAATTTTATTGTATTAAAATTTAGACAAAATAGGAACAATACTCAAATTCATGCTATTCACACACTTTAAATCTATCTACAAGGATATAACTAAAGATTTTTTACCTTACTTTTTTTTAATTCGAAAGAATTTTTTAAAAAAATGAAAAGTAGGTATTGACATGCTAAAGATGTCGTCTGTCCGCCCGTACTCCCTTCCGAAATCTGTTCTATCACTCGGATCATAAGTTCCATTTCTTTTGTTAGAAAGGTATAACCTCAGAGACCCATCACTTATACTTTTTATCAGTTCCTCTAAACATTTGTCAACTACTTTGTCTACTATCTATCGTCGAAATTCACATTGAATCAGCATTGAAATTTAATTGATGATCTTAACCCTCTAATGCATGAATTTTTATTTTCATCAAAAAATATATATATATGTATCTTCAATACTCACACATTATGGGAAAAATACTAAAAAAAATTTAACTGCATTAGAATTTAAATAATTTCAATTTTTAAAAAAATTTCCATATGACAAAAACCAACTGCGAAATTCCAATATTGATAATAATGACTAGAAAACTACTAAAAATATTTTAAAATAACCCTTTTTAACTATGATTAACTTTTCAAAACAAATTATTAGTATTTACTAGTACTAATATTATTATTCTTTGAATACTGCCAAAAACGTAATTTCACAAAACTTAATAACCTCACTCTTTAATTTTGAATACACTTTTACTACTGTCATCTATGAGGATTATTTGTAACTAAAACTTTAAAATGAAATGTAATAGATGAAAAAAACACAGATTTGTCTAGGACGAGCTCTAATTTAATAGAATAAAGTGGATTATGTCACTGGTTACCAAACGGTAACAGTATACATTAGAGGGTTAATGTAAGACGTGCTAAGTGACAATTTAAAAAAAAAGAGATTTTGGTGTCAATGGACACGTTATTCCGTCCTTCAAAGATATCAAGATACTCTCTTTTCATAAACTTTAAATTAAGTACATATTTTACCGTTTGTAAAGACGACCTGTCTCGACCGTTTTTTTAAAGTTTTTATTTGAAGACGAAAAACTTTAAGGGGGTTCAGTACCCCGAAATCGGTGAAAAAATAAAAATAAAAATTATTGGCTTAAAATACAATTACAACCTTTATTATTAATATCACAAAGTATCAAGACGATTGGAAAAATATTTTTGACATTAAAAGCCATTTTATTTAACCCTTTCCTTACTGAAACGTGTTAACAATAAAAACTTTAAACTCGTTTTTCTCAGAACTTGATTTTTTGAACTTCAATGTACCTTTTCTCAAAAACTATGTTATGTTTTCGCGTAAACTTTTTTTATAAGATGTAATACATAGTACAGATTAATCTGAGGTTATAAATTTTAATAAAATTAAAGTGAAAAAAATTTCATGGGGCAAAAAAGTAAAAATTCCATGATTTTTTGAGTACTTTAAAATTTTTTATTTTAAAAAATCTAACGGTTATTTAAAAAAAAACTTTTAACCTCAGGTTAATATATAAGGTTGGTATAACACACACAGAAAATTTTAAGATGATCTGATCAGTAGTTATTGTGAAAAGGTACATTGCAATTTAACAACACCGATATACAACATACTGAACCCCCTTAAAGCCCATTTTCTCGTTTTTACCTTTTTGTCACTTAGCACGTTCTTCCACTAAGCTCTTCAATTATAATTCATTTGAATCACTTTTGCTACATCAACAATGGCGCGATAACTTTATGTATTTAAACTAGTTTTTGAAGCAAAATTTACTTTAGTGTCATAAATCAGATCGGAATGACGTAATAAAATGTGGCATAGTGAATATTTAAATGTTCTTCATTTGTTTACTAAGAAAGGTTTCGTTAAATTTATCATCAAATCTTCCAATTTGTTGCCAAATAACGTGTTATTTAGATGCCAAAAAATTATGAGTGAGCCATGAATTTTAGAATGAGAGAAATTTGTTTTTTTCCTGTTAGTTAAATAACGATTATGACTTGAAACAACATTATTTTACAAGTGCGTATCAAGCAACTCGACTGCGGTTTTAAGAAAAATGGGCAGTAGTTATGCATGAGAAAACTGACATAGATTTTAAAAAGAGATTTATTGTTTCATTCAATATAAAATCTTCATGAAATTTAGACATTTTTAATCTGTTAACCGTAAAAATTGTAAGCTTGAATTAAATATATTCCAGTGCACTTAGTATCTTTTATAACAATTATTGAGTATAAGATTATATCTCACCCTTTTATGTTTCAAAAATAGCAAAACAAACTTAATTCTATTCACATCTGGGGTGAACATAAATATTTTTTTAAGTATACTCCAATATTGTGCTAAGCTTTACTCCTAACTTTTTTGTGAACATAGTGCATATTCTATCCCCCATTATCATTTGTTATTATTTAACAAGAATAACAACTAATTTCAAGTGTATTTTGATTTCAATGTAATTTCCTTTTAATTATTTTGTTCCTGTGCAATTCGAAATCTTGAAGTAAAAAATCAAAGCATTTAGACACAAGCCTAATTGAAATATTCTTCAAACAAGATTACTACATTCTAAAAATAATTGGGCGAAGAGACGGGGAAAACGAAATTTATTTGTTTTGTATCAATATAAATATGTACATTATTTATAAGTTCATGATTTTCAAACCAAAACAATCAAAATGGCAATAAATGGCTAGAATGAGATGATATTGCGAAACTAATATGCAGTTAAATGTCATAATTTATACTCTTTCGGCAATAAAAGCTTTTACTTTTAAGGATTTTCAAACGTGAAAGCAGTTTCTTAAAAAAAAAATGTCACGCCATCATTTCGTAAATTTGACAACATTTCAGATTTGAAGAGTACACGGGAAAAACCGATTGATCTGGCAGAGAAGTTTCCTTAGCAGGCCACTTTGGAGATGATAGAGAGTGATCGCCTAAACTTGTGTAAGGAAATCAGTTCCTACCACAGAGATCGTAGTTAGAGTAATAGAGTGCAGATCACGTGACCTCCAATACTAACGACGAATGCGCAAGGAGCTCCCAGAAGAGCCCCAAGGAAGCCAGTGTTGTAGGTCACGTGATCTGCCACTTTAATATTTTGGCTACTATATCTGCGGTTCCTAGCTACGAAGATTCAGGCGATTGACGATCCCGACGCTTGGACCAAGCGAAGAAGAAAGAGAGAAACCGGTTTTCTGCCTCCAATGTCCGCCAAGCGGACAATTGCGGGCGTCCGCCTAATAAATCAATCGGTTCTTCCATGTACTCTTCATGTGCATGTTTAGGTTCTAAGGACCTCGATGTAGATATCCCTTAACTTCATATGCCAATCAGAAATATTGAACGTTAAATTATTGACAAGTACTTTTAAAACCTACTTTTAAATAAATATTTCTTCAAAAGAACCTTTGCTTAACTAATAAACTTGGAGGATTTTGCTTTGGTAACAGAAAAATATAATTATGCACTTTTGGTGATTGATTTTAATCATATTTGGTGCGTTTATTTCTTTCCACTTGCATCACATCGCAATATAAAAATAGTTTCCAGTATTCAGACTACCAATAAAAAAGTACAATTAATCGCAAGAGAATGCAGTAATGTATTCGAAAGGATAAAGCTTTCCTATACGGTTTAAGGACTTTCTCGACTGGTTGATTTGGTTATACTTTTTTTTAAACATTCTAAAACTAAGGCACGTAGTCTTTAAAATTTTAAAAACTAATTATACTGACACAGTGCTGGATGGCGCACTCGGAAGGGTATTGGAGAATGGACAAATTTCCCTCAGTTCAAAACCCAGCTCTTCTTCTGAAATCTTTAATTTGTTGCATTTTAAACATTGGTTATTATTTGATAACTTTCTTAAATTATGCAAATTATTACTTCATGCAATCTTTCTTTATATGCAAATATCTTTAGTTCCCATAATTCCTACGATTGTACATAAGCGAGTTGCTTATCCCAAGTTGGGTTGTTCTTCTACGGAGTTAATAAAGCTTCGACTGTTCCCATATCTCGTGTACTTCCTAAGACTACGCGACAATATTAATAAAAACGACTGATTTAAGTGTTTCTGACTTGAAGGTTTTTTTTTTTTTTTCAAAATATATTTAAAACCAAAAACGTTATTAACTTATAGATTTATGGTTTCAAACACTGATTCCTGTACATAGTTTTTGACTCTGAATATCGTGAAATAATTGTTCAAGACATACTATTCGCAAAAATGTATGGTTTTCCTATTAAGTTTTTGCATATTTATTAAGACATCATTGGCAGTGAATGAAATCTTTTTAATGGGCTATGGTGATGAAAATAAAAATGACAAGATGTAAGTACATAAGATTTGATATTTTATAAATTTCACACACAATAGTTTCAGACGTTTTTTTGTATACTATCGTACCAATAAGATAGTTTTAATTTTTTTTATAATTTTTACAAAAGTCGTAATCACACTTTTTTACAAAATCTGATATAACTCTACAAAATAAATATAATTGTTTTCAGGTGTAGATGTTAAAAAACAAACATATTACATACAGAAAATATCTTTAACTTAGTTTTGATGCATCAGAGGATTCATAAAGTAAAAACATAGATTATTGGCGCAAATAGTTTTTTGTTGGCACTATTTTTACATGTTGCGACGAGACTTAAAACGCTCGTTTCTTTCTTGCAGAAACCGCACAAACTATTTGTCGACGACGTGAAGCTGTGAAGCATGATATCCGGGAAATTTGTCTAGAGGATCCTGAAAATTCATATAAAAGAGGATAAAAGAGGAAAAACAAAACACTATTCTGTTGCTATTAGGCTTTTCCAAATTAGGGAGAACTCTGGCATGTTGGAGGAATTAACTACACTCTTAAAATAAAAGATGAAATCCACTCCAGTTGGAGAAGTGCATTTTCGACAGATGGGGCCACAAAAAATGGCTCTCAGTTCTGGGGAATATGCCGAGTCTGCAAAGGCTTGACTGCCCATGTTGCAGCCCCATTACAGAAAAAAAAAGAAAAAGAAATAACATGGAACAATATTATTTTACAAGTGCGTATCAAGTAACTCGACTGCGGCTGTAAGAAAAACAAATGGGCAGTAGTTATGCATTAGAAAACTGACGTAAGTTTTAAAAAGAGATTGTTTCATTCAGAGTAAAATATTCAAGAAATTTAAATATTTTTTATCAGTTAACCGTAAGTTAAATTGTTAAATTGTAACAGTTAAATTGTTATCAGTTAAATTGTTTTTTAAGCTTGAATTAAATATATTCTAGTGCACTTAGTTTTTTTTTTTTCGGATCTTTTATAACAATTATTGAGTATATATATCTCACCTTTTAATTTTTCAAGATTAGCAAAACAAACTTAATTCTATTCACATCTGGGGTGAACATAAATATTAAAGTATACTCCAATATTGTGCTAAGCTTTACTACTAACTTTTCTGTGAACATAGTGCATATTTTATCCCCCATTATCATCAAATATTATTTAGAAAGAATAACAACTAATTTCAAGTGTATTTTGATTTCAATGTAATTTCCTTTTAAATATTTTGTTCCTGTGCAATTCGAAATCTTGAAGTAAAAAATTAATTAATTAAAAAATGCTTTTTTTTACAGAAATGCGTCATTACATGTTTTTAAAATGCGCGAATTGGTTTCAAAACTTCTCGGTATGTTGCTTTAGGCATACAGTCGTTATTTACATTTAATTGGGATATATATTACGCCAATCAACAGCAATATTTCCCCGTAAAAGAGCTAAAACGGCTATAATGGCTGCTGGTATGTAATTGAACCAGGAATGGGGGGTTTAAACCAAAAAAAAAAAAAAAAAAAAATAAAAAAAATGTGAAAAATTACACTGTAAAACTTGTTTTTTTTAATTCATAATATCCAAACAGAAATACAATTCTATCAAAAAAATGCGAAATTAGATCATTAAATGACATTAAATCGATTTATGAGACAGATTTTTTGGGTATTTTTTACAATTAATTCAATTAAAATTTATTATTGGTTTTATTTGTTTTTTTTTATTTTCTTTGTGTGATTCCATGTTTTTTTAGTTATATATACTTACTTTAACCTCACCATAGAAAATTTTTTCAAAATAAACCTTTTCATTGAAATTTTGAGAACTATATTGTGACTTATAGGGTTCCTCGTGGTGA
>CM043111.1:61124325-61204551 GCA_023701765.1 Hylyphantes graminicola | reverse complement strand
ACATTTACGTGTTCACAGTATGGCGGACGATTTTGAAAAGGTAAAAAAAGAGCGTAGTGTTGCAAGGCAACTTACAACAAAGTTGATTAGCAAAATTGAAAAGTTGTTCAATGATGAAGCTGTTGATAAAGATGAGAAATGCGAAGAATTAAACTGTTTGCTGGACCAATTACTTGAAAAAAGGTCGGCTCTTAAAGAGTTGGACGTCAAAATTAAAGGCTTGGTGTCATGTGACGAGTTGGAAAAAGAAATTATTTCCGTAGAAGAATATCTTGAAAAAATAGTTAGATGGGAAGGAAAGATAAAACGATTTCTTAAACTTGAAGATGAAGCCAGAGCCCTGAATAGTTCAATTTTGAATGCTAATGGAAATGTTTCTATACAAAAACGATAGATCCAATACTTCAAATTACAATGAAAATTCTGGTAATTTACCCATGCGAATGGCTCTGCCTAAGTTAATATTGCCTAGATTTTTCGGTGACACGAGTGAATGGTTGGAATATTGGGGACAATTTGAAGACTCGATTCATAAAAATAAGTCTCTAACGAACATAGAAAAGTTTCATTATCTTAAGGGTTCGTTGGGAGGTTCGGCATTGAATACTATAAGGGGTCTTGCGTTAACTGATCAAAATTATGAAAAGTGTATCGAATTGTTAAAATCGAGATTTGGGCGAGATGATATTGTGATTAATAGTCACATGACTAAACTTTTGAATTTGGAACGGTTCGAAATTCGTCAAATATAAAAGCACTTCGAATGTTGTATGATCAGTTAGAGGTAAATATTAGATCTTTGGAAAGTTTAAGTGTTGTTGCGGGAAGTTATGGTCAACTTTTGTGCCCAATTGTCATGAAATTATTGCCTAATGATTTGAGTTTAGAGTATAATAGAACAAGAGAATCTAAATCTGAATTTAACATTTTGGAACTAATGAAATTTTTAAAATTAGAATTGGAGGCGAGGGAATGTCAAAATTTATTGGATCAAGCTAATGTACGAAACGATGGTTTTGCAGGGAGCAGAGGGTATAATAATAGAGATAATAAAAAATTTGTGAAAAGTGAAGTTTCCTTTGCAACATGCGCTAAAAGAAATGCCTGTTTGTTCTGCGACAAATTCCACCCTTCCTTAAATTGTAGAACTTTATCTGCTAGGGAAAAAAGATTCAAATTAAAAAGAGAAGGTAGATGTTATCGATGTTTCGAAAAGTGTTCTCATTTAAGTTCCAGTTGCAAGGAACAAATTCCTCCCTGCCAAACGTGTAAAAGTCCGGCTCACAATGAATTATTTTGCTTTGAAAAGAAAAATGTGGCGCCTGAGGTCGAAACTTCTCAAGGTTCTGAATCAGTTGTTTCAAGTGTAGCGCATTCTGAAAAAGAGGGAAGTGACTCAATTTTGCCCACTTGTGCAGTGCGGGTTCGAAATCAAGTTCATGGTTCTAAGTCCAAAATTGCTTCTGTATTATTTGATTCTGCTAGCTCGTGCAGTTTTGTGACTAAATAAATTGCAAGCGAGTTAAATTTGTTGGTCACTCGTAAAGAAATTTTAGATATATGCACCTTTGGAAATGCTCCTACAAAAACTTCTTTTGACGTAACTACTGTTTCAATATGCCACGTTAATGATCCTAGTCGTTGGGCAAAGGTGGAGGTCTTCATTACAGATAAAATTTCTCATGCTGAAATTGGAATCCCGAAAAATGTTAAGCAGATGTTGGCTAACGTTTCAATCCCAGCTAGGGAGGTAGCTCTAGTGGAAGGAAAAAGAAAAATTGATATTTTGTTGGGTTGTGACGTAATGTGGAGATTTCAAACTGGAAATAGGATTGAAGCAGAAAGAGGGCTGTATTGCATCGAAACTTTATTTGGATTCTTTGTAAGTGGAACAACAAGATCGAG
The DNA here is from genome assembly GCA_023701765.1 of Hylyphantes graminicola. Taxonomy (NCBI): domain Eukaryota; kingdom Metazoa; phylum Arthropoda; class Arachnida; order Araneae; family Linyphiidae; genus Hylyphantes; species Hylyphantes graminicola. The sequence goes on along the minus strand of CM043111.1, from coordinate 61,202,646 downwards.
TAATAATTTGAAATCACTGGTTAATCTTTGCTTCTTGAACAAAAGTGAGATCGAGGAAGATCGCAACACAAAAGGATTGATTAAAAGGGACGAGGATGATAATTTAAATCTTGAGCTTAAAAAATTGTGGGAATTGGATAACTTGTTTATTTCTAATGAAGGTGAGAGTAGTCTCTTGAATAGTGAGGCTGAGGTTTTAAGTGACTTTGAAAATAAATTGAAATATGAAAATGGGAGTTATGGAGTGAGTTTACCTTTTAAAGAAGAAGTTAATTTACCCGACAATCTTGAAGTTTCACAAAGGAGATTAAATAGCTTGACATCACGTTTTAGAAGGGATCCAGTTTTGTATGAAAATTACAAGTCAGTATTTGTAGAGCAATTGAAGTCTGGAGTAATTGAAGAGGTCGATATAACCAAAGATGATTTAGTGGATCGTATTTATTACGCACCCCATCATCCAGTTATACGAGAACAGAAGGAAAGCAATCGTACACGATTAAGGATTGTATTTGATATGTCTTCGAAGGAAAAAGGGTATCTTTCATTAAATGATAATCTCCATTCTGGGCCAAATTTAAATCCTAATTTACTAACACTTTTGCTGAAGTTTAGGATGAATCGGATAGGCATAATGGCGGATATTGCGAGGGCCTTCCTGAGTATAGGTCTTAACGAAGTTGATCGAGACTGCCAGCGTTTTCTTTGGATTGATAAATTGCCGCCTACCGAAATTAAGGTTTATCGAAACGCTACAGTTTCATTTGGAGTCAAATCCTCTCCATTTCATTTGGCAGCTACTATCAAGCATCATATAAAGACATTTCAAAATTCCAACCCATCAGCCTACAAAGCTTTAAATGAATGCCTTTACGTAGATGATTTGATAACCAGCTTCAATGACTTAAATGAGGCCGTTGAAACTTGTAAAGATGCTAAAAACATTCTAGCTTCTGCTAATATGAACTTACGCGAATGGAGAACTAATTCCCATGAACTTGCCACAATTTGGCAGACCAGTAACTTTGAGAAGAAACCCGAGGAGAATTTAATTTCAATTAAGGTGCTCGGTATTGTATGGAACACGGTTACCGATGAATTAAAATACGACCTGACTTCAATTCTTCGTGCTTTAGAGGTGGACAAATACACTAAAAGAAGTATTTTACAAATGTCTTGCAAGTTGTTCGACCCAATGGGCTTTATAGCTGCGTTCACCATCACAGCAAAGATCCTACTTCAAGAGACATGGCGAAGGGGTATAACCTGGGATGAGGAATTACCAAATGACTTGAAAGAAAGATGGAAGAAATGGAATTGGGAAATAGGAAAACTTGCAAGTTTATCCATACCACGATCCTACTTTTCCAAATCCCCGTGCCTCACCACAGAATATGAAATACACGTGTTTTGTGACGCAAGTGAAGCAGCTTATGGTTGCGTTGCATACGTCCGCTATCCTGATGCGGGCAATTACACAGTAAGTTTCATCACTGCCAAGTCCAGAGTGGCACCGGTTAAGAAGATAACGTTGCCGCGACTTGAGCTTTTAGCAGCGGCCATTGGAGCAAGAGTCCTTAACTCGTTGAAGAAAATATTCCAGATTGGAAGCAACTACACTTTGTGGAGTGACTCTACCGTTGCCTTATACTGGATAAAGGGTAACGCCAAAGATTGGAAACCTTACGTGAGTAATCGAGTGAATGAAATCCAAGAACTAACAGAACCAAGCCATTGGAAACATTGCAGAGGAAAAGACAACCCAGCAGATTTGCTTACAAGAGGCTGTTCAGCAGATGATCTTCTAGGTGGTACTACTAATTGGTGGAAGGCTAATTCCTGGTTGGGTCTGTCTGAATCGCAGTGGATCAAGGGGTGTTCGATTGAGATGAGCAACAGTTCCAGGGAATCTGAAGTGATCGTAGGAGCAAGATCTAAGGTGGTAAAGGTGAATCTAATCTCTGGTGAACATCAGCAGGCAAATTGCATTGATGAAATCCTCTGCAGGTTTTCTTCCTGGAACAAGTTACGTAGAGTTGTTGCGTGGTGTCTTCGCTTCATAGAAAATTGCAGGGGTGCCCAGAAGAGGAAAACCTTTCTCCTCGCCGAAGAACTACAATTGGCCACTAAGGTGATTGTAACAAGGATTCAGTTGGGAGCGTTCAAAGAAGATATGGATCGCCTGAAAAAGGGAATCCCACCGAGTCCTAGCAGCAACATTTTACAACTAGCTCCGTTTTTGAATTCATCAGGAGTACTTAGAGTTGGAGGACGTCTTCGACACTCGGGTTTGTCTGATTCAAGAAAACATCCCATTCTCCTGCCCCAGAATCATCACGTGAGCACAATCATCGTGAAACACTACCATGAGATGAACCTGCATGGTGGAGTACAACTAACGTCGTCTGCTGTCATGCAAGCGTTCTGGATCATCAACATCAAAAAGCTAGTGCGGAATGTGATTTTCAAGTGTATGAAGTGTTATAACCAAAGGGCCAAAACTGAGACGCAATTTATGTCCGATTTACCATCTACAAGAATCACACCATCAAGAGTTTTTTCGATTGTGGGGACCGACTTCGCTGGACCTTTTCTCTTGACACCAAGAAAAGGACGAGGTGTTAAGTCTAGCAAGAACTATGTGTGTGTCTTCGTCTGTTTTGTTACGAAGGCTGTGCACCTAGAAGTTGTGAGTGATCTTTCGTCTGAGGCATTCTTGGCGTGCTTAAGGAGGTTTACAGCTCGCCGAGGCAGACCAGCACAGATTAGAAGACGTTATAGTTACCTTTTTCAGTCAGTTAGATATCTTCTAAATTGAAGTCGAGTCTGTCTGGGTAGCGTCTCCAGTCACGAGGGAAGATTTTTTGATTTTTAAACTGCATTAAGCTCATTTCGGTTTCCAGCATATTTTTTCCTATGGCTCGACGTACGCAGTTGTATAAGCAACTGGTACTACGTGAGTGTTGTATAAGGTGGGTACATTTTGTGTCTGGGTTTATTTTATTATTTTTTAGTAGTTGCCGGAGGCATAAAATTAAATGTTGGCATTGAGATTGAGTTATCTGATCAGAAAATGGAATGGGCGTTTGATTCGGCTTGCCTCGATACAGACAATATGCACATAAATTCATGACATCGAAATCCTTGTGCTGTTTGCTCAGGTGTTTGTGGATGTTGTTGAGGAACACAGTCGGTGACGATGGTGGGCATAAAGGACATTGAAATCTCTCTTCTCTGAATTCCCACCATAGTCCTAGTAGAATGGCAAACATTATTCTGAAATAAATACATATATTTTAGTGATAGTTACACCTTAAAGTTTTTGATTTACACTTTTAGTTACAATTTTTAGATCTAATTGCCTTTCCTCACCACCCCAGGGGTAGCAATATGGCGCGTTTTTTTTATAAAGTGGTGTCGCCAGGAGCCCTAATCCACTTATTATTTTCTTCATCTGTAACTGCTTCCTGTATCAGTGGTTCTCCGGTCTTGAATAAACCTTAAATAAATGTTGGATGTCAATAACAATTTCAAATAAGACCATGTGATCAAGAAAAGTGGCGTTGCTCCAAAAATGGTAAGCATGGCGTGATGTAACACGCAAACTTGAAAAAGGAAATTAAGATCCAACATTTATTTACCTTAAAAGTCCTGCAACTCGAGTTAAGCTCCTGATTCCCCAATGCTTCTTCATTTGACCTCCTGTCAATTAGTTTGAATAGTTATCAAGTGATATTAATGTTGTTCTTAGCCAACAATAACAAAAGATAATTATTTACCAACAATTTCACTGGAGTTCCATGAACTTGTATATGGTGTGGTGGATAACTCTAGTTTCAACTAAGGCATTCTATAAATAAATATTTCATAACCACACATATTTCAAAAACAGCATGTAAAAGTAAACTTACACCTAGTTGCTGAAGAATCTTGAAAGTTGTAAATTTACCCTATAATGTAATATAAAGTATTATATTTTAATTGCTGTTGTAGAGAAAACCACTTCTCTTGAGGAGGATAGTCTTAGATTGTTCTCAACTAAAAGCATTCAGTAAATAAAAAAATTAATAGTAAGTAAGACAGTGTTAAAGTGTTCAGACCATGTGAGCTATCTTGTAATTAACGATGAACTCATTCCCAATGATGCTGTGGAAAGTATGTAGAAAAATAAGTATGCTTTCCTATCTAAAAAAGCTAAAACAGAAAAATGCAGATCAAAATATTTATTAGCACAAAATCATAATTTTTTCATTACACTGCATATAAAATCATTACAAAAGAAACAGTACATTAGCAAAGAAAAAAATTAAGTTCCACTGGAATAAAAAATATATACCACCACCTAAGTTAAAAAATTAAAAAAATTAACCAAAATTCATATAAAAATCACTACAAAAGATACACTACATTCGCAATGAATAAACTTAGATTCACTACATAGCAATACAAAATATATACCACCACCAAAGCTTAAAAATCTAAATTTTTTAATTACAATGTATATAATACCGTTACAAGTAATACACTACATTACTAATAAATCAAGTTAAAATGTATACCACCACCAAAAAAAAAGTTTTTTCATAAAAAAGGTCCTTTTTCATTCCTGGTCGGTTGTACAAGGAGACGAGTCAATCCCATTAGCTATTTTATAATGTCCCAAGGGCAAGCTATCGTTATTCGAAAACAAATATCTTTTATCATAGAAATTACTAAGACTAATTTTATTTTGAACAATAGTATTCATCATACGTTTTTTAGGTAATATGTTGTGCTGAATATGTCTTAAAATACTATCTTTTCTCAAAACATTTTTATAATGATCAAAAGTTATAGTTTGAAGTGCTGCAGCCTTAACCCCTTTAGTAGTCTTTTTAATATTATTACCGTATTTAAGAGCATATGCTTTGCATTTCAACCCAATCCATTCTGATATGGGTATGATAGTTTCATTTTTCAATAAGCCCATGACACCAGCGTTGTCATTATTATAAAATTCACTCGTTATTGGAAAATTACTGAGATCCATTATTTCGGGGTATGTGGAAATCATGTCTTGATAAGGATCTAAGGTACGACTTGATGGGTGTTTGGCTGTCACGAAAAAATATATACTATCCGTGTCTCCGTAGAGATACGAGATACTCGAATGTTCTGTGTCATATATCTTTTTAAAATATTCATAATATAATTTATACATGTGCAATTTTGCATAATCTGTTATTAGATACCCCGAAAATATTGCTTTATCAAGTTTTAAAGTTTTTTTTTTTTCATTTTGAACAATGCTAAGTGTTTGTTAACGCTTTCAAAGTATACTAGCAAAGGACTACTCAATTTTTTTTGACATTGTTTAGGGTCTAACACTGCTTGGATATTGACATATTTTCTTACATTTTGACACGTCTTCCCAAAGAAACTGTTATTCATTTGTTTGAAAAAAAAATTTCAAATGCATTTGTAGCAATTTTACGTTTTGAATTATTAAATGTTATATAACTAGAAATCCAGTTATCTTGGGTGAATCGCAAAACTCTATGGATTTTTTTAAGTTTAAGACCATGCTTTAAATAAAATTGCAGACATAAATATGTCGTTATGTAATTTTTTTTATCATATAAATTAGGTGTTAATTTCTTATTTGTTTTGGGGTATCGCATGCCGTTAGTATTAAGTATCCTTTTCTGATAAGGCGATAACATTTCCTCTGAGATATTTAAATGTTCAGGGGCCATTGGAAATCCAGCGTGTTCATCGTGTAAATGCTTGGGATACTCGAGATCACATTCAATTACAAAACCAATGTTTGAGTCCTCATCGTATTGAAAGACATCAAAATTTTTGATTTCCTCATCAGTTAGCCATTGAAAGTTTCCCATGGGCAGTTTCATTTGCATACAAAAACCATACAAATTGTTAACATCAAGGGCTACTATGTAGGACAATGGACGATTAGGATCATAAGTTGCATGAATATATGGATTATTTGCTTTACAGTATCGATTTCCTAAGTAACAAATACCCCCTCTCATACCTCTTTCGAACCATTGGTAAATATTACTATCAGTTAGAAGTTCTAATGAGACCTTACTATATTTGAGACCTGCATTATATGATAAATCGGCTAAGGTTAGAAAGTGTACAGGATCTAATTCATAGTAGTCCATTGACAATTTTCGGAAGGTGGTGAAAACCTCTGCTAGCAATACACAATCAAGTTCTTGGTACATTTTCAAATAGTCCGAGAAATATTTACACTTAAAAGCAACAAATACAAGTTGGGCAAAGTCATAATCATCGTCACTAATATGTGATTGGGTTAATGAATTAAAAAATAAATTCTTTTCAGGAAGTTTTGTTTCATTAAGAATTTTAATATCTGAAAAGTAGGAATAAGGAAATACCCCCTTTCTTTTAAGTAAAAATTTATTTTTTTCGTTTTTATAAAATTCATTAAAAATCGGGAAATTCGGGAATCGAAACCCCGTTCTATAACTAAATTGAGACTTTTATCACTTTTTTCATCAAAAACAAATTTAACGGCTTTAGCTTTATCTACTATTTTCAAAATATTTTCATTCAATGTTTCCCAAAAGTTTTTTCCCCCATTCGAATATTGAAAATCAATTTGATATTCCTTAAAATCTATAGATATTTGAGTATCCTGGTCGTACGTCAGCGAATAAGTGTTATTATGCTCAGCAACATTGAAATAGTTTCGGGGAATAAATATTTCTTTTACACCACATTCGAAATTGTCTTCAAGCATCAGAGCTGAAGCTAATTTAGTCCTATAATTTGATTGAGTATTGTCTGGATAAAAATTAAAGGAGGAATTGGAGGGAAGTGCTACATAAAAGTGATCCCTTATTTCATCCATGCCGACTTGACCCAAGAGTTAAATCGATTGTCAAATCCAAGCCACTTAACAAAATATTCTGTCTTCGAACCTTTACCTCTTTTTTTCAAAATTTTTTCTATGCGCCAAAAATCATTGTCTTTTTTAGTTATTTTTTGCAATTCCGCTTCATAAAACCTTCCGCTTAAAACTGTGTCCTTTAAATCTTTTAATATATATGACGGTGGACTGGTTGAAAACCGTTTATATACTGTGAATATTTCATTAGTCCAATTAATCAAATACCCTCGTCTAAAAACCTTATTAGTTTTTGAAATTCTAACTTGATCCCCAATTTCGAAATTAAACTTTACTATTGGTTGGAATCCATAATTTTTTTTAAAAATTTCTGATTCGTTTTCATGGGTTACAGCAGATGGTGCAAAACCTGTACTCGAATTTATGTTATTGTTTAAACTATTGACCACATCTTTTAAAATGTCAATATACTTATAAGAATTTCTATGTGTAAATATTCGATATAGATGATTTTTTAATTCACGATGGTAACGTTCCAAGTTTGCACATTTAATTTCAGACTGAGTAGAATAATGGTTAATTTTTAATTTACGAAACAAAGTTTGAAGCATTTTGTTGTAAAATTCAGTACCGTGATCCGTCTGAACATTAACTACAGGACCTGTTTGTTTTAATAACAGTTTAAAAGCATCCAAAACGGTTTTAGCAGATTTGTTTTTTATAGGAAAAACGTATGCCTTTCGAGAAAAAACATCCATAGCTGTTAACAAATATTTAATTCCTGAATTAAACTTAGAAAATTTTGACATATCGACAAGATCCGCTTGTAACAAATCACCAATACCATAGGCGATTATTGAACGTCTTTTAAACTTGTATTTTACCGGTTTATGTAACGTGTAAGCATCTTGGGATCCTAACCACTTTGTAACGGTTCTTTTAGAAAAACCAGTTGCTTTCTTGAGACGTTGCAACCCTCCAAACGAGGCAGGATGTTTTACGTCATAATATATTTTATCTAATAATTGAGCCACTGTTCCTTTGGGGAGTGGCTTCTTGCCCGCCATGCTTGAGGGGTTTCGCCTTGAAACGAAAGATCTTGAAATGATCTCGTTTTTCTTCTCTTGGTGGGAGAAAATCCCCTATCCACCGGTCTTGGTGTCGTAAGTTCAACTGAGTTGAAAGATTCGTCTGCTTCGTTTAAACGCTTATATAAGCGTTTATTTGCAATCCAAGTTACTGGAATTTTGACTTCTTTTATTGCTTTTAAGAATTGAGAGAAATATCTCGGTTCCAGCTGCTCCTTGGAATTTCTCATAAGATATGAAAAGAAATCTATAATGTTTGTGTCTTTCAATGTCTTTTGATCTCGTATCATCTCGCCGTTTTCATTCCAGTAGATTCCTCTGGTCTTTAATTTTTCGAGTATGGGTGATATAAATTTCCCAGAAGGTTTTGGTACTGAAGTTAAGATATTACGCACTATTGAATCCTCAGGAGAAGATTCGTCCTTTTTCGCTATTTGAATTGAATTACTTTTTGGTTCTTCCATTTTAACGGGTATGGGTTCACCAGGTTCATTTACAATTTTATGATATCTTGTAATAAGTTGACTTAATAATTTCACCTTCATATCATCTGGAATTGAAGTGCCGTCTAACAATTTTGTCATTTCATCTTCGATACGCGCCTCAGGATTCCTAATTTGATACGATGATATTAATTCTTCCGGTATCAAGGCCATTCTTTTACTCATATTGAGATCAAAGTGAGAGTAGACCTCTTTTAAGATAATTTCCTTCTACAATCCTAATATATTATTTAAAACTGAGGCAACTGTAGGTAAAATTTTATTTAGAAAACCACCAGATTGATTTAGCATTAACTTTTTCTTTGTCGAATTTTTTGTTGAGGATTGAGCAAGTTTTCGCAGGGTGTGTTTGAATTTCTTAATTTTTTTTACATTTACGGGGATATTCCCACCTAAAATATTAAGACAAATTTCACATAAACAAGATATTTGTTCTTTGTTTGCAGTGCGTACTAGGGCTCGTCGTTGGTTCGGTGATGCTTTTAATCATAAACGTAAATAATTACTGTTTTTTCGCAATCTCTTCATTATTTTGGTGCATAGAACCAGTGTAAACCATTAGCATCAGGAAATAAACTCTCAGATAAACGAAATGCTGGCTTCTTTAACGGATGCAAGTTTATAAATAAGTATTTATATGGTTCGCTCGTGGCTTTTATATAGGCATCCATCATAAATTTCGAGTTTTGCGGATAAATTTGCCTGCAAAGTGTGCTTACTTGATTCACAATTTTTAAAAAGAATTAAATATTTCGCATTCAAGCTGATATCTCTCATAACGGGTGAACGGGGGAATATATTCTGTAGTATTAGAATAATGCTCACTCCACAGTGATGAGAAGCAACCGTAAACAAGTGAGCTATTTTTTTGTTCAGTGAATGCATGAAATCGTCAATGACAATTAAATTATCTCGCTCATATTCTTCTGGTAAGCCTTGGACAAATCTAAAATCTGGTTCTTCGACAAACCACGGAGAAGCGTAATTGTAACACCATATAATATTCTTAATTTTCTTTTCATACAAATTAGATTTGATCATTTTTCGTACAAGCGTTGATTTTCCTGATTGGCTACAGCCTAGTACGAGTGTACAACTCGGAATCTTCAGATGTAGCATTGTTTACACAATTTGTTAAATTCTGCTTGGTTTAATTGTATACCTATCACATCGGCTTTCAAAGTTTCATTAATTAGGTAAAAATAACGAATGTCATACACAGGGGAGTTGTTTAGAAAACACTTATGGAAAAAAATTCTTCTCCCTATATTTTGAGAAAAATTACAAGAAGCTCTGCTTAAATCAACTGGTCTTTCTGTTTTACTTTGATAAATAATCACACTCACTTGGATCATCAAACATATTAATATTAAAATTGTAACAACTATAAATTTAAATTGTATGTAGCCAATAATTGATCGAATAGGATGTATCATTTTTTGCATAAAGTTAGTCAAATTTCAATCTTTTACACAAAATTTTCAATGATTCTTCACACAATAGGAACTTTGTATGAGGATACTTGTCTATCATTAGAGTAACAAATGCCAGAAAAAAACCTATTTTGATGAGAGTTACATCATCCTCAAATAGACTATCTGAAACTGCATTGAGCAAACTTTTAGAAGGTGGAATTTTATCTACAAGAAGCCTGATTTCTTTACCACTATAGCGAATATTATCATCCATCATGTGAGCAGTGTACCCTTTTGTCAACACTTTATATAACTATCATTCATCACATTTAAAAGAACACAAAAAGATGCAGTTTACAGTTAAAAAATATTTATTAGACAATATACACAGTATCTTACTTTAAAAGTTAATTAATATAACTTACGCACAAATTCCACTATGTAATGTACATCTAGACTATCAAAAAAAGTTTCAGTTATAAATCTTAGTAATCCTTTGTTCTCATATACAAAATCAGATGCAATTTTTTTCATATCAAATGTTACAAATGCTAAATTAAAGTATTTTTCTAGTTTTTCATTGTCGGAAAAAGTGACGCATTCATGGCCGAGCTGATTGGCATAGTTGAGTCGACACCCATCACATCCAAAAACGATATTCATCGCTTTGTCCAAATGAATCTTCAAAAATTCACAGAGAGATACATTGAGTGTCATTTCAGCCTCGATCTTCTCAATGGACTTCCTATAGTCGTCAATCGTTAGTTTTTCGGTCTCCAACAAAATCCAGAATTTCAACTCGTGTTTCAACAGAAAGCGTATAACTATTTCTGTGACGAGAGAATTAACTTCTTTCAATCGCGTCCATTGATATTCGGAGATTGCCAGTAACTCTGGCAAAAAATACCTAGATAAATCTGGCTTCATAAAACATTTCTGTAAAGTTATACACACTTTGTTGTTTCTTTCAACTGTTGCAAGGAATAATTCGTTTTTCACCATTGAAACGGTTTCAAATGAAGTAGGTAAATCAATAAAAGCGGGGTTCTCCAACGATTCACATAGTGACTGCCAGTCGAACGGCGATAAGACGATTCCATTAGTAGATGGTGAGATTTCTCCTCCAGCTGTTTTTAGAAATTCAACTAGATGAATGTTCACTTTGGTGTTGTCAAAACCCACAATCACAAACAAACCATTTCCAATATGTACACAATTATTAGGTAGCTTGGTGTTAACATTATAAATATCAACTGTTCTTAAAATTCTGGAAGCATCAACAACGCTGGTAGATCGTGTCTTATCCATGGTGAATTTCAAAGAGAAATGAACCTCTGCTTTTAACACGTTCCCTTGTTTAGAAAATAAAATTAAAATAACCTGTTTAAGCTGGTAATTCCACACAATAAAATAATAATAAGTTGCTTTTAACCTTGCAATTCAAAGTAATATAATTTATTTATAAATAAAATAATAAAAATAATTTGTTTTAACCTTGTGATTCTACACGTTGCTACATGTTTCAACAATATATTTCAGTATATAACAATATCAAATATGCTACAACAAGATATTTCCCTATGCTATTATCATTTTTTATACCTTCATTAATAAACTTCATAATACAAAAAGTAAGTTCCTATTGCATTTCTCTATCTTGTGACTACATTTAAAAAAAAGGAAAACCTTTTTTAAAAATTTTTTTTAAAGCTGTTAATAACCTATTTAAAAAAAAAAAAAACTTGTGACTATTTAAAAAATTATAACCTTTTTTGTCGAAGGACATTATACAGACCCCGTCATGTTGAATGGCACTATATAGATCCCATCAAGTCAAATGACACTATACAGCTCCGATCAACGTATTACTACTGAAGCTAACGCAAGATACCTACATTATGAACACTGTAAAAAATTTGGCGTGAATTTACTAGTGATTGCTTAGTAACTTTACAGGTATCACACCATTTACTAGAAAATCGCCTGTAACCGATCTCTGATAGAAGGTATACTAAGCAAACTGCTGTAGTAATACTAACTAAATTGATGTAATGACTTACTGCCCCTAGTAGCATTGCGTTCCGAAATTTGCTCGATCGGTTATCGATCGTTCATCGGATTTAGGCAAAATCCACCGGTGATCGCATCCGTAATCCGATATCGGTCAAAGGTGAAAATTCAGTCAATGTACGATTCATCGGAAAATTATGACGAATCGATATCGCAACGATAAGAAACCGGAAAATGTGTATTTATCTATATACATAAATGGCGACTTCTGTTTGTTTGTTTGTCTGTATAGGACGCAAAAACTTAAGAACCACGCAAACAGATCGTCACGAAACTTGGCACAAAAATTCATCTCATTTCCAGAACAAGCATAGGCTAAGAATTTTTCGAATCGGACCATTCCTTCTATCGTTTTCGAACGTTTTAAGGGGGGAAAATACACCACTTTCGCTCAAATCCGATCATTTTTTCTCTTTCGTGATGCCATCAGGCAGAAAAATTTAAATAAAACTTTTTAGAAAACAATTGAAATTGAAAATGTTTAATTTATTTAATATTTGTTCATTGCCTTCAGAAACAAAATTAATAATTTGAAAAAATAGTTGGATATGTTTCAAGTTACGTAATCCTACCAGTCTCCATTCTATTATTTTATTGTGTATATATGATTTTAATTATGAATTTTTCAAAAGCATAGTTAAGCTTTTACTGAACTATGTTGTTTTTTGAAGACCGTTGCACTACAGATGAGTAGTGTATAGAATCAGCACTTTGTATCAAACCCTTGGGGTATGGTAGCACTCTGTATCACCTCTGTCAAATAGGGTAGCACTCTGTATCACAACTTTGGCCTTTGAAAAAAAGTGTCAACCGTAGTACGCAGTTTGTGGGTAAGTCTACATAGCTCGATTGGTTAAGGCATGGTAAAATTATCGAACTATGTAGACTTTTTGGTTGTGGGTTCGAATCCCAGAGATAATTCATATGTGGAAAATCTCGATCGGAAGAAGGGGGGGGGGTGTAGAGAAGTGTATATATATATAAAGAAAATGAACACGCGGAAGACGTTAAATGGAGGTGAAATCTGTTATAGTAATAGCGATTCTCGCAATCGTGTGTGTTGTGGAATTGATAGTGTTGCTGATACCGAACGAGGAATATGTAGACTTAACCCAGAGTACTTGTTCGTTGTCAGAACATATCGGCCGACGTGTGTTTTTTCATAAATGTATGAAAGAAAACAGGGTGGTGTACGATATAAGAAAGTTTTACCATAACGGTACAAATGATTTGAAGCCAGAACTAGGAGGAGTTCAGCTGTTTAAGCGCGAATTTATGAGACTCTGCCGGCAATGCTTAAATTAAAATTTCCCTCATCAACGATAGTCAGCGGTCCGTCTTCCAGCGGGAAAACGGAACTAGTGAGAAAACTGGTGAAAAGCGATTGCTACGAATGTCCGATTAAAAATGTATGCTGGTGTTTTTCCGTTTACCAAAAATGGATGGCATCGGAACCTCAAATAAAATTTGTGTGTGGACTACCGCCCGAAGAAGAAAAGTTTGACTTGGTGGTGTTTGATGATTTACAAAAGAAACTAAACGAGGAGGTGGAACTAATGTTCAGAGTGACATCGCATCATAAAAATTTCAGTGTGATACTTATAACGCAAAATCTATTCCCAAAGGTGAAAGTTTTTAGAGAAATTAGTTTGAATACTCATTATATTATATTGTTTCGCAACAACCGTGACTCATCTCAAATGTCCTGTTTCGCGCGTCAAGCTTTTCCTCTAAAAGGTAAATATTTCATGGACGCATATAAAAAGGCTACACGGGAACCATATAGTTATTTATTCGTAGACGTTCACCCACTAACGTGCGAAGAACATAGGTTGAGAGCGTCCATTTTTCCAGATGAAAATTGTATCAACTGGGTTTTTGTTCCTCTAGAACAATGAAGCGGATCAAGAAACACGTGCACTTATTGCATATACTTTCAAATGCCTCGCCACAACAAAGAAAAGCAATATTGAACACAACCAGTGCTGAACAGTTAAAATCCATTTGCGAAATTTGTAATAATTTATTGCAAGGCAATATTCCAGGATTAAAAGTACAAAAACTAGCACCTTATAAAAAAGTTATTCGAAAGTTAGCCGATAAAAAAATTGGGCTTTCATCAAAGAGAAAAATTTTAAAACAACAAACAGGAGGGTTTTTGTCTATGATTATACCATCAGTCTTAAAATTATTAACAGGAGATGTCTAGAAAAATGGCCCTAGTGTCTCCGGACCTAGTTTCAGAATATTATCAAATAAATAAACCAGAAATTCGGTTAGAAGACAAAATTATTCAGGTGTTGCACCAAAACGAAATGCCCGATGATTTGAGAGGAAAATTACTCTCACAACTTATACCGAAGTATCAGAAGTCTATGCAACCGACCCCAGCGAAACTTTTGAATTCCCAAGCGAGTTGTTTGAACACAACCCCCCTAAGGGCGAGATCCAAGAGAGTTCATTTGACAACCAAGATATATTTGCTCCGATAGTAGCAAAATATGTGGGTCATTCTGTTCCAAAGACCAAAAAGAAACATATTGTGCCTATTTTAGACAAACTGAAAAGTAGTGGATACCAATTCAATGAGAGAAATGAGCTGGAAGTCAATGGAAAACCTGAACTTCGAAGCAATGCCATCGATTTGTTTGGTTATGTGATGAGAGACATGAGGAACCCAGAACCCCCACCCCGGGGTTTTGAAACTTTTCTTAAAGGGCTGTTTGAAGCGAATGTACCACTACAGTGGATAGGGAATAAATATGTACGAGAACAACTGGAATTATCCACTTTAGATCCTCCACTAACACCTTCACCTCCTGAACAAGCTTCAACTCCCTATCATCCATCTCTTGTGCGCAAGAAGATAAGATGGCAGCCGTACGAATGAAAGGGGTGTATTTCGATCCGAAAAGTCCAGGTTCTTTGGGTGGAGTTCATAATCTAGCGAGGGAAGCTAAGGTTGATAGACCAACAGCACAAAAATGGCTATCGCAACAAGATGCCTACACACTCCACTTTCCAGTGCGTTATAAATATAAACGGCGTAAAACGTTGGCCTACGGTGTGAATGAGCTGTGGCAGATGGACTTGGTTGACATGCAAAAATATGCCAAGGACAACCGTGGAGTTCGATATATATTAACGATAATAGACGTCATGTCGCGCTTCCTGAGAGCAGTCCCGGTAAAAAATAAGACAGCAGACGCAATTGTGAATGCCATAAAAACAGTGTTGAGGCAAGCTAAGCCTAAAATGATACAAACAGATGACGGAACAGAATTTTTTAATGCAAAGGTGAAAAGAGTGTTTAAAAAACATAACATTCATCATTATTCGACAAAGAGTGGGCAGAAAGTCGCTATTTTAGAAAGGGCGCATCGAACGTTGCGGACCCGCATGCATCGGTACTTTACGAAGAACAACAGTCATCGTTACACGAATGTGCTTGCAGATTTGGTGGATTCGTACAACAAGACACCACACAGAGCTCACGGTATGAAACCAGCAGAGATCACTGTAAAGGACGAACCAGAGCTGTATAAAAGGCTGTACCATCAATCACCGATCTCCAAATTCCGATTTAAAGTCGGAGATCTCGTGCGCATTTCTAAAGCTCAGAGACTTTTTAGGAAAGGATATCTTGCAGGATGGACCGAAGAAGTATTTAAAGTAACTACTCGATATCCCACGATACCACAAACCTATATTATCTCAGATTTACATGGAAAAGAAATCGACGGGAGGTTTTACGCTCAAGAATTACAAAAAATAGAGGAGCCTGAATTTTGGGCAGTGGAAAAGATTCTGAAAACTGCAGGAACAGGCCCCTCACGGCGGGTATTAGTGAAGTGGGTTGGGTTTGATGATTCATTTAATAGCTGGATACGACCGGGATGGATGGAATAGACACCTTTAACGTTTTCTTACCGTCCAACGCAAGTATGGACTTGTTCTCCCAAAACACGCCTGACAGTTTCAGAACAAAACTGGCTCAGCCGATATCTTTGCAAGGAATGTATGAAGTAGCGCTATCCGAAATATCAATGCCAGGTCGCTATTTTACCATTCAATCAGGTTATAATGATGAATACTTCATCGATGAAGAATATACCATCAATGAATCCACACTTCTTCCAGAGCTATATTTACACATCAGCGGGATTACAGATTTAGACAGCGGAATAACAACTGCGTTTAAAAAAGTATACAACTCCAGTCCACCCCTACTGTCAATGGTCAAAGATAAAAAAACACTTATTTTTAAACTTTTCCCGCCATGGGGGCTAGAGATACCAATCGAAAGTAAGCAACTATTAAAAGCTATGGATCGCACGGATAGGTACTACGTGGAACCTCCTGATAAGCCTAAAGTTATGTATGTCACCAGTAACTACAAGATACCATCAGAAAACTTTGAAAATCAAATTATTAAGCTATGGGCTTCCAAGCCAATTGAAGAAAATCGCTATGAAATTGTGTTAAAAAATCCAGGAAACAACAAAGTACTTGACAACATCAACAAATTAATACAGGAGACAGCCGGAGAAAACCTTGTCACCTTTGAAGCAGATCTTGAAGAAAAATCCGTCACTATACACTTGAAAAACAACGTTCACGTGAGGATGGATAAGGCATTATGCCCTAAACTGATGGAAGCGTTAAACATCCAAACTAATTCGATTTTGATTGACAAAGAAATGACTTTCTCTCTCACACTGGTGCGTAATCTGGCTGGTGAAAAATTTCACGTCATAACGCATGTGGTTTTTCAGAAGAGCCGTACTACAACAAAGCGGGGTGTGCACAAGATTTTACCAGGGATGTACAGAAGCTCTGAAGATTTTTTCAAGAACATTACAAAAGTAAAATTAAAAGAACTCCCAGATGCCAAGGTAGAATTGATTGTACCAGAAAAAATTACAATAACGTTTTGTGAAAAATTAACAGAAATGCTAGGTTTTGTAAAGTCCGCATTTACAAGTGGAAAATACATTTCAGAATACATACTCGAATTATCAGCGGGTATAACAGAAGTTTATGTGTACAGTGACATCATTGAACCATCTCTGCTGGGACATACCTTGGCGCCTATCCTGAAAATTGTACCCATTGCAAACGAAAAAGCGGACCAAATTGTGAAATACTTTTCAGTCCCTCTCTATTTCAAAGTAAAAAATCAGCACTTTGATACGATTAAAATTGAACTTCGCACAAGTCGCGGCACACCTGTACAGTTTATTAGTGGGAAAACATCTTTGGTTTTAAATTTCCGTAAAAGAAATCTATAAAATAAGAGCCCCTTCTGGAAACGCCAACAGTTGCAAAATGAAGGGGTTAGACACGAAACGCTGCATTGAGCACTATCAAAGCGGAGGCTATTTTGCTTCAGAATATCCTATTCAGCGAGGATATGGCTTTTTCAGCGCCCTCCGACGGTTTGCCATACCGCTCTTAAAACGAACGGGGCAGTATTTAGGAAAAAGATTGCTGGCCACGGGCCAGGACGTTCTGCAAGATGTATCAGAGGGCAAGCCTTTCAAACAAGCTGCGAGAGAGAGATTCCAGGAATCCGCTTCAGCCATAAAGGATGACGTTGTCCGAAAACTGAGAGGTGGTAGATTGAATAAAAGGAAGAGAGCCAAGAAAAAAACCCAGAAGAAGGCGAAGAAACGGAGGCGTGAAGACGTATTTTCTTAATCTAAAATGGAGAAGTGCTTTTGCACCAAATCAGAACTGAGTCTGTTCGACCAGGCTCCAGTTCAAATGGCAATTGATCGATCCTCGTTTGTGGAAATTCATCCAGTGGCCTCGATTTCAGACAACCCCACAATCGAATTTCTTATTCCCGGGTTAGGAGAATCTTACTATGACTTATCCCACTTATATTTAAAAGTTCAGGCCAAAATTGTGAAAGCAGACGGCTCTGTGCTTGCTGCAACAGAGAAATGTGCGCCAGTAAATTACTTATTAAATACAATGTTCAGCGAATGTCACGTCTCGTTAAACGACCGACAAATTTCTTCAGAAAATAATTACGCTTACAAAAGTATAATTCAGGCCTTGCTGTTCCACCCTGAGCGTGCTCAAAAGACTTTATTGACTGCCGCTTTATTCAAAAAAGATACATCTGGATTTTATGAAGATATAAGCCTAGAACCTGGCGGAAAAAATACTGGTTTAAAAAGCAGGTATAACACCACCAAGGAGGGGAAAATCTTTGAGTTATATGGCTCTCTCCATATAGACTTGGGTACCCAACCAAAATTGTTGGTGAACGGGGTCTCCATTCGCGTGAAATTGGAAAAGGCAAAATCTGCTTTTGCTTTGCTTGCCGCCGATGCTCAGTACCAGCTGGTAATTGAAAACGCTTCGTTATTTATTCGGAGATGTGAAATTTCAGGTTCAATTCTAGTGGCGCACGAAAAGGCGCTGGAATCGAGGCTAATTCAAATGCCTTTTACTCGAATTGAGCTAAAGACATTTACCATTTCGCCTTCGCTGAAAAGTCATACTATTTCTAATGCCGTTAACGGGGCCCTTCCCACTCGTATAATAATGGCGTTGTGTTCTAACACGGCATATAACGGGGATTTCACAAAAAATCCTTTTAAATTCCATCATTACCAACTGAACCACCTGTCCTTAACTGAAAACGGAATTCAAATTCCCTCGAGCGCTTTCACTCCTTCCTATTCACAAAATTTCTACACTCGCAATTACTTGTCACTGTTCAAGGACCTTGGTCAAGTTGATACTAATATTTCTTATGACGAGTATAAAAATGGGTTATGCTTTTACGTCTTCAATCTAACACAAGACTATTCGAGCGACGAAGGACACGTCAATATCACACGCACTGGAGACCTATCGATACATATTAAGTTTGACGAAGCACTAGCTGAAACACTTACATTGTTAGTTTACATGGAAATGCAGGCAACGCTGGAAATTGATAAGTCCAGGAGTGTCTTCACTGATTATTAACCCTTTCGTTAAGAAAAATTTTTGCTTCCTCGTAATATTTGATAGGAATAACATTATCGAATCCATAGTTGCCCGGGCGGGTCAGTAACGAAAGGGTTAAAGATGAACACCGCCTCTCTCGACCGGGTAGTGAGGGCGGATCAAAGAATGAAAATTGGTTTTGGAGGAGTACGTGCAATGAACCAACTTCCTCGATACCGGAAACAATTCAACAGCTTCATCATAAACACCCACCCTTCAAACAAACCAGGAGAACATTGGCAGGCTGTCTTTTTTGGCCCTCGGAATCGTGCAAGCTTTTTCTGTTCTTACGGGACTCGGCCAAGTGACGTTGTAAGAAAATTTATAAAAAGAAATTCTTCAAGTTTTGATTATAATTCGTGTCGGTTGCAGCATCGACAGGCAACGAGCTGCGGTCTCTATTGCCTGTATTTTTTGTGGCATAAGGCCCGAGGCTTAGGTGTGACGCAACTACGAACCCGAAATCCGTGTGCCAATGAACGAATAGTTCATCAATTTGCACGGAAAAATTTCAAGTTATTAACCAATCCTGGACAGTATGGGAGTGTCCAATATTGTTGATTGTCTATAAAACCGCACGTAATAAAGAAACAAGCAGTAACCATGTGCGACGTGCAATACGGATATCTGCTGCTCGACAGACAGTGTTTTTCTGAACCTTATGCAGTGATCGCCGTGTGCAGTAAATTATTTGCGAGTATGTGGGAGTGTATGACTGAGGCCAGTGTTTCTTTCAAACAAAGACCCGATTCCACTAAAATTGCATATTTTCAAGTGATGACTAATGGAGCTATAGTTAAAGGCTTGCACGCAACCTGTCGATCGCAAGAAGCAACCCTTCCATAATTGGTCTAAACACGACAAAACGTGTTACTAAGGAGTTTGCCAACCAGTTACAACACGACAGAGCTCACATACATTTCTCTTTGAGCCATGGAGAAGACGCTGAGCTTCTCCGATACTGCAAAAATCTTAAAAACTGGGAATATTTACAACGGAGTAAAACTACCACTGAACTGTGTTTATCTCGGACAAGACTTAGTCCTAATTGTGAGCTTGAACAATGGCAAAACCGATATCCATGTATGTGAGTTTGTGAGAAACATAGCTGGTGATTTATTACCATCTGAAAACGAAATAGTACTGCCGCCTTCTCTATGGATTTCACTCTCCAAGTCCATGAACGACCCTGTGTTTATCGACCTCCCTACAACCTTCGAAACATTTTCACTAGTGGAAGACGAACTTTTCGTTGCAGCCATAGATAACCGCTTCGTAACTTTGCAGAGATGTGGTGTAAAACGAAATTTTTCAAGATACTTTATTCCCGGTGTGCTCAAAATGACAGAATACCAATGGGAGCGCCTAAAATATGCCAGTGAACTAATTACAGAAATTGTAGTTGATTATCTAATCCGCCATGAACTTAAGTCATGGGTTTTAAAGGAGGCCGAGCTCCTTCAGACTATATTCAACAAACCAGGAAAGGAGTTAAAAGCCTCTCTGTGTGCACTGTTAAAAGCTCACATGAAAAAAACTATGAAGATTGATTTCAATGAAGCTCTGACAACATTGGACTTGAAACAGGTTGCACGCGACTTTGTACAAGAGAACAATACCCCTTTTGTCACTGATGATTTGTTTGACGTAATAGACTTAGTACGTAAATTATATGAGTGAACTGTTGTATGGTCCTATTATATGAGTGTAAAACTGTATATATTTTAAAAATTAACTAAGTTATAAATATCTGTATATTATATAATAATAAATATTCAAAGTGTCGGTGCGTCACTTGACTGTGGTCCTGAAAAAGACAACACCCGTCTTCAATAGCCCTCACGTGTGAGGATAATTCAAACTGTTGTATGGTCATATTATATGAGTGTAAAACTGTATATATTTTAAAAATGAACTAAGTTATAAATATCTGTATATTATATAATAATAATAAATATTCAAAGTGTCGGTGCGTCACTTGACTGTGGTCCTAAAAAACCGACACCCGTCAAGCAAAACTAATGAAGTGTATATGACTGAACTGCATGTCAATATAAAAAATGTATTACATTATATGCATGTCAGAGTAGAACTTCTAACTCCAGAGAATGGCTGGCACGAAAGACATTTTCTGTCTAATTCCAGAGTAGATTATCTGCACCGAGGGGTGATTTTCTTACGGGGGCATGTACCAATCTGCGCATGAGCGAGCGAGGGAGACCGTCGCGTTGAGGAAAGGAGTTGAAAAAATGATGGCATGTTTTTAAAATAACATAAATGGAACTAAGTCATAAAGTGTTATGTCAATACAATAACTATATTAAATAATAATAATGAATAAATATTGTATATTTAAATTATTGTAGAGTGTCGGTGCGTCACTCTACTGTGGTCCTAAAAAAACCGACACCCGTCAAGCTAAACTAATGAAGTGTATATGACTGAACTGCATGTCAATATAAAATTGTGTATTATATTATATGAGTGTATTTCAATGTAAAACTGTATATATTTCAATGTATATATATTTTAAATGAACTAAGTCATAAAGTGTAAAAAAATAACTATGTTAATAAATAATAATGAATATCTATACTTATTATTTACTTGTATATTCAAATTATATCAATAAAGAATCAATGTTATGAATACTGTGTAATTCAAAATGAAGATTGTAAGACCATGCAAAAGCAGAAGCGTTGCAATTGTAAAAAGAAGCAGCAAAGTTTATAAATGTATATTTTACTTTTTATGAATAAATAAATTGTTTTTGCTGAAAAGAGTTCGTAGCATCTGTTTGTTCCTGGGCGCCGTGTAGATTGCGGCCAACAGATTACACCCACGTTTTTTTTCTTTTCAGACTTTCACCTATAATAATCGAAACTAAGACTGATAAAATTCAGATATTTTTTTTTAGTAAATAGATTTAGAAAATTTAGAAAAATCTGAAATCGGTGATAGTTTTTCAAGTGATTATTAACGGTCCTAATGTCTGGTAGTGCAAAGCTTTAGGCAGGGAAAGCGTTCATCCAGAAAATTTCTTTTAGAGTTGTATGATAGCAAAGATAGCAATCCACAATGTAAAAGATACTATACGCAGGCATAAAGAAACATTAATTATTTACTTAATTGAATACTCAACTCTGTTAGTTTTTTTTTATCTTGTGGCAATTGAATGACAGTTAATAATCATCTGCATCTTCTCGTTCTTCGCGATTGATTTTTTCCACTTGCTGTCTAATGTCGAACTGTTTTACAGGTAGCATGTATCCTTTTTTGAGAAATTGATTTCTGTTGGAAATCAAAACAACACACCTCCGCTTTGCATGTGCGAAGTCGTATTGTGCTGCTTTACAGTTGAGGAAGCAGCATTCCGTTTTAAATGAATCTTCTATTTCTTTACTTTTGGCCGCTGTGTCCAATCCGTTTTGGTTCAGCAGTTTTATGCCACACATATAAAGATGTCTCGAATTTGATACCGATAAAAAACCGCCGTGAAACATTTTTGCAGGTTTTAGTTTAGATCGAAAAAAACAGTATTCACATGTACCCCACTTAAAAATTGATAAATGCTTTTCTCTTATATGATCCTGTAGATGCACAATATTATATTTTATGGGTTTTGAGTTGACGGGACATTCAGGGCATTTAATGTATTTTTTTCCAAATTCATAAAATAAAGATTCCAACATGCGGTAAATATGGTAGTCGTTATCATCCATTTTTACTGAAATGTTCAACGAGGTTGTCCGTAAAGTTTAGTTTCTGTAAAATAAAAACACACATTTTTTTAGTGTTTGTAATTTTTAAGAGTTGTATTTTTTGAAACTTGCATACTCTCAAACCCAGTTAGTTTATGAAACTTGGACACGTTACGTTTTTTTTTTCAGTAACCGATTAATGTTACCGTGGAGGATATAATTGCGGAAAATATACATTACATTATTTTTCGAGGGGACCAAAACCTTATTTCTAGAAATACTAACCTACGCTTGTAAATTATACCGGTTTTATATAATGTTCACTCTAAACAAACAATAAAAAAAATACTGTTTTTCATTTAAAGTCAAACATTTTTAAAACGCTACACCTCTTTGAGAATAACTGTTTGAAATGTGCAATGTGAGCTACAGTTAAAAAGTACAAAAATTATAAACTATGAATTCAACATTAAAAATAGACTATAGACCTTATTCCATGTACAATTATTAAACACGAAACAGAGTAAAAAGATTATCAGAGTAAAAGAAAGCAGACGCATTCATAGGAATGAAAATATTTATTTTTTTTTGTATAGAAAGATATTGCGAATAATAAGAAATAAAAGTTGAAAAATCGATATTTTGACCACTTTTTGGGTACCCTCTGATATTGTCACAACAATAGCGTTCATAAATAAACCCTTCACTTTCTGCTTCTTTTTAGGCAGCAGTAATTCAGAACCCTCCCCATCAAACGGAGCTCTGGTTAAAAAAAAAAACTCAGCGGATGGGGAGGTCTTCTGAAACGGAGAAATGAGTGTGTTTTTACCCTCGCATCCGATTACCGGGCTTTCAGTGAGCACACATAATTAATAAAACATCATTTTATTTTTAAGACAACCACTGCATAAATATCTTAACTTTAGAAATAACCATTTTGATTGAGTGGAAAACTTTCCACAGCAACCGTATATCTAACATTATTTAAGACAACCACTGCATAAATATCTTAGCTTTAGAAATAACCATTTTGATTGAGTGGAAAACTTTCCACAGCAACCGTATATCTAACATTATTTAAGACAACCACTGCATAAATATCTTAGCTTTAGAAATAACCATTTTGATTGAGTGGAAAACTTTCCACAGCAACCGTATATCTAACATCATTTAAGACAACCCCCTGCATAAATATCTTAACTTTAGAAATAACCATTTTGATTGAGTGGAAAACTTTCCAAACGAACCGTATATCTAACATTATTTAAGACAATCCCTGCACAAATATCTTAGTTTTCGAAATAACAACTATAATTAAGTGAAACTTTTCATCACCGTGAATATTAAAAAAAAACATAAGATCGCTCAGATGGGTTAACAAGAAATCCTATTTTAAACTAAAAAATATTTATTGCGGAAGAGGAAGCGAGAGGCATTTTAACTTTCATCTCCGTATGACAGTTTAACCAACGCCGCGTCGATTACGGATTGTTGCGGGAAAGCAACAACGTGAGGGGCGATGGTTTTTTTCCCCCCATACCCATAGATAGATTACCATTAAAACAAACTCACCGCTTTCCATGTTGATAAATAATCCAACGTGCACTGTATGAAATCTGAAAGTTAAAATGCGACGTTTTCAATGTCTCCAACGGTTTTATATTAAACTTCCCACACAGGGTGCCATTGCGTGTTACTCATTTAATTGTTTTTTCATTGTTTTCGATGACTAGTATGGTGCGATCATCTCATGATACTCGCCACGTCGTACGTTAATCAATGGTGATTACATTACATAAGCGCTGGCGTTGGGGGGCTCTATACTGGGAACAAAGGAAATAAGCGGGGGCGCCCTTCTTCCTTGATAAGAGAATTGCTGACAATTGCTTAATCACTCGCGGCGCGTTATATCCACCTCGGTTAAGTAAGGGGCAGAAAAAATATAAGTAGTAATTTCCTCCTCTAATTTGAACGACAAAAGGCACTACCATACTACCTCCCGTTGCTTATTAACCCTCTAGGTCATGTAACCAACTCACCGACTCTTTCTCACGGAGTGCATAATTATTACTCTATGTTTTCGACCCTGGAGGGCGATTAAGAAATAGAGAGGCTATTTGATCCAAGATACATATTGCGGTTTTATTATTTAGTACTCACTATCACACCCCCGTTGATTATTTACGTTCAAATATTTAATTCAAGAATTTTTCCACACTTAGGTGTTGATTTTGTTTCACAGATAGGTCCACAGTATTCCCCCATTGTGTTCTTGTGATACAGAGTGCTACCCTATTTGACAGAGGTGATACAGAGTGCTACCATACCCCCAAGGGTTTGATACAAAGTGCTGATTCTATACACTACTCAGATGCATATTAGGGTTTTATGTCATCCTTTTATCGCCAATTACTTTGCCAAACTCGCCAAATTATTACAAAGAACCTGCAAAAGAGCATTTTTTTTAATAGCTGGTTGGTTGTGCGATGGTCTTTGCGCCAGAGATAAATGAGTGTAATGGTAGCTATATATTTTCCGCGCCAAATTTTTCAAACACGCCAAATGAGTTAAAATGTTTTTATTCGGGAAATTACTATGACATTATCTGTTAATTTTAAAGCATTTTTTAAATTTTGAATTTTTAAGGTAATATAAGTAAAGGGATTCTGAACTTTATAACGAAGGTAACAGCAACATAAGCTTATTATTCTTTACGGATTAAATGATGGCTGAATTGAACTGACCTACATAAAAATGCAAATCGTTTTTTGTTTGCTGGAGTAGCTTATTTTTAATTATTACTGATTATTTTTTACTTAAATATGTATTCTTTTTAATTTGAGCTTCTTATAAAAAGGTATTATTTTGAAATTAATATTAATCATTACTATATCCAGGATGGGTAATTAAAGGGAAAATTACTGGGTAATCTTCATATCTTATGTAACTCAAATGAAAGAAAAAAAATGGTTAAATTGACTATTAGATTATTTTTTTCGCCTCTACCCGTGCAACGTCGGGTATAACAGCTAGTATAACATACTTTAATTGATATTAAAAACAAAAACATAAAACTTCTTTAACGATCAACATTTTAACCTCTTTATTTTCACGTAAACATACTGCAAGTCCCCATAGCCGAGAGGACAAACGCGCAGTTCCTCGTTGCAAGTAAAGAGCGCTGATCCCGAGGTTGGGGGTTCTGTCCTCCTAATTAAATTCGAACTAATACCTGACAAACAGAAAAATTAGTGGCGCCTTCTTGTTTAAAACTTTTTACTAACATGTCGTAAACAAGCATACATCTGTAAATCTACTACAGTTTTCTTAGAATGGTTACTAAGAAAATGCATGTGTTACTTATTAAGTTTAAAGCAGTAAGGTTACTAGAAAATTCATGCCACCTGAGTTTCCTACATATTTTCTAGTAATACTACATATTTTTTTACAGTGTGTGTGGGGAAAAACTTTATTGTGAAAAGTTGAATGGTTAAAAAAAATCAGAGGATTTTTATAAAAAAGAGCATTTAATATTTTCCCGTCAAGTGTTTCTGGTAAGCGGTTGGCAAACAATTCACCCTGAAGAGTAAACATTCTATGCTATTATTCTTTCTATGTTTTCCCTATTTTTGACATTGGACAAACCAAGACATTGAAAATGTCAACTTATTTTTAGTTCTTAAAAAATAGTTTTTGAATAAGTTGTTCTAAAAGTAGTTACATAATAGTGTCTGCAATTTTTCATTTCAAAACGGTATGCATTTCACTAAAAATGTATTTTACATATCTCTATATAAATTAATTATATAGAGAGGTATTTTAAAACGTTCGGAGCCATAACAGCACGAAATATTCATCTTAGAACTCCATTATTTTTCTGGAATGTGTGTCTCCCTTATGTCTCCCTTTTTTTCAAATTTCCTATTAGTTTTTCAAATAAAAATCAAAATAAGTCAGATGAAAACGAATTTGGGGTTCTTTTCTGCATAACACCACGGGAAAAAAGAAAGGCTTAACTTTGTCTACGATAGAAATGCGTGTTTGAGATGTTATATTTTGCTCTTTTTAAATAACAGTTGCTCTCTTCTCTGTTCTTTACATGTGGAAGGACTCAGGCAAATATAAATAAAATACATAATAATGAACGTAAAATAAAAAGTCCGATCGGAAATATATCTTTTTTAAAAGTTATATAAATTTAATAAGTTTTATTATTAAAATAAGTAATATTTATTACCTAAAAAAGTAATATTATTACTTCGCTAATTTCATTTTTTTTCTTAAAAATTATGAAATTGGAATCTTTAATTTTAATAGTGCGGAAAAGTTACCTTATATTATTGTTAGTATGTGTGCAAAATTTTGTTGATCTGAGTTAATATCTTTAGTTGCCTCTTGAGACCATTAATTATGTAAAATTCGCTAATTTTATCGTTTTTTCAATATATATATTTTTAAAAATTAATAAATTGAATTTTTAAGTCTTACCAGTGCCAAATAATTGCCATATTACTCCTTAGAGCGTGTGCAAATTTTTATTGATGTTGTTTAATTTCTTCAGTTGCCTTTAGGGGCTGCTAATCTGGAATTTGGCCAGATAAGCGCCCCTAAAGGCAACTGAAGAAATTAATCAACATCAATAAAAATTTGCACACGCTCTAAGGAGTAATATGGCAATTATTCGGCACTGGTAAGACTTAAAAATTCAATTTATTAATTTTTTAAAGAAATATATTGAAAAAACGATAAAATTAGCGAATTTTACATAATTAATGGTCTCAAGAGGTATTTAAAGATATTAACTCAGATCAATAAAATTTTGCTTATGTACTAACAATAACATAAGGCAACTTTTCCGCACTATTACAAATTTGATATCAAAAACTGGGTTTTTCGATACACCCTAATATACAGCTTAATTTTTTTTATACTAATTTATTAAAAAACTATTTTAAATTCACGTTGTTAAATCTTCCTCCAACTTTTTTTTCTTGTGGTAAAAGCGACTGGTTTCTTTTTCTGAAGCGAGCAATAGCGAGAAGGGGGGGGGGGGTAATTGGGAATTTTTTTGCAGACAATTGCATGATCTACTACTCTGTCTAAGCTATTGTTATGCCGTTTAGGAGAAAAATGCAAAAAAAAAAAACATATTTGCTGCCTTTGACCTTGAATAAGTTTTTAGCAAAGGGATCGGTGGGGGCTTTTGATATTTTACTTACAACTATACGCCCCCTGCTTTCTATCGCTTGCCTTCTCCCGGGGGGAATTTTATCGCAATTCCCATTGGCCGCTTCGCGGAGACAATTTTGGCTTGCTACGCTCGCTCGTAGGTGAACATACCGCTCTGAGCTAGCAATTAAAAAACAAATATGGAGCACCATATAAATGCATATGAAGTAAAAAGTTACTAAACATATCTTTTAATAATGTGAGATTCTTTAATCCAGTGATGTGAGAACTTTTTCATAAAATAAAGAAGCACTTAAATAATCATTGATTAAATTATAATTATTATCAAAGTTCTTTAACCAAAAAGTTTGATTAAATTAAAGTTTGTTTTCAGTAATTAATGTAACAAAGGTAACTTAATATTTCCTTTCAATAATTTTCAATAAATTGTCGCTTAATGTACAGAATGTTGAAATAGAATACAAAATGTAACATAAGTGCAACAGAACTAATGACATGTAGTTTGACAATCAATGAACTTGAGCTTAATAAATGAAGCACAGTATCTTAATCACTAAGTTGTGTAACTGATCTATGTGTGTACCAAGTTTGTGTTTGTTACTGTTTTTGTAGTTAGAAGTTACAAATTAATGATGAGAACAACATTTAATTAGTCATTAGTTTTATAAAGTCGTCATATTTCACTGTTTGTTCTTAAATTCCCCAACTTATTTTAATGTTTTACTAGCAGCAGTTTAAGCTATTCCGACCGAGTAAGATGAAAGATGTAGCTGCCCTTATATTTGTAAATTTTTAGAAAACGGAGCTAACTCCAATGTAATGACATGGGAAAAGAACTCTTTTGAAGTACAGTTATAATGAATTTAATTCTCCCCAGAAATTTAATTATGGAGTTTCCGCTAAGAATTCAAATTTCTACTGAGGGGAACCAAATTCCAAAGCCGACTTAAGTTGTATCAAGTTTTACAATGGTGTTTTTCGCGATAATTTGGATGATGAATATGATAGAAACACTAACCTTAATCCTCTCATAGTTTTATCTAGGGAGATTGAGCTTCGCGGAATTGGGGAAAGGTACTTATTATTATTGTTTATTATTTGCGGCTTTGGGATTTGTTGAATCATTAAGTCTGTCTTCGGATACTTTACGGTGAGAGCATATCAAATGAATCTTTGCTAATTTCCTTAAAGATCTGAATAGATTTAAACTGCTTTTGGGCTTTCACGTAATAATGAAGGTTAAAATAAATTCAAAAAGGTAATCTAGCTTGTCGAAACCCATTGTATCGATCTTTTTGTTGTACCTTTTGTATAATCTCGAAAGAAACCCAATACTAATCTTGATTTTTCAAAATTTTGCATATATCTTTATAATGCTAATTTAATTAGTGTAAAGCGTCCTGAGTTTAACTTGTTTTAAGGTTTATATTGCTAAATTACACTAGAATCTAACGAGTTATCTTTAGGTTCCTTGCTTAGCAAAATTAGTTTCCATGATATGCCACTTTTTTATGATATTGCCATATTGTTTAGTGATAATAAGTCTTTCTCGTACCAGAAACATTTTATGTTGTTTGCCAAAGATATAAAGCATCTCCGATGTTTAAAATGTTGCGCACATTTGCAATCACTCCCAATTAATGTTTCATATGTTGAATTTTAATCATATATCTAATTTTCTTCAGTGAATAAACTGCGTTTTTTACATTCTTTCTTGCGCAAAATGTTTGTCAAATAAAAACATCTCTAATCCTCATAGATAAAACTTAATCTGCTCATACTTTAAACTCACCATTATATATTTTAAAGTCCTAACTTGTATTTAATTCCCTGAGTAAAAAATAAGTGAATCGTGGGGA
Source organism: Hylyphantes graminicola (assembly GCA_023701765.1). NCBI lineage: Eukaryota > Metazoa > Arthropoda > Arachnida > Araneae > Linyphiidae > Hylyphantes > Hylyphantes graminicola. The sequence continues at coordinate 61,172,935 of CM043111.1, read as the reverse complement.
AACGATTGTCATTTGTGCAATCGAAACAATTCCAGGGAAAACAATTTTCCATGATTTTATGCAAACAATTGGAATTAAAACTTTGCAAAAGAATCTTTTGGTATTAAGCTTTTGACAACTGAAAAACAAATAAAAATTTTTTTCTGGTTGACATGTAAACCTCAAATTAATGCATTTAAACTTTAATTAATTATATCTAATATAGAACGATAATACCTTAAAGAGAGAAAATCCATTCATGCCATATTGTTTAGTAATAAGTTATTTCAGAGCTCAGAAATTTTACCCTTTTCTGAGGACTGCTTGCCCAACAATGTACCTCTCCTCCTTTGAAACCAACCCTTCCAACTCTAATCTCTAATTATATAAATATTTTCTAAATAAGTAAGAATATAATATTGCAAACATTGCTTAAATTACACAATGAATTAGTAGTTACAAGAACTACAGTTTACAGTAATGTTACTAATAGTAACCTAGCATTTCTTTTATGAAATACTAGTAGTATAGGTCCCGCCTTACTGGGAACCCGTTAACTTCACATTGCTTCCTTTTAGAGGCATGCTTACTTGTGAAAATACACTCAAAATCAAAACAAAATTAAATTCGTGTTGGCGCATGCGCAGTTAAAAAAGCAAACACTAATAGAGGATGAAGCAGCCTTAGGGCGAGCGCATATCTCAACCAAGCTCAATCAATCAAACTAATAGAGGATGGCGTCAAGCCCCCGTTTCGGCCCGGTCCATGTATTTTCAAGTCCTGTTATAATCCCGCAATCCCACGTGGATGACGTTTTTTTGCAACTAATTATATTAATTAAAAATCACAATCAAATATGAAAAAACTAAGCCTCAGGTGCACACGTAGGTATTAAAAGGAATCTATATTAAAAATTTCGAATTTCTTAGAGCAGTCTAAGTAGGTCTTTTGCGATCCACAGATATACACACAGACAGACAGACTCTTTCTTTTATTATTATAGATTTTAAATGACCAAGGTCAAGTTACCTAGAATGTCAATTTATCTGAATGTATTATGTTTTTTTTAATATATAATATGAAATTTTCCAACTCCACAATCAAGCCCATGATTTAGAGATTTATTCACAGAAATCTTAAAGGGCTTTTCTATTTTGGTCGACTTTCATAATTGCGTTTAACGCTTCTTGTTTAAGACCAGTGGATATACGTAATTGGGAATTCCTTCATTATAGAAGTTCAAATTCCTCCATTTCTGCCTTCCAAGTTTATATCTTTTATTTACCGTTTACGTAAGCTTGCATATTAGGTCTGACGAAGGTATTAATATGAATTCTAGATTAAAGGGTCCTTTTAGAAGTGAGGCGCTTGGATCCGCGAAATATGTTGTCCTCGGCGAATTTTTGACAGCCAATTACGGGAGGACGGGCGGTTTTTCGAGCCCTGAGTCACTTGAAAAACACTCATTGCATAGATTAGGTTTTAAACTTTGAATTTAAAGTTTTAATTCACTTTATGCTCTTTAAAAGATATAAATCTTAATATGTATTTTATATTCCCGCCAAACATACGAAAGTAAATAATATTAAGAAAAATTTTGTTATAAAATCAAATTTCACGATTAAATATTTGTTTATATTTTCAAACTATTCTTAAAGATTTTTGTTGGAAATTGGTTACAGTAGAGATTTATATATTTCATTGTAATACAAAAAAATATACAGACGAAAATATATTGTTACCAGAGAATTCAGTTTTTCTCAAAAGTAACAAATGCCGATATTTCCATTTGCACTTCAAAGTGGGAGAAACAGAAATTACTCCTATTCGAAAAGAAATTCTCTAGCAGCAGCTTCACAATTTGCATGAAAAAGTTGTATCTTCCTAAATAAAACCTTGTTTTCCATATTGCTGTTGTTTACAAACTCTTTTAAATAAAAAAATATAGCAATTATTTTTAGAAGAAAAAATATTCAGTTCTGACACAAAATATACTTATAATGCAAATAAACTTATGAAATGTGTTGTGTTTTTCTACATGATTGATTGTCAAAACATGTAGAAAAACAGTAACATATTCGTAAACTATAGTAAGTGGGATTAAAAGTTTTCTTTTTACAGAACATTACAAATCTGAAAAAATCCTTGTTTCACCACATTTTGCAACTAAAATAAGTATTGGAGACGAATGGAGTTTTAAACTGCAGAAAAAGTCTGAAAAGTTTTTTTTTCTGTTTTTTATAATCCTGTGAAATAAATTCTCCAACACAAAGACAGCACTTTCTACCATAAAAATACAATTCCATCCGAAAGTGTAACTTTCATTCCCCTTTAATCTTCTTAGAAATGCTGTGTTTCTGCGTGCATGTTTTGTACTTACTATATTTGAGCTTCTAGTATAAAAAAGATGTGTGGGAAACGAATTTGTTTTTCCTAAGCTTCGATTCCTGTTGAATGTCCTGGAAGCGTTATTCGTAAGTTTCGGATTTCCAGATTTCTGTTTTTGAAAGCCAGGGCTTAGATTTGGAAAACTATCATCATTTCGGAAACTTTAATATTTATTCTAAAAATAGTATCGGAGATAAACGAAATCTTCTTTGGTATTCTGGTATTTACATATACCATAGTCACGATATGGAAATTCGTAAGGGTTTAATATTTAGTGTTTACATCAGAAGATTTAGCGGTCGATAGGTATATTACCGTTGGGTTTTTACTCAAATATTCTTTATTTCCAATTAAAGCGAGTACATTATATATTCAAAACAATAGCGTTTGATGAACGTAAATATTTATTACAAACTATAAGTATTTGATATGTTAAGCAGCAAGAATACTGGAGAAAGTCTTCTACGTTTTATACTTTTGGACGTATAATTTTTTTACTTTTGCTTATTTTGTAGTAAACAAGATATCATTGACTTTCAAACAAGCTTATCTTCAAATTAACGCTACTACTTAAAATAAAAATATCTACTTTTGTCAGCAATTGGTTAAACGCAAGCATGAAGAGCTTTAAAACGTGTCTCGTATGGGTACATTTTCCCGTATTGCCAAAATTTTTGGAACAAATTTTCCAAATGCTCGTAAAATATTTGACACGCTTAAAAACATTTTGCTATGTATGTACACTTCATTGTAAACTTAAATAGTCGAAATGATTTTATTCCAAATATTGGATAAAATTTAAAAAAAAAAGCCAGTTTATAAAACCAAAAAGGAAATTTAAAAAACTTCAATGCTGCTCATGAACATATGGATTACTTTGAACTCAAGCACATTATTAAACTTCCCCTTTTGTTTTCCCCTATAGTTTGGTGGTCTTATCTAGAAATTGTTTGCAAAAATATATCGTCACTTAAGTTCCCACATGTGCTATCTCACTTTGCGCAACGGAACAGATAAACTGTACGGTAACTTTTGGCCAACTTTCCCAAATAGCGCCAAAAGTCCGTATTCTGGCGACTTTTGACGTCACGCTCTCTATACTACGCTAAATAATAATAGTCAGATATGGTTGCCGGAAAACGTCATTGTTGCGAAGTCAAAGAATCGAATCATCAGTCGAAGTCAGACAGGTTACCGCAAAAAAATTATTTATCTCTAAATCCGAAAAAAATCGCGCCCAGGGTTACCGTGCAGTAAATCTGATCCGTTGTGCAAAGTGAGATAGCACATGTGGGAACTTAAGTGACGATATAGATAATTCGGAGTTTATCACATGCACTAAAATTTGGTGAGATTTCTTCCCCTATTTCTTATCCAGCCAATTGACTCCGAATTTTTGGATGTAATGACACTTTATTGTTTTAAAGTTCAATTTATCACGATCAATGAAGGATATGAAAGTTCTTGGGTGCTTTTTTCTGCCACTATATCATTCCCGATAATTACACAGTTCGACAAAAAAAATGCAAGTGTTTGTCCCGAAGCTACTTTGGCGATTTTTTGCTTCTTTGGTGGTCCAATAATAGAGAAATAACATTTTTAGCCCAAGTTCAATAGGGGGATTCATCAGAGATCAAAAAACCGATTTTTTAACGTTTTTTTTCATAAAAAACGCCTTTTTTGACGTTTTTTCGGCTACAAACAACCTGCAACTGGTTCTTACCTCTATATGGGTGTTAAGTGAGTACCGATAGGCCATTTTGGAACTCTAACACCGCTCCAAAACTGTCCAAATTAGCGATTTCTGGCCCAAAACGCCATTTTTTAAGGTTATTCCATGTTTTCTCGCGTGGCTACTTATTGGCTAAAACAACCTGTAAAGCTTCCTGCAACTGGTTCAGTTACCTCTATGGGTGTTAAGTGAGTACCTATTGGCCATTTGGGAACTCAAACACTGCTCTAAAACTGTCTAAATTAGCGATTTCTGGCCCAAAACGCCCTTTTTTGATGTTATTTCATGTTTTTTCGCGTATGGAGCCATAATTACGTATCTGGATCTGCTTTCGAGATAAATAAAATTAAATTATGAACAAAAAATTAAATGAAAACATTTATACGCTATATAAGAACCCTAGCATTGTCAGAATAGGCAATTTACTTGGCCAAAAGTGCTATTTTTCGCTAGTATTTCACGTTTTATCGCGTATATTTGGCTTCTCACTTAATGAAAATATACCGATGTCTGTCTGTAGCTACTCAGTAAACACCGACTGACTTTTCTGACGCTTCTGCAATACATAAACATCGCACATTTGGTTAAAATCGGTGATTTTCTAGCCAAAAGTTGCATGTTTTGTTTAAGCCGACAGTCATTGCGCGGGCAAAAAGAGTTGCGGGTGTGCGCACTTTGGTCATTGACTGTATGTATCTAACACCATGAAATCTGGTCCGTGTTATTGAGAGAAAGAAATTACTGTTTGGGGTTACTTTTATTTTATTCTTATTTTATTGTGGAGTATCTACATTTATACCCACAACCAGCTAAGAGTTCACTTTAAGTCGAAATGTTGGCTTAAGTCGAAATGTCGAAAAACTGAAAAGATTAAGAGTTTTCTGCTTTTGCTGTAAGGCAAAATGCAGGTTGGTTGTGCTGGATGTGGGTATAAATGTACATACTCCGCAATAAAATACGAATGAAATAAAAGTCACCCCTAAACAGTAATTTCTTTCTCGCAATAGCATGGACCAGGTTTCCTGGTGTTAGATATATACAGTCAATGACCAAAGTGCGCACACCCGCAACTCTTTTTGACCGCGCAATGACTGTCGGCTAAAACAAAACAGGCAACTTCTGGCTAGAAAATCGCCGATTTTAACCAAATGTTTAGGTTTTCGTATTGTAAACGTGTCAGAAAAGTCAGTCGGTGCTCACTGAGTAGCTATAGACAGACATCGGTACATTTTCATTAGTGTAAAGCCAAATGTACGCAATAACACCTGAAATACTAGCGAAAAATGGCACTTTTGGCCAAGTAAATTGGCCTATTCTGACAATGTTCGGGTTCTTATATAGCGTATAAATGTTATCATTTTATTCAGTGTTCATAATTTAATTTTATTTATCTTGAAAGCAGATCCAGATACGTAATTATAGCTCCATACGCGAAAAAACATGAAGTAACATAAAAAAAGGGCGTTTTGGGACAGAAATCGCTAATTTAGACAGTTTTGGAGCGGTGTTTGAGTTCCAAAATGACTCATCGGTACTCACTTAACACCCATAGAGGTAATTGAACCTGTTGCAGGAATGTTCACAGGTTGTTTGTAGCCAATAAGTAGTCACGCGAAAAAACATGAAATAACCTTAAAAAATGGCGTTTTGGGCCAGAAATCGCTAATTTGGACAGTTTTGGAGCGGTGTTAGAGTTCCAAAATGGCCTATCGGTACTCACTTAACACCCATATAGAGGTAAGAACCAGTTGCAGGTTGTTTGTAGCCGAAAAAACGTCAAAAAAGGCGTTTTTTATGAAAAAAACGTTAAAAAATCGGTTTTTTGATCTCTGATGAATCCCCCTATTAAACTTGGGCTAAAAATGTTATTTCTCTATTATTGGACCACCAAAGAAGCAAAAAATCGCCGAAGTAGCTTCGGGACAAACACTTGCATTTTTTTTGTCGAACTGTGTTATTAGAACGACGTACATCGCTTCAGCATTGTACGATTTCTGTCACCTTTCTTTGTATTACTATGTAGACAAATTGCAATAAAGAACCAAACTTTTTACATTTTACAGAACTTAATGTATGGTTATATTGCTTTTTCATTCATTAAAAAATATTTACATTTTCAGAATATTATAAGGTTGGAGCAAGTTTTTCTACAAGGCATTGTTGGATTTCTTGCCACATAAAATTTTGCAAAACTGGAACCATCACCGTATTTGAATTTAACAGTATATTGACGGTTATAGGTTTAAGTTATTTTGATAACAAATTGATATTTGCGTAAGGGGAGAAACCAACTCTTAGTATACGTAACGATAAAACTGTGAGTTTAATAAAATCATGTTTGATTTAGGTTTGAATGTAAGCATGCAAGTTTACTAAACGTTGAAAAAACCACTCTTAAAGCGAACGAGCGATTTTAACTCAGTCTGAGTAAATTTTCACTCCTCCAGTCTAGAAAATGCACTTCTCCTAGGGGAGTGGATCCTTTCCGTGTTAAACCTTCGACAGGATCAGTCAAAACGAGTGATTTTAACTCAGTCTGAGTCAATATTCACTACTGTCCAGTGTCGAAAATGAACTTCTCCTACTGGAGTGGATTTCACTCTTTTGTTTTAAGAGTGTATGAACTTCTTGCTGCACACTTCAGTACCAATCGATTTAAGACTTTCACTTTTCGATTCATATTACAAATGCGATTATTTTTTAAAAATTTATATTAAAAAATCATATTAGTTGGGTACGTAACTTAAGCAGGATTATTTCGATGTAAGGTAAACACTTCATAAATATGAAGTGTTGGATACAAAGGGTTTTTTTTTTTGTATTTTATTAACGGATGCTAGGTAAAAATCTTTTATTTATAAGATATCTTATTATAAAAGAAGAATACCAAACATTGTATTAGAAGAAGGTTATAATATGCCGAAATTTTAATCCATGTCCATAGAACTGATCCTGATAACACAAAATAGCGTTTTACACTTCATTGCATACGACGCTTCGAGGCATAACATTAGACAAGAAAATCCTTTCTAAAGATTTAGTACTTTGGATACATTATTACGGGGTTTTAATGAAACTTTCAAAATATCGATTTTAATAACTTTCGCATAAAGTTATATAGTGTACATTTGAATATTGAGCTGGAGTTGATAAAGAAATTATTTTATATCGGTATATTTTGTTCTTTTTTTGAAAAACATTATTGGCAAGCAAAAATTAGGTAGATCATAGTTAAAAATGTAAAAAAAAACCTGTTTTTTAAGGAAATATTTTTGAAATTTTAATTGACGTATTGTTAAATTTGACGTTCACTGCATACAACTCATTTTTATTCATGTTTTAAAAAATAGTTCTTGATATCCACCATAACTTTCTTTACACAAGTGCACCAGTGCAAAGGGTTTTACCCCTGTACTTTTCATATATGAACTCACAAGCATATTGAGCACACTTCATTTTCTTTATCATATTAGAAAAAGTATATGCTACAGAGAAACGTTTTTTTTTTTTTTAATTTTAATTGAAGTTTACGTAAATGTTCATGATGTACATATTGGTTAAAATTATACCTATAAAAAACTTGAACGATAAAATAAAATTGTTCGTAATTTTGTTTTCGAACATATTACATCCGCTAGAAAGTTGTAAGAGGTTTCAAAGTACGCCTTTAAGATGCCAAAATCTTTCCAGCACACTTATTAAAGGTGTAAGAAAAGTAAAAAAAAAATAACGGAAGTTTATATCTTCTTCAGCACTCATATAGTAGAAAACTTTCGGCAAAAATAAGGATTCTCAGCCAAGATCTTTATTCCACCAACAGAAGCGTTTAAAATTTTATATTAAAAAAATATCAATGTAATTCCCGACATTTTTATTGCTGGAAATGTTTCTATGTACAAAGCCTAACCTAGAGGCTCAGTGGCTCACAGGTATTGCGATTCTGCCTCATAAAACCAAGTTTGCAGGTTAGAGCCCCGGCTGAGTGGACAAATTTTCTGGAAAAGTTTCTGTGTGTGGCAAGCATATCATGTAATTATGTAGTATGCACATATAGGTAGGAAAGAAAATAGAGCGGTCCATGTATGTGCGCAGTAATGCACAAAAGAAGCAGGCTTGAGCGGATGCATCTTGGGATACCTCAGTGCCGGTATGTTATGCGTAGTAGCTCGAAAAATCTGATATCCCTGCTTCAAACCATTTGAACTGATATACATATCTTCTCCTAATTCCTAACTCTATGGGTATGCAAGAAATCCCTTGAGTACACGTTGGATTAGGTTCTTTCGGCAAAATTAAATTTCGCCGTACTTTTACATCTTATCTGAGCGTCAAAATTGGTAGCGAGAGTTTACTAGATGGTACCACAAAAATGTCTCTCAGTTCTAGTTAATATGCCGAGTCTGCTAAGGCTTAGCCGTTAATAAGGAGCCCTATTGAAAATAAAATAACAACCTAAGTTAAACGAAAATTTTTTGCTGCTGTTAAAGTTTAACCAAAGCAAACTTGGAATAATTACTGGATAAAGTGATTATTAATAGCGCTTCTAAATAAGCTCAAAATGATATTTCCAAAACAAACTTATTGATTATTCTTTTTCAGTTTACTATCACATTAACCATAAATTGGTATATTTAATTAAGAAGTATTAGTTAAGAAGTTCAGGTTTGTCTGTTTGCGTCATCATTAGACTGTTTACGAGAATTCTGAAACTTTAATGTAAACAACATTGGAACTAACACTTCTTCTCATTGTAAGTGAAATATTTTAAAGTTTTTTAAAGGTTTGTGCCCCATTTTTCATCCACAACGGTATTTAGAAAAAAATAAGAAACAAACTATCAAAATAGTTATAAAAAATACATCGTATATATTTTTGATTAATGTATGAAAATGCATTACAAACATAATTAGATTTGAACATCGATACAGAAATAAAGGCCGTAACCTTTTCAAGAAGTTAACTAAATTGACAACGAATCTAGTATATTAATGATATTTTATTCGGCAATCATAGCCTTCAAGAAATTGCAATGAAAAGTTGATCTTGTAACAGTAAATTTACTGACATAAATTAAGTTAAACGTTGTTTGTAAAGTTTCGAGACACTTGTTTTATCCAATTGATAATAAAGACTAGCAAGTTAACACTTTTTAATTAAATAATAATCTCCCAATCGAGGTCTTATCCAAATTCTTAACTAATTAATTTTCCTTCAAATTATCTCTCCCTATCTCGCCTCAAAACTCTGGTATTTGCAATTAAAACTACACTTTTTCTCATATAATTGCAAAATATTTTACTATATAAATAACTTGTTTGAAATTCCGTAGAATGTTTATACCGTGAAGGGAAATATAATAAAACCATTTAGTATTATATATAAATATTCCAAAATATTGCAAGATTTTTATATCTTGCTTTAAGAAATACTACTAGCTGTCAATATGTTATGGATCACTAATTACTGATTATAAATGAAGCCGTACAAGTAACACAAAATCATGGGATTTGATGCATACCATAGGACACTTTAAATCTAGAATGAATTATTTTAAAATAATAGTTTTTCATAAGCCATCAATTACTATAGCTTATGAACAAGCTATTTAGTGTTTCAGAAGCGACCAGACGGCCATTGCGATACGAGACTTAAAGGTGGACACATTAGATCTGTGTGTTACACCAATGGGAAGAAGACCTTTCCTATCTGCCCGAAGTGTTCCAGTGAACAGGCGGCACCTGACCCCATCCTTGACTATCTGGGACTTTCCAGACTCGATCTTTACGAAAATCCAGTCATGGTCCTGGACTCTTTGAGAGTGACTACACCATAGACCTGGTTGACTACATCATAGACCTTCTAAACCTAGGAGATAAGCAACAACACAAGCTATTTGCATTTTATGTACTACTGATAGTGGAAGCTTCGTAAATTACACATTAATTTGCTTAAATAAGTTTCAACACATGAGCATATTATAATTGCTCCTCTTTTAATATTGTTCAATAGTCATGGATTTATTTGGTGGTACACTGTTAAAAGATTGTGCAAAAGTAATTATGATTTTTTTTAAGTAACACTAACTTTGGAGTCAGACGACAAAACCAGATTATCTGGGGAACCTCCCAAAAAACTCTGTGTAACCCGGTGTTACTTTTCTACAGAGCTTCAGTGGGCAGGTAAAGAGCATTAACTAGACTAAGGACTTTAACAATTGCTGCAAGAACTCAACAATTCTAACCTATACGAAAGTATTCCAAAATACTGCTTTTTTTCAGGGCAAAAATGATCCGATCCATTGTTGTTGTTACTGCAGTTAACCCGCCCACGGCAGAAAATCTGAGCTCTGGCATAATCGTCTTGTTCAGAAACGAAAAAGATTGTGGAAATAAAAGCTTTCCGTTTTCACATATCCGGCATTAATTAGTCATTAAAGTGAAATTTCTGTAATCCAGGAATTGCGAGGTAGAATCTCGTCTTAGAACTACCTTTAAATAGTTTTAAAACTGTAAAAAAATAAACCATAAAATATCAATGTACTATTTCCCAGTAAATGCAGTTCAATTCCACCGTAAATTTGGAAAAGCAAACCGTGTTGTCCAATAATTTGTACTTCTTTTTTTGTGGTGTAACCATGCAGTTTTCAGATACAACGTTACTAAGTTTTGTAAAGTAAAGTTACTCAGATTTGGTGTAAGTTAACAGTGTTTGATGGTGTAAATTTAGTCATTAAAGCAGGAGGCAGCGATTGCCGCTATCCTTTTTAAGGAGTAATTTTACATCGTATGTTTTACAATAAAGATAACGAAGTATGTTTTGTTTCAGCTTGGATCTTGGGGCTCCAGTTGTGCAAAGCCGTTGCTTACCTTCAAGGCGTCTCCGTTTGTGCATCGGTCACTACTTTGGTAGCCATATCTGTAGATCGGTATGCCCCGCCTTAATCATTATTTACATCCACATTTGCTATATGTCAATAAACTGAATATAATTACATTATTATCTGATTTTTATATTGAAAATTAATACTATTTAAATATATTATAATATTTAAATATTATAAAATAATACAAAGTAGTATTATAAAACAAATCAAAATTAAGAGGTTAACAATTTTACGGTTTTTAACAGTTTGAGATGAAAAATAAATCAATTTCACGAGTTAAAAATAACGTAAAGCTTTTTTTATTACTTAGCTACTGCAAAGTAAAATGATCGAAATCTCATATTCAACATGCAAAATTTAAAAAAAATAATGTAAATTCTTACTATAATTCTTAGTATTGAAGATGTAGGCAAAATTTGGTAACCTAGTTCTAAAGTTGAGGAAGTTGTGCAGGCAACCCGCCTACTGACATGCATTAGGCGTCTTAGCGAAATTGCGCGATGCGGTTGGCCCGACCTCATAATGCATATATTTTAATGTCATATCAAGATGTACAATATTTTTTTATTAAACAACATCATTTCTTACAATTTTTTTTATCTACAGTATGTTGTTTTCAAAGTACATATGATTTTTTTTACAGATTTTTAGCCATTTGCTACCCCATGAAACTTCAGATAACAACTCGTATGTGCCACATAATCATCACTTCCATCTGGATATTCAGCTTAATCCCCTCGCTGCCTTGGATCGCTTACTTCCAGCTCGTCCTCATCGGCAAGTCAGAAGATGGCGATCCACTTTACGAGTGCCACGAAGTGTGGCCAACCGAAGAAATGGGCACGGTATACTTCCTTGTGGCCAACTTTGTCATGTGCTATCTTCTGCCCTTGTTGGTGTTCCTAATCTGCTATGGCTCTATTTGGTACCGTCTGAGCAGCAGAGTCCTCCCCGGCGAAGGAGCCCACAACGACTTGTTGGCAAAGAGGTCAAAGATTAAAGTCATCAAGATGCTATTTGTTGTTGTAGCTGCCTTCATGGTATCCTGGTTGCCTCTTTATGCCATTTTTATCAGGATAAAAGTTGGTGGAGCCATAGTAGAAAAAAGTCTTGAAGAATACATTATTCAGGTAACTGTGCCTGTTGCACAGTGGCTTGGGGCATCGAATAGCTGCGTGAACCCTTTATTATATGCTTTTTTTAACGAAAAGTTGAGAACTGGATTCAGGAATATGCTGTTTTGAGATGGCAATGGTCGAGACACTGAAAGGGCGTTGAGAATGTCCATAAGAAATAATAGGACTTTTAGGATTTCTTCAAAGAAAACCACCACACGTTCTGATAGAAAAAAGAGCCTTAATTCATGTGCAATTTAGCTTATGAAACGATAGACTTGCTAGTCTGTGCAGAACTTTTACATTAAATAACCTGTTGCAGCCCCATTAGAGAAAAAAAAAACATTAAATAACCCACGGGAAGTATAAGAAAGATGGCTTCCTTTTATATCCTGACCAGTTGGGTTTCTATTATCAACTTTCCGACTATGTAATCATCATTGAATTTTCCTAAATCAAATTTTATATGCGTTGATTTTGTTTGAAAATCTGCACACAAAAAAATTAAACAGAGAAAGTATATTTATACAGTTTTTATAGTTAGATAGTTGAGTAGCAAACTGAACTAAACTGTTAAGGGGTCTAAGGAGTCTTAAAAATGTGCAAAGAAGGAACTACAAAGTATAGTTTGATCTGTCAAGTAATTTTTTAACTACTCAATATACAAGTATAATTTTTTTATATGTAATTCTACAAGATTTATTTATTATAAAACAAATTTTAAAATTTATGAAACTTTAGCCAAGACTAAAATAAATGATATTAAACAAGAAGCTATTTGAACACATTGTGATTAGGCTTGCGCGGCAAATTGTGAGGTCAAAATTGAAAAAATGACCAAAAAAATTACTTTATATTGTACAAATATGTACAAACTAGGACTTATACCTAAATTCTCAGCTCAATTTTAATTAGAAATTATTTTAAGAACTTTTTTCTAAAAAAAATTAATAAAAAATTTTTAATTTTGATTTTAAATTTATTTTTAAATAATTTCTTATTAAAATTGAGCTGAGAATTTAGGTATAAGGCATAGTTTGTACATATTTGTACAATATAAAGTAATTATCTTGGTCATTTTTTCAATTTTGACCTCACAATTTGCCGCGCAAGCCTAATCACAATGTGTTCAAAAAGCTTCATGTTTAATATCATTTATTTAAGCTTTGGCTAAAGTTTCATAAATTTTAAAATTTGTTTTATAATAAATAAATCTTGTAGAATTACATATAAAAAAATTATACTTGTATATTGAGTAGTTAAAAAATTACATGACAGATCAAACTATACTTAGTAGTTCCTCCTTTGCACATTTTTAAGACTCCTTAGACCCCTTAAGCGCAGTACGTCCGGTCACTCTATCCTTATATGTAGTAATAATGAAAAAAAATATTTTCTTGAAATCCACTCTTTATTTTAATTTTTACAAAAGGGATAGTTTAATTAGTTGCCGTGGAATCAAGCATTTATTAGAAGGGCTTGGGGAGGCCCTCTTTCTATGGAGGCATGAAAACCGGTTGTGACAAATATATTCTGATAAAATTGTACAATACGAACAATAGTTTTTTGGTGAACCCAATCAATAACACCACTCAATTTTAATAACAGAAGCACTATAATGATTGTGCAATGCAAATTAATGTATTCAGACGAAGTTGGCAGCACTAATTCTTAACTGCAAACTGGGGTCTATATAATTAGCACAGGTAAATTTTGAATGACGTTCATAAGCTGCTCAGTGACTTATCGACTGCTATTTAAATCAATCTTTCACAAACTAAATTTGAAAAAAATGAAAAACCTTTTTAGGAAGAATATTAATAAAATTAAAAAAAAGTTTATTTGTAGAAAACCCATTTTGAATTTCAATGTGTTTAATTTAGGATTTGAGGATAAATGAAATAATTAAATATTATGTACATTATATAAGCATTATGAAATATTATATCACTAAACTATGTATAGAATAAAACTGTATATAAAATTAATTTCAATTGTTATCACATAATTTTGGCAAGATATATCATTGTCATATGATAAATTGTATAACGAGTGTGTTTATGTATGTTAATATTTATACAGATTTACGTATATAACCTGCTAAATAATTCAAAACTAACAAGACTATTTTATCACATTATTTATGTAACATTTTAGCAGTATCTTGCAAAAATTTGGTATTTAATAATAACATGATCAAGAATTTTTTAACTATGGATATTATCATATCACACAGGTGCAGCTGGGGGTCAAAAAACGAATCACCCCTCGTTTCTCGACTGCTATTGATCAAGGAATTTTGTGTAAGGTGTCAATTTTCAGGAAATAGCGTGAGGAATTGAGAACTGGCAACAAAAATTGTAATAGGGGTCGTCTACATATTAGAATGAGTGCCAACTTTGAAAATTCAAATGACAACACCCAATTTTTTTTTACATAAAAATGTTCAGCACCTTCAAAATACCCCATGTATAAAAAAGAATCATTTATTCTGCATTATTTGCTGAGATATAAGTTTTCAAAGTTGAACGCCCATAATGTTAAAAAAGTTTCACAAACTTTTATTCATACCTCTACAAATAAAATGAATTAAACAAAGATTTTTTTTCATTATATACTTCTTAATTTTCCAAAAACAAATCACACATGTTTTTTCATCAATTTTTCATTTTTAATAATTTTTTATTTAAATTTAAATAAGAAAAAATAAAACATGAATTGCAATCCCAAATTTTTTTTTTACATAAATCGATAAAGTAGATCAAGTAGAACCAAAATCCCGAATTTTTTTTTAATTCAATAACAATTATTTGCCGAGTTATTGTAAAAAAATTGAAAAAGACGAATTTTAGGGATTGTGTAAAAAAATTACTCGGCAAATTTGATCCTTAATTGCATTATCGTTTGGTGATTAAAAAGCGTTTGTTGGTAAATGTTTATTCAAATTATCGGTTTCTGTCAAATGTCTAAAAATCTTTTCTTATTTCAAGTACATACAATGTATTGTGTTTGTATAATTAACATTAAATTATATTGGTTACTATATTTTTAAATGTATGTTATTTCCAATACAATTTCAAAAAACTGTGTTTAATATTAAAAATTAAATACCCGAGAATATTATTGGAATTCGGTTTGAAATACATTTGATTATTACCACATTAATTATTTAAAATGATTAGTGCTAACTGCGTTGGTTAAAAATCATTACCAAATCATTCTGAGTAATTTTATTTTGCTTTCCTTAAATATCGTGTTAAGGTCGTAACCCTAAATTTGCAATACGTGGTTTGCCGTTAAAAAACTAAACACCTCTGCGCAACAGCCTATTAGCGGGCCAGGGCCTGCCGTGCCCATTTCAGCTTTCGTGATACATGGCTCTGGGGGGCAAGGCATATGTCCCGGTAATGTGGAAAGCCTCACGCGGAACCCCCAGCGTTTAGTTCCCCAAGCATGCTTGGTCCGCAATTTATCGACCCACTTAAGGGATGAAAGGATGGGTCAACCTCGCCCAATCCGGGATTCGATCCCCGGACCTGTGGCGTGGCAATACGAAATAAGCACTACCACTAAGCCACTGGGCCGATATTACCGAAAGAGTGCGACGAATTTTAAATAAAATTTTTGCAACAATGTGAATGAAACAAAAATTTGCATAAAAAGTTTAAAACATAAGTGTAATAATCACGTTTTTCAATCTGATTGTAACTAATAGCATTTGAAAATATGTTCGTTATAAATAACCGTATATGCGACTTGGTTTAAAATGAAAACTTTTTATCTTCAAGCCTTTATTTTATATCTGAATTTTAAAATCCAAAATTAAAAAAAAAAAAAAAAAAACATTCGAAAAATCCCAATATTACTGAAGAAAGTTAAATTCTAGCATCCGTTGGCGAGATTATGCTAACCCTTTTTTTAGCTTGTCGTTTTGAAAAGACACAACCAAAATATTACTTTTTTTCACTTAAGAGATTTCCCCTAAACTAGTTCAAAATTAAGGCTTTAATATCTCAGCAAATAATGAAAAATAAATAATTATTTTAATACATGGGGTATTTTGAAGGTGCTGAAAATTTTTATGTAAAACAAAATTGGGTGTTGCCATTGAAATTTTCAAAATTTTTACTCATTTTAATATGTAGACGACCCCTATTGCAATTTTTGTTGCCAGTTCCCAATTCCTCACGCTATTTCCTGAAAATTGACACCTTACACAAAATTCCCTGATCAATAGCAGCCGAGAAACGAGGGGTGATTCGTTTTTTTCCCCAGCTGTACACTCCAGAGGTACAGAGCATGGAAATAAATTTCTATAACGAAAAAAAATCAACACAAATTTATAAAATATTATTTTAATCAGTTAAATAAATATTTAAACCATAAGTGTAATGAATAAAATATATGAAGAATTATAAGAACTAAAATTCTTACTAACTGTATTTAAAATACACACTGTAAAATAATTATATTTTTTGCCATAGGAACAATAGTTCTTTTGTGAACTCAATCAACAAGACCACTCAATTTTGATTGGTCGAAGTACTATAATGCAAGTGCAATGCAATTTAACGTATTCATATCAAGTTACATCATTCTAAATTACATACTGGGGCTGATATTTACCACAGGTAGATTTTTAATGGCGTTTATAAGCTTATCAGTGACATTATTGACTGTTATTTAAGTAAATTTTTCACAAACTTAACTTTAAAAAAATTGAAAAACTTTACTCTGAAGACAAAGTGATAAATTTGAAAAAAAGTTTAAATGTAGAAAACTCATTTTGAATTTCAATGTGTTTAATTTATTATTTGATGTTAAAAAAAGTAATCAGATATTATATGCATTATAAAAGCATGATAAAATATTATATCACTAAATTATATATAGAATAAAACGGTTTATAAAATTAGTTTTAATTGGGATCACACAATTTTCTTAAAATATTCATTGTCTGATGATAAATGTTATAAAGATTGTGTTTATGTATGTTAATGTTTATAAAGATTTATGTATATAATCTGTAAAATAATACAAAACTAATAAAATTATGTTATCATACTTGGTCACATTATTTTAGTAACATTTTGACAGTATCTTGCAAAAATTTTGATATTTAATAATAACATGATCAAATTTTTTTTAAATATGGATACACTCTTAAAACAAACGAGCGATTTTAACTCACAGTCTGAGTTAATTTCACTCCTCCAGTCTTGAAAATGCACTTCCCCGAAAGGAGTGGATCCTTTGTGTTAAACCTCCGACAGGATAACTCCAACCTTGTGATTTTAACTCAGTCTGAGTTAATATTCACTCCTTTCCAGTGTCGAAAATGCACTTCTCCTACTGGAGTGGATTTCATTTTTTTGTTTTAAGAGTGTATTATTACATCGCACAGGTACACTCGCAAGAGGTATAGCATGGAAATAAATTTCTAGGACGAAAAAAATCCACACATTTATGAAATATTATTTTAATCAGTTAAATAAATATTAGAATCATTAGTGTAATTAATGAAAAATCTGAAGAATTATAAGAACTAAAATTCTTACGAACTGTATTTAAAGTACACCCAGTAAATTATTTATATTTTAGTAGCATTCACAAAGATAGAAACTTGTTGTGTTTTTCAATTATTAAAATTTTGAAGCTTTTTTTTAAAGTATAAACTCATTTGGGGAATTCATTAGAATAGCCTCTTATTTATGGAAATTCAATGATTTTGTGTAAAACAACAAAATGTCAAATAGAATGACGAGCATGAAAAGAAATATATTCGTTTGTTATATATATTCAGTAAAAAAAGTCTCAATCTTTTCAAAAGTAGTCATGAGTCTTTGCGCGACTTAATTTTTAGTTTGGTTTGAATTTGAGTTTTTGTTTGTTTTAAGTCAACTTGAAAAGCCTTTTTACAAGCGATATTTTGGCTAATTAAATGCTACTTGTTTCGTAAAGTACACATTTTTGCTAGATTTAAAACACACAGACGACATGCTGTTTGAGTTCCTCTGTCATTCGTAACGGCATTTTATGAAATCATTAGTGAAAAAAAAGCAATATTCTTAAAATTTCACCGTGAGTCTTTGTAAGATTTTTTTTTTCAATTTCGAATTAGTTGTGCAGAATTGGTCCTAGTAATCCTCTTCTAAACAATGTTTTGACCAATCAAATGCGAATTGTTTACCAATGTACACTCTTATGCTACATTTCAACTTGCAGTCCTAATTCTCTGCCCTTATTTAACAAAAAATATTTCTGTGTAAGTCCTTGTTTATTAGTGCTAATAAGGAAATATTCTGTGGGAAACTTAGTGCAAAACATCCATCGCAGGATCAAACTAACTATTGTGCCGAAAGTTTGTATTTCTAAAACGAAGACTAGGTAGAAAGATACATAATAAGTAATTTATTTTAGTAGTAGGGGTACTACGTAGTACTGAGTAAGAGTTAAAGAGAGAAAGTTGCATGAAAGAACGCTAAATTGCAAACAGCTTAACGAAACTTGCAACAAAATCGTATAAACTTTCATCCTTTAGTAGGGCACATTTCATTAACTGAACGTCTTCTCGATAGGGGAATAAGTGCGCTTGAT
Source organism: Hylyphantes graminicola (assembly GCA_023701765.1). Classification (NCBI taxonomy): domain Eukaryota; kingdom Metazoa; phylum Arthropoda; class Arachnida; order Araneae; family Linyphiidae; genus Hylyphantes; species Hylyphantes graminicola. The sequence continues at coordinate 61,154,241 of CM043111.1, read as the reverse complement.
AGCGGATCTCCAAAGCAAGGTGCATCAGTGTTAATCTAAAGAAAAAAAATCACTGCCACATTTCTCCGGCTGTATTAAATATGTTTACAAACGGATTTTTTATGTGGAAAATGTAGCTGACTTACATATCTCGACTATCCCACTTTTTGAAATTGGTTCAATTTGTTTTAAATTTTGAATAAATATTTCCACAAAAAGTATTCGAAGCAATTTAAAAATTAAGATTATAGATACCTGCAATTTATCTACATATTGAGGCACTTGAGTCTTGAGACTCCCGGTCCAGCGCTCCCGTTCCCCTTTAAATTGTTTGCTTTAGATGGTTTGATTAAAAAATAGAACATATCTTCTTTTTATCGCTTGAAGGATACCCAGTAGAAACTACCACTCTAGACAGTTATTTTTGTGAAAACACACAAAATGTAATATTTTGCTTTACTTGCATGATGTGATATTGTTATAACTTAGCATATCAAATTATATGTTATTTATTTCCGAGTATCATATTTTTTGTATTTATTCAATTATTCTCATTCATTTTCATGATATTTAAACCATATTCTGAGTTTTGAAACCATGAAAAAAAATTATGCATCTTTTATGTGTAATTACTCTTCTGTAGTTAATATTTATGGCTTGAGTGCACAGAATAACTCATCATAAGACAGAAAACCATACATTATCCATATCATAAAAAATACCCACAAGAAATGAGTAAAAGTATGTCTTTCCTGAAAATGAACCACCTATCTAGACTCTCAAGTGAATAAATAACTAATTTATTCTTATTATCGACAAAATAAATTTTTCTGGTTTAAAACAATTTGATGTCTAAAAAAATGTTTATACAATTTTCGAAGTTTTAAACTATGTTGAAGTAACGTAGACGAAAAATGTATTCAATTTCCACAATTAAATAATCTAATTTTGAATTTTTCTTCACAGAAATATATAGTTTATACTATTTTGGTTTATTCAAACATTTTTATAAACAGCACCTTTTTTTTTAAGTTTCACTATTTTATTATTGAGAAAAGTTCCGTAAAGAAGTTTAAACGCAAATAAAAGTTTTTTTTTTAAAAATATTATATATTTTTAAATATAGTTACATTGTAAAAGTTAGTAATATTATGTGTCATTATTAATACTGAGGTAGTTTTACATTAAAAATGTTTATTAACATTTTCATATTAAATGTTAAGTTTGGTCCGATAAACAACGAAAAATATATTCTACGAGAACACGAGCTGTGTTCTTTTCTCCGAATAATAGAGGACGTTGGATAAAATGTGAAATATCTTAGCATTCTGTAGAATGCTGAGCATTCTTGCGAGGTTTGCCCAAGTGTTTGCCCATACTTAGCTAATTGGAATAAAGACCATACTTCCTTCCCTATACCAATTTTTCTTCAAAATTTAGTCACTCTACATAGATTAATGCTTATAATCAAATAGTTATGCTAAGTTTTGCATGTATGCGAATGATACTTTTCACCTACCAAGGCAATTTAGTGCCGACTCAGCGCCCTCTAATTCAATTACAATTCACCGTGTGTTCACCAGTTCTTGGTGAAAGCGGGTTGCCATTAGTCATTTCGACTCTGTAACCAAAGCAAGCTGAAACAGCAAAACATCACGGCAAAGTTTTGGATATTACACTGTTGAAAAAAAATCCTTGAATTAACGGAAAAACTACTGGCAGCAAGTTGCCGGAACTTTTCCGTTAATTTCAGAATCTTCCATTTCGGAATTTTTCCGTTAATTACAGGGTCTACCATTTTGGAATTTCTCCGTTAATTTCAGGATCTTCCATTTCGGAATTTCTCCGTTAATTTCAGGATTTTCCATTTAGCTGTTTCCTGTTAATTTCATGAATTTCTGATTGGCATTTCTCTCTTAAATTCAGAAAACTTACATAGTATTTTCTAGTTAATTCCAAGACATTCTTGCTTTTTTCTTGTCAATTTTGTTCCTACATACTATTTAAAAATCAATCATTCCAAATATATCCATTTATATATGGTGTTATAAATATAAGCTAAGCATAGGGAAATGTAAATATGCATCCTGTTTGTAATATAAAACGTAAGCATATAATGTCTTCATACTTTAACCTTAAATCTATTCAAAACTAATACATTCTAATCCTATGATAATTTGTAACCACATTTGGTATATTATCTGAATGAAAAGGACATTGTTCACATTTTTGATTAAATTATTTTTGATTTAATTACCACTCTTCATATATTTAAAACAATTTTAATATGGCAGAAAAATTTTAAGAATTTTGATAATTTTTCTGTCTTATTTTTTTACAATTTATATATTTAGTATTGTTCTGTGGCTAAATGGTATTGTACTTTACAGTTAGCATATCCAGGGCAAAATCATGCGTAGGGGATAATGAGTCGGGTGTCTTAGGGGTTGAACACCCCTTAACAGAGAGACTCTTTAAGACAGTAACCTTTGCATTAAAAAATTTAAAGTGTCTGCATTTGTGCAATACATACATGAATTTTAGCCGCTGATAGTAAAAAAAAAATTTAGTATATGGACACAAGAGTTATTATCCCCCCCCCCCCATCCTGGATACACCACTGATACAATTTAACAATATGTGAATAACAAAAGAATTAGAGAATATAATCATGTTTTATTTTTCTTTCATAATTAAAAAAGACTGTTATGGTATTTCAAATCCTCAACTAATTTAAAAATTTGTGCAGGAACTACAGATTTAGTTTTCTTCTTTTTCTGAACTCTCTTTCTTTGGAGATTTAGGATAAACAAGCACCTAAAAAAATAATATATTAATATATACAAAGCCAATTTTGAATAAATAGATCGAATGAAAAGAAGCAAGTGGTAATCAGAATCAGACAAAATCATCTTAAGCCTTCTAAAATTAAACAATTTGTCAATTTTAGGCTTTTTTTCGAGCAAGTCTTCCATAGTATCTGCACTGTAAGCCGGCCCACTGGCGCAATGGTTAACGTGTTGGCCCTTGGAGCTGGTGGGCTCGGGTTCGAGTCCCGGTCATGGCATGGATGTTTGTGTCCGTCAATAAATGTTGTTATTTGTCTAAGTGTTTGTGTCGTCTCTTTCTTTGTGTGTCTCTTGTGACTGTATCATTTCTGGGGTTGAATACAATAGACCTAAGGTCGCAGTGTTCGGCGAACTTGCCCCCCGCCAAAGAAGTCATAAGTCATAAGTCATCTGCACTGTAATAATTTAATATCAGAGTTAAAAAGTTCTTTTTCTCTTTTTTTGTGAAGAGGAGGGATGGGGAAGACAAGGCATGAATCTTAGAGTACCTTTAATGAATTGATTTATCCATATCTCACAATACAGTTTTGAAAATTGGAAAACTGAAAATATTTTTTAATAGGAGGGGGGTAGAAACAGAACAAAAGTGTTCTTGAATAATGTATAACAAAATTAAAAATACAATTTTATAATAGTATTTAGTAATAAAGTACAATTTTATAATAGTATTTAGTAATAAAATACTACAATCTTATAATTAGTATTCTAGTGAAAGCTAATAACTATTGCTGTAGTTGTAGACAGTGGGCCGAAAATGAGATATCACTTAGCAGCTATATCTAAATGAACACTAAAATAGCGTTCTGCGGACACTTGCAATTCCTAAATTTCGAATTCGTTAGAAAATTTGCATTTAATTTGAAATTGTGTTTTTCTTAGTGCAGCTTTTTTAAAACAAAGAGCATTGACAATAGTGTATGTAACATCTAAATCGTGCATAGTTTTTAAAATAAACCATGCTGTGCTGATAGCGATAGCGTAACCGTGCTTTTCAATCGAGGTTAGGTTAGGTTTTGAAATATTGTCGCACTAGAGCTACATGAGGACAATTGCTTTTCAATCGAATTTAAATGTAATAATTTCAAATAATTTCATTATTATTTTTTAATAATGTGCACTTGTTTGTAGGTGAACATTGTTTATTTCATACATTTGACAGCGTTTTCAAACTTTTAAATTAAATTTACTTTCTTAAGCGTGCTGGTAAAAAAACGGAATTATTAATTTCAGGAATCATCCCACGGTCAATTATAGGACTATAGAGATTAAGAAACAAATACGAAAGAGACAGAACTGGATTCTATATATAGAAAAGATAGAGAAAATTTAGAAAATAGAATCTTTAAATAAAATCTTATTTTATCAAAAGAAATGAACATACCTGTATATTTATCTTTCTTGCTTCAAATGTGGTCAAAACAAGTAAACAAACAAAAAATATGGTGGCTAAGGCGGTCGGCGGATGTGTCGAGGCTAAAAGCTGTTGGGTGCGAGGTTATATGGAGAAATTACGTTAATACGGGTCTTAAGTGAAATTCTGCACGCAGAAATACGGCGTTTTCCCGTTTTGGCTTGTCTAGCGTTTAAGGAAAACGGAAACAAGCTGTTTATTTCAGACAAACCGTCTGTTTGTTGAAGAAACGCAATCTTTCCGTAAATTCCAGAAAATAATCGCAGAAATATGCACGTAAAATTCAGGTTTTTTTTAACAGTGTATAGTCGATATAAGAACATAAGTTTTTAATGTATCTTTATATAGACAAACGAAAATACAGAAATACAAACATTAAGAGAATTAAGTAGAAATCAAACATGCAGATTTTTATGAAGTAGATATTTGTCGGAGGCTACTTTGAAATGTAAAAGACCTGGTTTTTTGAATTTAGGGGAGAGAAGGGGAATGGCGCCACCTTAAGGGAAATTGAATTTTCATGCAGAATTGTGTTGCAGTTAATGTAAATTGTAATGAGCATAGCATACAACAGTTCATAACCTATCTTGAAGTGATTTTTTTAAATTGATATCTTTAATAGAAACTGAATAAAATTGTATTTTTCTAAATCTCGCACAGTGGCGGGATTACCCCGGTATCTGGGGTAATGCCGCCACACCACTGGGGTAATGCCGCCACAACAATAAACAAAGCAAATAATCTATGAATAATGGAAAATTACATAATAAAGCAATACATATAGAACTAAAATAGGTTTAATTAACTTTGGAATGGTAAATTGTACAGGATACAGCTCTTTTAATAACTTTCTATGTGCAACTAACTATGCAGGTTTTTTTTAAAGTTTTATTGGTCTATTTGTCCAGTTCAGTTATTCTTTTTCGGAGACGTGGCATCTCTAACGAAAACTAATAGGTTGTAGGGCCAATATATGAAATTTCTATTTTACGGATTATGCCGCCATCCTTTTGCATGTGGCGGCATAACCCCAGAGTGCTGTGGCGGCATTACCCCAGTAAGACAAAATGGCATAGACGGCTTGTTTAAAGAAATGTAGTTAGCCTAGCGTCCAAACAAACGACGTGATTAAATAGCCAAATAATTACTCTTTTAAATGATATATAACTGATTTATCTAACTTAGAGATAGCAGTCACTTATCGCTTAATTTCAGAAGGCTCAAGATTAGATGAAAATCACTAAAAACCGTATTTTTTAAATAACTTTACACCAACTCACCGCACGGCCATTAGCGTCTATACCACTAATTACTTTGTTTCCTGCTACAGGTCAGTGCTCACAGACCCCCTCCCACACACACCGCTGGCGAGATACAAGGGGTGGCGGCATTACCCGAGGTGGCGGGATTCCCCTTCTCTCCCCTAGTCTTTATGTAAGTACGAAATTTGGCGTCATTTTGTTTAGGATAGTCTCTTTTTAAATATTTACTTGAAATACGCATACGGTTTGGAGTAGTATTCATTTGATCTTCACATAAAAGATTAAAAGTATGGTCTATAAACAAATTGGTAAATATTTTTGCTCCATTTAATTGTTTGTATTTCGTGTATAAATGTATGTTTAAATGCAGATATGTTCCGATTGATAGTTTTTTACGTAAATTCTAGCGTTTGGACTTTCAGAGTTTCACTTGAGTATTTACTTTGGAATGCTCTGTTTCAGAAAAGATTCTTTGGACAGAATATTCAGGACAGCAGGGTAAATAAGACTGAGTTAAATGAAACTTTAGGTGAAAATATTTAGCTGCATGTTTGTTTTCCAATTTTTTTCAATTTTTCATGCGAATAGAATGCTTTCATGCGAGAGAATAATATTTAAGTTTTATTCAAATAAGTTTAAGTTTTTTTAATCATTTACTTAGTATCTTTGTATGTTTAATACTTTAAACGTTGTATCAAAGATAGATGATGCCTGGTATTTGTTCTTATGATTCTTACTCAATCTACTCGCGTTCTGACGTCCCAAGCCAGATTTAGGTTGAGTTAAAATCCCCGATCTCTGAACAAGCACACGAGCTGGAATATATATGTACCATACCATACCAAAATCCCCGTTTTGAACTCGTTGTTTGATTTTTTTCTAGACTCTGAGACTTTGTTACGGAGTTTTTTCCTTACAATAGAAGTGAATAGCTCACTTTCTTCAAAACATGATCTCTGTTTTGAGAAAAATATTCGCAATTTCAATAAAAATGCTTTCAATTTTGAGAACAATGCCATCAGATTTGAGAATAATGTTCATTTTTGAGAACATAATGCTTCAATAAAAGTTCCGAATAAATTGTTAAAAATTTGAAAACATGTCTTATTTAATTTAAAATCATAAACGTTTTCAATCTTTACTGTAATTGAGAAAAATGTAGCTCATTCTACCAGATTTGAAAGTGTTTAACAATCCTGCAGTAACGGCTAATAGCTGAAGATGACGTCACTGAAATGACTTCCATGAGTATTTAAAAACGAGTGTATTTCCAATGCGAAAAGTATTCGAACTTACAATAATAATACGGATTCAATCCAATTGTTTTCTAAGCGATCACTGTTTAGATTATTTGAAGTTGTTCTGTGGTAATAGCCACATAAATATTGAATTCTAAGAACATGTATGATATCAAATTTAAGTATGGTCTCATATTTAAGAAATCAATGTATTCACTTTTCAGAATATTGTTCTCACAATAAAACGGGAACATATGCTGAAATTCGTTTTTGAGAGTTTCATTTTAACAGTGCTTAGTAGTAATTCTTTCATTTATCCTTTCCCAAATAACACGCTTTCGTTTTTTCGTTTTTTAAAAGGTTGTAGAAACTGAATGCCGTTATTTGTGCATTTCAATTTTTTTTTACTAAGCCTGCCGAATATTTCAATTTCACTTTAAAAGAACTTTTACTTCATTTTAATAGGCGATTTCACAACAACTTATACGAACTACTTTCAGAACAGTTTTATATTTTTAAATCGTTGTATTAGGCAACCTAAGATAAACTATTTTCAAAAAGCTTAAATAAAATAAAAAAATATTTTACAACACAAAAAAATTTACTTTTGGAGCCTGGAAATACATTTTGTCAAATCTTTTTTTTAAAAATAAATATCAGGATGTACTAAGCTAACATAAAAGAAACACGCGATTAAATTTCCAACTCACAAAACTTGTTTTAAATACCGGGAAAGAGTCCTTTTGTCACGAATCCTTATGGGACAAATCCCTCGATTTCCACTATGTATTCCAATTTATAAAAGTTATGTTCCTCAAATTTCAATGCTCAAAAACTTTGAAAGTACTCTTTTTAATTACCCTAGGCGAGTTTTCTCACAGTTCTTTGGAAAAGTCATTTAAATAGTTCTTTTTCCAAATTCAGTATGACATATTTCTTATTTCAAAACTTCGCAAAGGGTTAACAAAATACTCTTTGGCAACAGAATAAATAAGAGACACTTTCTTCCACATTTTTCTAGAGATTACTTAAAATATGAATTTAATCCAGAAATTGAAAAGAACTGATTTTAAAGTTTTTTTCCGAAACTTAGATCAATTAAAAAACTACTACACTTCACAACAAACTACTTAACACTATAAACTATAAACTACAGAACTTCGAAATTTTCAAATTTCAGTTTTTCTCTATCTTAATCGGCGAAAAATAAAATAATACCCACTCCCCATAAAACGTTATGGTATTTGGTAGGTACATATATATTGCAGCTACTGTGCTGTTCAGCTAGAGAACCGCTTTTAAGTTTTCGTCAAGTGGGACAGACACAGAAATAGTTTTTACAAGCACAAGAGACACACAAAGAAAGGACAACACAAACACATCGACAAATAACAACACTTATTGACGGTCACAAACATCCATGCCTCCACCGGGATTCGAACCCGACCCCAGCAGCTCCAAAGGCTAGCATCCTAACGAATGCGCCGGCGGCCCATAAAACATTTCTAGTTCAAAGTTCGGGACCCGTCCGGGGTCAAGCGGTTAAAGCCTTGGTTTCCTCGGAGTCTGTCGCCAGAAAAATGCGTCCGCTATTATATGTGTATGACATCAACCTAGCGGCCACTGCTTTATCGGAACGTTACTGTTGATGTTTGTAAAGAATTCTCTAATATGAATTTTGTTTACTAAGTACAGTTGTTAATTGCAGTTTATTTATTTATTTAATTTTATGTTTAAAGTTTTGTCTGTGGCAACATTGTTTTTTGTAAGAAAATCAGTTTTCGAAATAAAGTCTTAGAGTTTGCAACGGTTTTTGCTTCCGTCCATTTTTTTTTGATATATAGGAGCAGAAAGCTCAGAGAAGCTTCAGCTTTGTTCTGCAAATCCTTAAAGAATAATTTTTGAGTTTATTTAACATTTCTGGCGTCCGCGACAGGACGGAAGTTGATTCTCAAGATGTTTAAAGAAGTAAAAAAACTTCAAAAAGGAAGATCTGAAAGCCGTTGCTATGGAAATTGGCGAAGATGTTCCGCCAAATGCAAAAGTAGCTGAACTAAAGAACATAATTCTGAATAGTGACGAGTACAAAAATGATCCGGATTTTGTTAAGACGATACTGGAAAATGCTATTTCTGAGAGAAAATCTCAAGAAGAAAATGATAAAGAAGAAGCTAGGCTTAACTTAGAAAAACTGAAGCTGATAAAGAAGTAAGACTTGAAGAAGCAAAAGCAAGACTTGAAGCTGAATCTAAATTGAATTTTGAGAAAGCGAAGATGGAGCATGAACTAGAACTGGCTAGAATTCGCATTCAAGAGCAAGGCCAAATAGAAAATCAGACTGCGACCGGAGAAAACGGCAACTCGAAAAGAAAATTTACCCTGCCGAAATTGGAATTTCGTCAGTTTAGTGGTGATATTAAAGAATGGCTCGCATTTTGGAGTCAATTCCAACATATTCATGATGATAATGATATCGCCCCCGAAAACAAATTCCAGTATTTGATACAAGCCACTGTTACTGGGTCTCGTGCTCGTGAAGTCGTAGACAGTTTCCCGCCAACAGGGGCAAATTATGCGAAAGTAATTGAAAGTTTGAAAGCTCGTTTTGGTAGGGAAGATTTGTTGGTTGAAGTATATGTTAGAGAGCTCTTAAAATTAGTAATATCAGTTCATAAAAATGAAAAATTATCTATGACGTCTCTGTATGATAAAGTGGAGTTTCACATGAGGGCTTTGGACTCTTTAGGTGTCACGACTGATAAGTGTGCTTCCATTTTATATCCTATGGTTGAATCATGTTTCAATGAAAACTTCTTGAAGGCATGGAACAGGCATCCGAGTTCTTCCTCTTCAGCTGATGCTAAGGAGAGACTAAATAATCTCATGCAATTTATTAAGACATAAGTGGAAGGAGAAGAAAGGATCAATTTAGCAATGTCAGGCTTTGGATTGAATGAACCTAGAAGCAAACAGCCTCCAAATAAGAAGCAATGGAATAAAATCCCTACCGCGGCGAACTTGCTGACAACTTCAACGAAAGATAATAAGAAATCTTGCATTTTCTGCATGGGTAAACATGCTAGTGCTGACTGTTTCTCTGCCCAAAAGATGTGTTTGGAAGAGAGGAAGAGTGTAGTCCGAGAAGAGCAGTGTTGTTTTTCCTGCTTGACTCCCGGCCACATTGCCCGTAAATGCAGAGCGTTTCTCAAATGTATATTGTGTGGGAGAAAACATGTGCCCTTGAAGTGCGAAGCAAACGAATCAAAGAAAAATGACGTTAAAAAGACAGAAGAAACTGAAGTTAACAATGAAGTTACTATGTCTAATGTAAGTGGAAGTTCTAAAGTGTTTCTCCAGACCCTAAAGTGCAAACTAATATCAGATAAGAAGGAAATCCTCGTACGAGTTATTCTAGACACGGGATCTTCCAAATCTTATGTTGTAAAGAGTCTTGCAGAAGAGATGGGGTATAATCCGGTAAAAAAGGAGACTTTAGTGCATTCCCTCTTCGGTGGAGTAAAATCTGAAGAATCGAAACACTCATGCTACAGAATAAGACTAAAAAGTATAAAGAACAATTTTGCTTGCAACTTTGAAGCGTTGGATCAAGTAACCATTTGCAGTGATGTTTCACCTGTATGTCCAGGACCTTGGCTGAAAGAGCTGCAAGAAATGGATATTATCCTAAGTGATGTTGGTGCAGTGTCTCATCCGATAGATGTTTTAATTGGAGCGGACATTTTTGGGAAAATTATGACTGGTCAGCGAAAGGTCCTATCAAGCGGTTTAGTGGCAATTGAAACATTGCTCGGGTGGACTCTGCTGGGCAAAGTTCCTGATAATGAAGCCGCATCTGCTAATGCTATGATGGTAACTTCCCTGTTAGTGAAAGACATGGACATATCAGATATGTGGCGATTGGATTCTATCGGTATTCAAGATCCATCAGAACAGAAAACTAAAGAAGAACTTCATGAAGCCACAATGGATCATTTTCTAAAGACTGTGGATGTCAATGAAGATCAGCGTTTTCATGTTTGCTTGCCCTGGATCGATACCCACTTGCCATAGCCAAACAATTTTGACTTAGCACTCAGAGGGCTAGAAGTGACAAGCCGCAAGCTGAAAAATGAAAAGTTATACGATGCTTATGGAGAAGTATTCAATGAGTGGGAGCAGAAAAACATCATCGAAGAAGTTCCAAAAGAAGAGATGATGTTACCATGTCTTTATTTACCCCATCGACACGTAGTGAAGGAAAATAGTACCACAAATATTAGGCCCGTGTTTAATGCTTCTTCTAAACAAAAAGGATCTCCAAGTCTAAATGATTGCGTCGAAAAGGGACTAAATTTGATAGAACTAATACCCTCCATAATATCTAGGTTTCGAATGTTTAAATTTGGTGCAACAGCTGACATTCGCCAAGCCTTTCTTCAAATCAGTCTCAATAAACAAGATAGAAATTTCTTACGCTTTCTGTGGTACAATGAAGATGGCAAGCTAAAGTATTATCGTCATTGCAGAGTTGTCTTTGGAGTGTCCTGCAGTCCATTCTTGCTTGCTGCAACGATAAAATACCATTTGGAAACGAAGCTTGATGAAGCTCTCCATGGGAATAAAAGATACCCAGAAGATATTATACGACATCTGTTAAACAGCTTTTATGTGGACAATTGTCTAATTAGTGTCAAGTCTGAAGCAGAGTTGAAGCAGTTTATCGAAGTTGCTAGTGAAATTATGGCTGAAAGGAAGTTCGATTTAAGAGGGTGGGAGTACAGTGGCCCGTCGGAGTCTATAGAAAGTCCTACCAATATCTTGGGAATGATGTGGGACAAACAGAATGATACCCTTTCTATAAGTCTTCCTGATGTCACAGAAGCCAATAATGAAGTAATCACAAAAAGAAATATTTTGGCTGCTTCACACAAAGTTTTTGACCCAATAGGAATTACCAGCCCTGTGATGCTACGTCCAAAACTCTGGTTACAAGATTTGTGGAAGTCTAAGATCGGCTGGGATGGAGAAATTGACAGTAAAACTCGCCAAGATTTTCTAAAGTGGCTAAATGAGCTCGAGCATCTAAAAAATTTGAAAGTGCCAAGATGGTTGCATTGTGAAGTAGGGGCCGAAAACTTTTCGTTGCATTTTTTCTGTGATGCGAGCAAACTTGCCTATTCAACGGTTGCCTTTCTGCGAGCTGATGATGGAGCTACTGTTCATGTGCAACTTATACAAAGTAAAACAAGAATTGCTCCTTGCGGAAAGAAAGAAACAACAATTGCTCGGCTGGAAATTCTTGGTGCCACCATTTCTGCTCGTCTTTCTACTGAAGTCCTAAAGGAGTTTAAAACAAAGAATGTTTATTTTTGGACAGACTCTACAACAGTGTTGGCTTGGCTGAAACGAGAAGATGTGTGGGGTGCATTTGTACAGAACCGTGTCCAAGAAATCAGGCAACTGACACCAGTTGAAGCCTGGAGACATGTACCTGGGTCCTCAAATCCTGCAGACCTCCCAAGTAGAGGATGTTCATCCCAGGGGCTTTGCTGCCTAAAATGGCGGGAAGGACCCAGCTGGTTGTACCTATCTCCTCATGAATGGCCAGCTATCGACCCAGAAAGAGATGTAAATGAAGAAGAAGTAATCAAAGAAAAAAGAAAAACGGTTGTCTCATCCATGATAAATATTGACGATGAAGATATCTGTTGTGATCGTTTTTCTTCTTACAGTAAGAATATCAAAGTACTAGCATGGAGTTTACGTTTTATCCATAACATTTCACACGAACATAAACTGAAAGGTAATTTGAGCTCTGAAGAATTTCAACAAGCAGAAACTTTGTTTTTTAAATCCATACAGTCAAAGACTTTTCAAGATGATAAGTTCCTTTCGAAAATGCAAGCATTTAGAGATGAAAATGGAATTTTGAGAATTAGAACAAAACTTGTTAGTCCAGGCAACGAAGAGTTCTAGAGGGAAAGTTTTGGAACACAATTTTTGACTTCATAACTTTGTTTAGACTAGTTAGGAGGTAAACATATCAAAAGTCCCCGCCCCTAGCCCCTGTGCTAAAGGGGGGAGGGGGGGTTGAATGTCCCATTTTTCAGTTTTTCGCTTATATCTCGAAAACTATGCGTTCTAGCGATATAGTTGTATTACACAAAATGAAAGCTGATTAAATTTGCTACAAGTTGCACTCCTCAAGTGTTTTAATATCTTGTATAGTTTTTGAGATATCCGCTCTTGAAAGTCAGTAATTTTGGAGAAAACACTTCTCCCCCCACATTTTCCCTCTTTTTTGACAGGATAATTCTTCAATAATGCACCGAAACACTAAATTTTGGCCCTAAAGTGGTAGAGAATTTAATTTTTTTCAATAATAAGTCTTATTTTACTATTTTATCTATTTTCCTTCAAATTTTAAAGCGGTTTCATTGTTGAGGGAAGAGGGTACATGCAGTCCCATAGAGCTAATGCATAAGTTTTGAAATCGCAACTTATGCAAAAGATTTGCTTTGCCATGTTATTCCATTTTCACAAGGTATTAGAATCATCATAACATCAATTTAACACAAAATTGAAAAGAAAATAACATCCGGTTATTTAATTATTAATTAATAAAGTTTTAAATTAGTGGCGCCATCTGCTGTATATTTTTGACATTTTTAAATTTCAAAACTATATAATTAAATAACTGAATAACATTTTCGTTTCGAATTTATGTCATTCCGATGTTACGTTGATTCCCTTACCTGGGCAAAAAGGGCTAACATGGCAAAGCAATACATCTGCGGAAGTTGTTATTCCAAAACTATTGCATTAGCTCTATATGCTCTGACAATCCCTCTTATGTATACTTATTCTATACTGAACGTCTAAATAACACTGAAACTCATTTTGTAGGCACGTTGTTATTTTAATATTTTATCTATTTCATTTCTTTCCTCGAACCCCAGAGGAAAAACGGTCAGATGATCCCCCTGTTCTTCTTCATTTTCGGAGTCAACTTGAGAGACCCAATTGAGGCTAGTCCCCTGGGAATTTTGGTATTCTGAGGAACATTTGAGACTTGATTTTTTACAGCTACAGTTTGAGCTGGCACAGACTTTCATGTATCTGCAGAAAATGATTTTCAGAATATCGTCAGTTGCTGCTGCTAACTCACTGTGTACTTTGACCATCAGGCAGTTATTCTCAATCTTCCAATCATACACCTGAGGAGGCAGGTCATTACCCAGCCACAGCTCATCTTGGTGTAATATTCAGAGGAAATACTGTTTTACTGCTTCCTCGGTGGGAAGAAGACGATATATCAGGCTTGATGCTGGCCCCGAATTTCAAGAATGAATTATACCTGGGGAAGGCCTCTTTCGTTGGAGCCCCATAACACCTCAAGATGCAGGTATTGCGTGCCTTTTGTAATTGATAGGTGGTTAAGGAAGGGTATGAAAAGACCGCTGCTGCTTTCTGAACCTCTGACGACTTCGTACACAACTTCGCAAATGCAATCCTGCTTTTTCGAAACACGAAAGATGTCGTGTCGCATCCAGCTAATGTGTTTACAAAATTGGCACGTTCTAAACCCAGTTGCTGAAGATCTTAGGATGAGAATAAAAAAATCCTTTGTCTTCCCACGACCAGGCTTTATGAAACTGATGCCCTTATGCGCATCAGCTGTAGCCATCAAGACGACTGTGAGGTTGACACAAATTATTAAAGTATAACAACGTGCCTGTAAAATAAGTATCTGTGTTGTTTCCGACATTATAACAGCCGTATGCCGTATCCACTATCAGAACGTCCACATCACTTTCTGCTCGAAGGGTCCTACATCCAATTGTCCTCAAGCTACACCTTAAGTATGTTGATGAGACTATGTTATTTAAATTGTTCGACAGAAAATCATCTTGTTTGACGTTTATCTTGGTGTCTTCAGAGAAAAGGATATCAACCGACTTCTTGATTCGATAACGCTTCTGGTCCCAGTGCACAGTGAGCTAGCAGCAGCACCTGACGATGTTCTGAAAATTACGTTCGGACGATGCAAGAAAGACTGTGTCAGCTCAAGTATAACAGCAAAAATGGCAAGCCTCAAAGGTCTCAGAGCATGCCAAACTTACCATTGGAACAGCGTCAATGGGGTCCCTCGAATTGACTCCGAAGATGAAGAACAGGAATAGCATCTGACCGTTTTCCCACTGGGGTTTGATGAATGAAATTAAATAGATAACATATTAAAGTAACAACGTGCCTACAAAATGAGTATCAGTGTTATTTAGACGTTCAGTATAGAATAAGGGTACATTGGAGGTGTTGTCAGTCCCATAGAGCTAATGCATTAGTTTTGGAATAACAGCTTAAACAGATGTATTGCTTTGCCATGTTAGCCCTTTTTGCCCAGGTACGGGAATCAACATAACATCGAAATGAAACAAATTTGAAACGAAAATATTATCTAGTTACTTAATTATACGTTTTTGAAATTTTAAAATGGCAAACATCTACAGCAGATGGCGCCACTATTTTAAAACTTTATTAATCAATAATTAAATAACCGGATGGTATTTTCTTTTCAATTTTGTATTAAATTGATGTAATGATGATTCTAGTACCTTGTGAAAATGGAATAACATGACAAAGAAATTCTTTTGCATAAGTTGCGATTTCAAAACTTATGCATTAGCTCTAAGGGACTGCATGTACCCTTTTCCCTCAACACTGAAACCGCTTTAAAATTTAAAGGAAAATAAATAAAATAGTAAAATAAGACATATTATTGAAAAGAATTAAATTCTCTACCACTTTAGGGTAAAAATTTAGTGTTTCGGTGCATTATTGAAGAATTATCCGGTCAAAAAAGAGGAAAAATGTGGGGGGAGAAGTGTTTTCTCCAAAATTACTGACTTTCAAGAGCTGATATCTCAAAAACTATACAAGATATTAAAACACTTGAGGAGTGCAGCTTGTAGCAAATTTAATCAGCTTTCATTTTGTGTATTACAACTATATCGCTAGAACGCATAGTTTTCGAGATATAAGCGAAAAACCGAAAAATGGGACATTCAACCCCCCCTCCCCCCTTTAGCACAGGGGCTAGGGGCGGGGACTTTTGATATGTTTACTTCCTAACTAGTCTAAACATAGTTATGAAGTCAAAAATTGTGTTCCAAAACTTTCCCTCTAGACCCTTTTTTCAGCCTTCGTTGCCTGGACTATGTGGAGAGTGACGAAAACGTGGAATTCAGATTACCAGTTCTTTTACCTGCGTGTACTATCGTTGAGAAATTAATTCGCGAAGAACATGAAAAAGCTATGCATGCCGGTTCTTCAATTGTACTTGCCAAACTAAGAGAAAAGTTTTGGATACTTAGAGGGAAAAAGTTGGTAAAGAAAGTTTTGTCTAAATGTGTGTCATGCCAACGCTACAAATCCCGACCAGTTGAAGTACCCTTTTCTCCACTGCCTAGAGAGAGAATTACACAGACTAAAGTCTTTGAAGTGTCTGGTGTCGACTATGCCGGTCCTCTCAACTTGAAGACAAAGGGTAAAGCTTGGATAGTTTTGTTCACATGCGCAGTGTACCGAGCGGTCCACTTTGAACTGGTCGAGTCGCTCAGTACAGATGCTTACATTCAAGCTTTGAGAAGATTCATAGCCAGAAGAGGCAGAGTTTCCATCCTATATTCAGATAACGGCACGAATTTTGTAGGGACTAACAATGCCTTGAAAGGTTTAAACTGGGAAGAAATAGCTGTGTTCTCAACCGCTCGGAAAATCACTTGGAAATTCATTCCACCCACAGCAGCCTGGTGGGGTGGTTGGTGGGAGCGTATGGTTAGAATGCTGAAAGAACTCCTGCGCCGGGTGTTGGGGAAGTCTACTGTCAACTATGAAGAGCTGAACACGATACTGTGTGACTGCGAGGCAGTGATAAACGCTAGGCCCCTTACTTACCTGCAAGATGATCCAAATGACTTGGTACCATTGACTCCTGACATGTTCATTTACAGTGGGGGTAACAGCAAAACTCCAGATCTTGACAGTGTAGACCGATCTTCCTTGATAAAACGTATAAAGTATTTACAAAAATTACGCGAAAATCTCAGGCAACGATTCAGAAATGAATACCTCGCTCTATTAGTTCACAAAGGAATCAGGAGAAGTGACGTTTTGAATGTGGGTGACGTTGTTTTAATTGGTCAAGATAACATACGGCGCATCGATTGGCCTCTTGGGATTATTTTAGAAGTCTTTCCTGGTAGAGATGGGGTTCCAAGAGTAGCGAGATTGAAGACCTCCAGGGGGGAGAGAATCCGCCCCTTTCAGCGGCTGTACCCTTTGGAAATATCTGGAACTGATGTAGATGTGCTACAGGCTGCCAGAAGATCGTTAAGGACGAGACATTGAGATTCATTGTCGAACTATTGAACTTGTTTTTATTTTAAAAAGACTCTTTTTGGACTCTAAATTGTGCTGATAATTCTAAATATCAAATTTTCTGTTGCAAAGTGATAACCTTTGCAAGGTGGGAGTATGTTGATGTTTGTAAAGAATTCTCTAATATGAATTTTGTTTACTAAGTACAGTTGTTAATTGCAGTTTATTTATTTATTTAATTTTATGTTTAAAGTTTTGTCTGTGGCAACATTGTTTTTTGTAAGAAAATCAGTTTTCGAAATAAAGTCTTGGAGTTTGCAACGGTTTTTGCTTCCGTCCATTTTTTTGATATATACACTCTTAAAACAAAAGAGTGGATTTGAACTCAGTCTGAGTTAATTTCACGCCTCCAGAGTGAAAAATGCACTTACCCGGAAGGAATGGATTTTTTGTGTGTTAAGCATCCGACAGGATCACTCCAAACGAGTGATTTTAACTCAGCCTGAGGTAATATTCAATCCTTTCCAGTGTCGAAAATGCACTTCTCCAACTGGAGTGGAATTCACTCTTTTGATTTAAGAGTGTAGGAGCAGAAAGCTCAGAGAAGCTTCAGCTTTGTTCTGCAAATCCTTAAAGAATAATTTTTGAGTTTATTTAACAGTTACGTTGACACGAAACTGGAAACCTAGCTGTCGTGTTGAGTTGTCCAGCAACGCTCCTGAGGAAACCATTCTAGCTTGGGACATGTCTAGGTTGTGGAGGTGGCGCGTGATAGATGGCAGCATCTGTCACGTACATGTGTGCATGTGAGTGTGATTGTGTGTGTGTTGTGACTGTCTTACTTGACGAAGGTTTGTAAGCGGCTCTCTGAGCAAGCACACAAGCCTGAAAATATATGTATACCAACCAAACAACCATTCTAGCGTAATCAATGTCAGTAGTTTGTATGACGTCATTCACCGTACTTGCCCGACTACCAAAATCTGTTGACGGACTCCCAGGAAACCGAGGCTTCAGGCATCAGCCTCAGGATTCAACCTTCTCAGGAGTGTGGGGGAATTCGAATCCCACCTACTGCCAGTCATCCTATAAATCGGATCTCTGTACTGGGAGTAGAAAAATTCTACTCTTGACGGATGGGCCCGAGTACACTGGGACAGACGTGCTCGTTAAATTTGTGGAGTCCAAAGTCCCGACTGCGTCAACGCACGATGTCGCTCGAAGTTCCGTTGGTGCCCGCTCAGGTATCGACCTCGTCACTTGACCAGGGTTCTAAATTACGAGGCGTTATTGGCTGTGTTAAGGGGTCACAGGAGTCTTAAAAATGTGCAAAGAAGGTACTACAAAACATAGTTTGATCTTCCATGTCATTTTTGAACTACTGAATGTATAAGTATAATTTTTTTATATGTAATTCTACAAGATTTATTTATTATAAAACAAGTTTTAAAATTTATGAAACTTTAGCCAAAATTAAAATAAATTACATTAAACATGGAGCTATTTGAACACATTGTGATTAGGCTTGAGCGGCAAATTGTGAGGTCAAAATTGAAAAAATGACCAAGAAAATGACTTTATATTGTACAG
The DNA here is from genome assembly GCA_023701765.1 of Hylyphantes graminicola. Classification (NCBI taxonomy): domain Eukaryota; kingdom Metazoa; phylum Arthropoda; class Arachnida; order Araneae; family Linyphiidae; genus Hylyphantes; species Hylyphantes graminicola. The sequence continues at coordinate 61,135,532 of CM043111.1, read as the reverse complement.
ATATGTCCAAACTAGGACTTATACCTAAATTCTCAGCTCAATTTTAATTAGAAATTACTTTAAAAAAAATTTTAAATCAAAATTTTAAAATTTTTATTAATTTTTTTTAGAAAAAAGTTCTTAAAATAATTTCTAATTAAAATTGAGCTGAGAATTTAGGTTTAAGTCTTTGTTTGTACATATTTGTACAATATAAAGTCATTTTCTTGGTCATTTTTTCAATTTTGACCTCACAATTTGCCGCGCAAGCCTAATCACAATGTGTTCAAATAGCTTCATGTTTAATATCATTTATTTTAGTTTTGACTAAAGTTTCATAAATTTTAAAACTTGTTTTATAATAAATAAATCTTGTAGAATTACATATAAAAAAATTATACTTATACATTGAGTAGTTAAAAAATGACATGAAAGATCAAACTATGTTTTGTAGTACCTTGTTTGCACATTTTTAAGACTCCTGTGACCCCTTAAGCTAATAAAGGAGGCTAGAAATAGGCAGCCGGAATCGATTACATTACATTTCAAGGTTCAGTATAAGTTAACTTCTAATTTCAATGTTTTACTGGAGTTAGTCAGAGACATAACATAGAATGGACTGCGCATTGGCAAACGATATTATTCGACTTCTAAGCTGTCAATATTCAGACCATTAATTTAATTGACTTGGCCCAAAATATTTATTATAATTAGAGTTCTAACAACGTTGATTTAATCATGAATATGATTCTTCAGTATAAAAGAGCTTTTAGAATATATTCCCTCGATAGAAATTATTGTTTATGAACAACACTTAATTATTAAAAGTATGCAGAACTAAATAAATTGTACCGGTGAAGTGTGAGAAATAATTTTTTATACCCCTCTTTGCAATTAGGAATTGCACAAGCATTTGGCATCTTGCACAAAACGTTACTGAATTAGGAGTAAGATTCACGATTGTTAACATGCTCAGAGATTAAAAGAATGTATTAAATATTTATTATAAAAGCCAAAAGAGCAAAATACCAACAATGCTCAAAAAATCGTCTGCAAAAACATTAAAAACACCAAGCGGCTGTGATTGGTAAAAACCCACGTGACTTAAAACAGATGCAAGTCCCACTTCTGGCTTGCCAACTGGTATTCAGGTCTGGCAACAATTTGGAATGGTTCGTAACGAAACGGTAGCGTTAAGGGGTCACAGGAGTCTTAAAAATGTGCAAAGAAGATACTACATAGCATAGTTTGATCTCTCTTGTAATTTTTTAACTACTCAATAAATGAGTATAATTTTTTATATGTAATTCTACAAGATTTATTTATTATAAAACAAGTTTTAAAATTTATGAAACTTTATCCAAAACTAAAATAAATGATATTAAACATGAAGGTACTTGAACACACTGTGATTAGGCTTGCGCGGCAAATTGTGAGGTCAAAATTGAAAAAATGACCAAGAAAATGACTTTATATTGTACAAATATGTACAAACAAAGACTTAAACCTAAATTCTCAGCTCAATTTTAATTAGAAATTATTTTAAGAACTTTTTTCTAAAAAAATTATTAAAAAATAAAAAAATTTGATTTTAAATTTTTAAAAAAATAATTTCTAATTGAAATTGAGCTGAGAATTTAGGTATAAGTCCTAGTCTATACATATTTGTACAATATAAAGTCCTTTTCTTATTCATTTTTTCAATTTTGACCTCACAATTTGCCGCGCAAGCCTAATCACAGTGTGTTCAAGTACCTTCATGTTTAATATCATTTATTTTAGTTTTGGCTAAAGTTTCATAAATTTTAAAACTTGTTTTATAATAAATAAATCTTGTAGAATTACATATAAAAAAATTATACTTATACATTCAGTAGTTCAAAAATGACATGAAAGATCAAACTTTGCTTTGTAGTATCTTCTTTGCACATTTTTAAGACTCCTTAGACCCCTTAAGTTGCCATATGTAGCAACCTTGCCCAACTTGGCGATTTGTGATGTTTAGGACATAATGCTAATCTGCAAGGGATGGTGGTTTTTTTTAGAAAACCGGTTTTCCATTTTCCATCAGTTTTTCCCTAAAAAACCGGTTTTCGGTTCCGAAGGACGTCATACAAAAAAACCGGTTTTCAGTCAAAACCGGGACCAACGGTTTTTTGAAAATCGGTTTTGGTTTTCCATCCCTAAGCTGCTTTACTATGAAAGCGCAGTCCACTCTATGTTATGTCTCTGGAGTAAGTGAGAAATCACAAAAGTGTTTCCTCAAATATCTCCGAAACACATTTTTGGAGGTAATTGCAGTTTACTTGCCCACTTCAAAATAGTCATTACGACTTTGTAAAAAAAGTAAGCTAAAATTGCAAAACATCACAACGAAGTTTTGGATATTAAAGTTAGTTGATATAAGAGTATGAGCTTTTAATGTATTTTATAAGACTTAAAAAATATAGAAATACAAAAATGAAACTAATTAAGAAGATTACAAACAATCAGATCTTTATGAAGTAGATATTTGTTTGAGGCTACTTTGAAGTATAAAAGGCTGGGTATTTTGAATTTACGTTTTATGTAAGTACGAAATTTGAAATCATTGTATCTTTGCGAGAGTGGCTTTAAAATATTTAGTTAAAATATACATGCGGTATCAAATACTTTTAATTTGATTTTCCCATCAAAGATGAAAGTTATTAGATATTTGTATATTAGTAATTATTTTGGTATTAAGTATTTGCATGAACAAATCTATGTTTTAATGAAAATATTTATCGATTGATACGCCTCTTATGTATATTCTATCATTTAGACTATTGAGAGTTTTGGAGTCTCATTTAAGTATTTACTTTGGAAAATATTCTGTTTCAGAAAAGATTCTTTAAACAGGACCGCAAAGTAAACGAAAAAAACTGCGTGAAATACAATTTTTGATAATTATATTTTGCTGTCAGTGTTTTGCCAATTATCCCCCCTTTTTCAGAATAATATATAAGCTTTGTTCACTAAGTTTGAGATTAATTTTATGACGTACTTAATATTTTTCTAAATTTAATGCTTTGAACGTTGCATAAAAGCTGGATAATACCTGTTATTTGTTTTTATGGTTCTTTTTATATCTAAGTCGTTATCTGACGTCCTGAGCCATATTCAGATTGAGTTGAATGCTAGTCCCAGTTTTGCACTCGTTATTTGATTTTTTTTAATAAAAAAAACAACATTGTTAGAGGAAAGGTTTTTGGTTACATAGACAAGTATACAGTTTGCTCTGTTAAAAAACGGGATCCCAATTTTGAGAATAATGTTTTCAAGTTTGAGAAATATTCTATCGATTCTGTTTTTGAGAGCATTATTGTGTCACAATAGCTTTGAATAAATTGTTCTCACAATTGAAATCAAGTGTTTTTCTTTTATTTAAAGCATGCACATTATAATTATTGAGAATGATTTTAAAAATGGGTTATCATCTTAGGGAAAGTCCTCTCTCCGTTTCAAATATATTAATACCTTAAATAAAGTGAAATAATATTCAAATATTCATATTGGTTGAATGTCGAGTTATATTTTACTGAGCTGTGGTGAATATATCTGGGGCTTGGTTCTGAAAGGGCCAATGTCAATTTTTCTCACATTTGACTGAGACCCTTTTAGAGCGAAGGCCACAGATATTATTTTTTAAATAATTTTTAAACTAGTACTTTTAAGTTTAAGCGAAGAATTAAATTCCACTTTAACTTAACACATTACCTACGGGCGTCGACTGACCCATAGACTAAGAACACTCTAAGTTTCAAACTCTCATTGGAGAATTTCTACATTGAAATTGACATAGAAACTAGAGCGCTCCCTTTGTGTCTAAGGGAACTAATGTAATGGTTTCTGGCTGCCTATTTGCAGTCACCTTTAGGAGATTTAACAGAGCCAATGACATCTCGTAATTTGGAACCCTTATCAAGTGACGATGGGGATCTTTTTTTTACTACAACTTATTTTCGACTTTATTTTTGAATATATACAGCTACTCATTGACTTTTATATCCCTCGTAGGCCCATCCTCAAGATATTTGACCTTGTGCTTCTTTTTCTCCATTAATAAACCTACAGACTGACTACGCTTGTCATTTTAGACATGGTTTTTATCATAGTTTTTTTAAGCAGTCATTTAAATAGCTTTTCTCTTAATTCAGCGTGACTTATTTCTTCTACAAACCTCACAAAAGTTCGCAAGGGCATAAAAATAATGCTGCTTGACACTAGATTTATTCTTCTAGAAGGGCCTATTCCTTCATTTTTCTCACGTTTACTTAAAATTTGATTTCAAATCAAGGGGGGAAAAGCCTAACGTTTGCATTCCTTTACTTATATAACTTGCATTCCCTACAAAATTAAACTAAGCCTTTTCGGTTTCGTAAGTCATTTTCACTGCATAAAAGAACGATAAAAGATAAACTATTTATAGTATATTTTTTCTGGCCACACTCTCCGAAATAATACTTTCACTTCTGACGATCCATTAATCCTCAATCGTCATTTCGTTGCTTTCGACGATCATTTCGTCAAAATATCACATGGTTTTTGACGAAACGTGAATCCTCACCTAACCGTTTTAAATTTGACGATTTTGCATCTTGATTTTGAGTAAATTGAATACCATTGTTTCATCTCACACCACCGTTGCATTCTGGGATTGGAACTCAACTTATTATTTGAATGCAACGACATATCGACGCCACAAAGGGCGATGTTCTCCATCATTAAGATTCATAAAATTTTAGTTATCTGATTTTGTTAAAAATTTTGTGTCCACAGATAGTTCGAGAACCTTTTTTGGCATTGGCAAGAATGTTTGGTTCATTTGCACAATGAATGAAAATTGAAGCTGTTAATTGACATTACATTAAAAATGAGTATCGAAATTGTTATAAATAACCATTTTTAATTATTTGTAATGTAAACTTGTGGCTGCAAAAAGATATTCATTTAAAATACATCATTATTCTTCGAACTGAAAAACAATTAGCAAACGATAAAGAATAATTATCAAATCTGTAAAAGAAGATTAAAGAAAATTATTAATTTTGGCGTATAAAAGTTTGAATTAAAACCTAAAGGCTCCGTTTGGCGAATTTCTTTCTGAGGTGTTGTTGGTTTGTTTTCTGTTGAGCGTAAATGTTGTGTGGAAGCGGTGTAAGTGACAGATTCTGTAACAAACCAACTTGTTTTTTTTTAACAATACGCTAAACAACGATCACAAAACTCCTTTTTTGTCAAAATATGTTTGAATTTTCATTTATTAATGATTTTTTTAAGAAACCTTCTTTTGAAAACACATCCTGCACAAATTATTACAAAAAGAACAACAATAAATAAGCAAAATATTATTCCAATACAATTATCGATTGGTAGCTTATTACAGCTTTCGGAAAAAGAGACAGAAGACAAAATTGGATCTTAAGTCCCCTAAAACTTAGGTATTTAAGAGAAACAATCATTTTCAAAATAATTAGTGATTCATAGTAGGGATTTGCTGTGCATGAAAATAAATCAAGCAAATCTTAAAAAACTGATGTATTCTCTGACTGAATTCAAAATAATTTTATTTTTAGATGATAACTCATTAAAAATACGTCCAAAACCTTTCTCTACTGACCAATACAAAAAAAAGGGGGGGATGACAGATATTCCAACACAATTATTCCTGATTAGCCGAGCACAGAAACCGGGAAAACGTAGATATTTATTGAAAATATTATAACATTTATAGATTCGTTAAGAAAAACTATTTATACTGTGCATATTATTGTAATTTCTGATCCCCCCGAAAAAATACTTTGAAAACGTAAAAAAAAAAAAAAAAACGCCAAACTAATAAATAATATATAATTTGCGTATAATGAAAAAATACCTTATGCATTTGTTTTATAACAAAAAAAACCAAGTCATTATGAAACTTGTAGCTAAAAAAGCCGTGATATATAAGAATGTCAATCTCAATCAATTTAAAACTGATTGGTCAATGGATCCCTTGAACAAATTAACAGTAAACTGCCAAACGCGATATGGTGGTAAAAAGTATCATGTTTTGCTACCAAAAACATGGAGAGAAAATAGCATATTAATTATTGTTCATGATATCTTATACTATAATACGAGGAATTGGACCCAAGTCGAAAATCGCCCCAGAATTAATAAACTCCGGTAAACTTAGGGGTCTGGGGTTTTTGGCCACGACGAATCGATTGGCACATGTTTTGAAGCGCTACGGTCAAGCAGTTCGGAGTTACAGATAGGATATTTTCAAGCTTCATTAGTTCGCCATAATGGCTACTTTCGTGATGCAATCTGCTAAAGCCATAAGCCTCTGCTTAAGCTATAAATGTTTAGTTAAGATTTTAATTTTATTAAATTTAAATAAATTCAACCTTGCTTTAAACTTTATTGAGTTTTACAGAAATGGTAACATGAATATTTTTTTAGTTCCAATCAGCAGACGATTTTAGTTCTATTCTGTTCATTGGCGATTTTTGGCGATCTTGAAAATTTAACGTATGGTTTCTATACTTATCGAGTTGAATGAAGTATGAAATGGAATGTTTACCACATTTCGACGTTTTCGTTGCTTTTCAATTATACAAAGGTAAAGTTTTAAAAGTCATAGAAAATGAAATGTAATTGATAATTGGCGTTTCATTGAAAAGCAACGAAAATGTCGAAATGTGGTAAACATTCCATTAATACGAGGAATTGGTGCCAAGTCGAAAATCGCCCCAGAATTAATAAACTCCGGTAAACTTGGGGGTCTGGGGTTTTGGCCACGACGAATCGATTGGCACAGGTTTTGAAGCGCTACGGTCAAGCAGTTCGGAGTTACAGATAGGATATTTTCAAACTTAGTTCGCCATAATGGCTACTTTTCTGATGCCATCTGCTAAAGCTATAAGCCTCTGCTTTAGCTACAAATGTTTAGTTAAGATATTAATTTTTCAAATTTAAATAAATTCAACCTTGCTTTAAACTTTATTGCGTTTTACAGAAATGGTAACATAAATATTTTTTAAGTTCCAAACAGCAGACGATTTCAGTTCTATTCTGTTCATTGGCGAGTTTTGGCGATCTTGAAAATTTAACGTATGGTTGCTATACCTATCGAGTTGAATGAAGTATGAAATGGAATGTTTACCACATTTCGACATTTTTGTTGCTTTTCAACGAAACGCCAATTATCAATAACATTTCATTTCCTATGACTTTTAAAACTTTACCTTTGTATAGAATAGTTCCCTTTCCAAACTCTAACTTTGTTTACAATGGTGCACTTTAACTAATGTTACCAGACGTCCCGCTTTTTGTGTTACTGTCCCGCGGGCCGAATGTCCCGCTTTTTTGTAAAAGTCCCGCAATGTCCCGAAAAACGAGGAAATTGTAAATAAAGTAGACTTTTTTTATGAATAATCGTTGTGAAACGCTATGACGTCTTTAGAAATTGTTAAATGAAGTTAAAGTCATCAACAAATTGGTGGAGTATGGTTTCTGTTTGCCTGGAACCACTGCTGCTGTTGAAACGCGCCTTCCTTATCTTTCTTATACCAAGTGTGTAATTGTGTGCAGGGACTATTATGTGCATAAAAAATACTTAAAAAATACAACGGGGGGGGGGGGGGGTGATGGAGTGTTCCACTTTTTGATTTTGAAAATCTGGTCACATTAACTTTAACCGGTTATCTTTTCACCAATGGTTTCACAAATTTTCTTATGGTATGTATTGTTTTGATAAATCGCAATTGAAAATTTAAATCTTCGAGTTAGCTTCGATACCTGTTTTCTCCGAGCAGAGCTCGGTCACCCGCTGGTATTTATTATTCAACGTTCATCAACAAGAATATTATACTTTACTTGAGAAGGCCGATCAACTTTGACAGCAATTTTCTGAAAATTCTATTCCAACCGTGACGTTAAGCGATTTTATTATTTGTAATGAATATAAAAATAGTTTTAAGAAAGTAAATTAGAAAAAAACTTTTTTTTTTCTTTATATGTGGAGAATTGTAGCAAAATATGGTTCAAAAATCCCGCCTCCGCAAAGCATGATATCTATACAATTTTTTTAATTTTTTAACATCGTTTAAATTTAAGTATCCTTGACAAACAATTAATAATATAGGTTAGGAACTAAATCATTAAGATATCAGTGCACAAAATTTATTTATCGGCAAAAGTTTGTAGTATTATATTGAAAACGCATTGAAACAAGAGTAACAGTAAGCATATATAAATAGTTTTAAAATATCCAATTCTTAAGTTATACACGATTCTAGTTCAAAACTTTCTCCATACTGTCATGAAACTACTGTAAAAAGTTGGAAGCAACTGATAATGAAGAATTTCACTTTTTATGTTTTGCTTAAACTAAAAATCTCAAAAATTATATTTTGACAAAAAAATGCAAAAATAAGCAAAAAAGCTTTAAAGTGCTATAACTTCGGATCTATTAAAGCTAGAAACTAAAATGAAGCAGATTTTAACAAACGATTTAACAAACTAACCTTTACTTTATCAAACATTTGAAGAGTACACACGGCAAGAAGCGATTGATTCATTAGGCGGACGCCCGCAATTGTCTGCTTGGCGACATAAAACCAGTTTCTCTCTTTTTTCTTCACTTGGTCCAAGCGTCGGGATCGCCAATCGCCTGAACTTGGTAGCTAGGAACCACAGAGGCAGTAGTTAAACTACTACAGTGGCTTTTCACGTGACCTGACCTCATTGGGGCTCTTCTGATAGCTCCTTGAGCGTCCCGTCGTTGGCATTGGAGGTCACGTGATCTGCCACTCAATTACTTCAACTGTGATCTCTGTGGTAGGAACTGATTTCCTTACACAAGTTTAGGCGATCACTCGCTATCATCGCCAAAGTGGCCTGCTAAGGAAACGTCTCTGAAAAATCAATCGGTTATTCCCGTGTACTCTTCATTTGTTTTTGGCATTTTAATATATGGGTCATTCTCTGTAAATAGGACAAATTGCACTTTTAAACACAAGAAAAAAAATATTTTTCTTAATGAATAATTTTTATTGTGTGTGTTTCACATATTCATATATGGTAAAGAAAATGGTTCAGATCCATTTAATGAGTTTTTTATTAAGCAAATAGATTTTTGTCCATATTTGACAATTATTGTTAACTTCTTTAGATGCTGAGCATGCGCAACAGACAATGAATGCTCATGCAGCACCGAAACCATTGCATGCCTCTTTGACTTGCCCCAAGTGCTAAGCATTGTGTTTTAGTTCAAAAACGTGTGTTTCAAGTCTATGTCGATTAGGCTTGGTTGAATTAAAAGCGCAACTAAACCTACAGTAGACAGAGTACACGATATACAGGGTGGTTATAAAATAACTCTCCCTATTCGGAGTGGTCTGTAGCTTGAATGAATAATCCAAATGCAAAAAAATTTGGGACACTTACTAATCAAGAAGGGGGAAAAAGAATGGAATCATAAAAAACAAACTCGTCTCTTGACCAGGCTTCTAAATTACGAGGCGTAATTGGATGTGTTGGCCGTAATTAGCCATAATTGGCTGCTCCTCGTAATTATAACCTTGGTCAAGAGACGAGTTTCTGTGTTTTATAATTCCATTCTTTTTCGTAATAAAGAAACTGTTCTCTTGACCAAGGTTCTAAATTACGAGGCGTAATTAGCTGTGTTGGCAGTGATTAGCCACAATTGACGACGCCTCGTAATTTAGATTCTGGTCAAAAGACGAGTTTATTTTTTATGATAATTCTTTTTTATGATTATTCTTTAGGATTCTGTCTTTTTTGTGATTCCATTCTTTTTCCCCCTTCTTGAATAGCAAGTGTCTCAATTTTTGATGCACTTGGATTATTCATTCAAGCTACAGACCACTCCGAATAGGGAGCGTTATTTTATAACCACCCTGTATATCTCTATAGAAATGGAATGCGAGTCTATTTTTGTTATTAGGGAAAATTAGGCTAGGTTAATGTTGGTTGCCAAACGCCGCTCGCCAGAAGAGACAGTCACAAGAGGCGACACACTAAGAAAGACGACACAAAACACATAAGGCGCGTTTGCATGTAGCCATACGAATCCTGGATGGCAAATGCCCAAAAATCTAAGGAAAATTTTGAGGAAAAATATGTCAAACAGATTTTTTAACCCAAATGATAGTATGTGGCCGAATCCATGGATGAAACACCAAAACCCTCCTTCATTGGAGAGTTTGCGAAAAACCCCTAATAAACCACTGCAATTCCGGTTCATCAGATCTGGAGAAAATTCGCAGAGAGAAAAACTGCTGAGTGCTGCCCTGAGTCGTGCCCTTCAATGTATCTGGCTATCTGCTATGGGGGTATGGGCCACAAAATCCTCAAAAAAATCTACAAATAATTATTATTATCATAAAAAATAACACAAATAATTTTAGGAATAATATAAAACAAAAATTTTATTTTATCTGCAGTTAGAACGTGAGTGTGTAGTTTTTTGTGTCATGACAATCTGTGTGGCCAACCACGTTTATAATCTTTGCTTCCTCGTAATATTAGATAGGAATAACGTTATCTGAATCCTTAGTTGTTCCGGTCGGTTTCGAGCGCTTCAGTAAGGAAAGTGATAAACTTCAAAGCTCTTTTTTCCTCCTTGATCGTGTTTTTCGATGATTTTTTGACTTTAAATTAAATCTAACTCAAAAATGTACTGCCCATAGTAGTGTCAAAATTTTTTACTCATATTTCAAACATATATCTTTAATTTGTCTTTTAGGGATTAGTTGTAAATAGTTTAATTTTCTTTATGTTATTAATTTTTATAAAAAAAAAGTGAACAATGTGAAATGTATTAAAAAAACTTCAATAATTAAAAAAAAAACTACCCCCCCCCCCCCCCCCCCCCCCCCCCCCCCCCCCCCCCTGGCAAATATGAAAAATCGGTACAGACAGTTTGTTAAAATACAATTTTTTCTGTTTATAAAAATGCGTAAACATTTGTTTGCCAATAAATAAGTTTTTTACCTTATAAACAAAAATAAGAGACATTCACTTTTTGACACATTTTATTTTTTTTAAAAAAAAAAAAAAATAAATAATAAATAAGATACATTTAAAACCTTTGACTATCTAAAAGTGTAAGTTAGTATTTAGTATACAATTTATAGAAAAAAAATTGCATATTAGATTATCAGCAATATTAAAGAAAAAAAAGTTGAAAAGTGTCC